>OX276389.1:18553010-19153010 GCA_946251805.1 Cybosia mesomella | reverse complement strand
GTTTGTTCAACACTTCATTGACATATTTTTTGGAACTATGCAACCACACCTTTTCCTCATTGGGGTAGACAGACACAATATCTTTCCACTCGAATAGCTATGATCCTGACATAAAGTCCATACCATATGTTTCGCATACTTCTACTTTCATAATTGTTTATAGAAATAATCAATTTGTATAATTACAGAATGTCAAACATTTCAGTGGTATACATTTGCAACGCCGTCGGTGTCAGTATTCTTTAGATTTACAGTAATTTGATTTTGAAAGTAAGTACGAAAATAAAAGTAGCTAAATGCAATTAAGTTCTACATTTTGTGGTTATTTTATTGTTATGTTAATAGCGATCGATGCGGAAGGTTGAAGGTTGATCAAACGTTTAATTATCACTAAGTATTGCGCTCTCTGGTTATAATTACTTCAACCGTAGTGTACGAGGTACTCTGTTGTCCTGGATTGAAGTTCTGATAGTATATAGCATATGAATGAAAGTGTTTTGTAAAGAAGGCTTTAAGAAATTCCATAGTAGTACAAAGTAGGCAGGTATTCCACAAGAACATACCACATACTGGAATAGCTATCTATAAAGTATTCAATTGTAACAACAGACTGTATAAATGTGATTAGCGCATGTACCCAACTGTTGCTAACGTTACTGGTCTTGTTCGCAGTTATTGATTAATCGTGCTGCGTTTATATTATTGTGTAATTGCAACCACTCTATAAACGTACCAATTTTATTACACGTATCTATTAAAGTAATCAACACTTCAATAAATTATAATTTCCAACTTTAATATAGAGGCGTATCGTTCGCTTGACAGTTCACTTCGAAAATGTTGACATCAACATAACATGTGCAAAGATATAGGTTGGCGGGCGGAAATCCCTAATATCAGAGCGAGTATTCGTGTGTGAGCAGATTATAAATCGTTACAATGTCATATCAAGAGTGGGTTAGATAATTTATTGAGAGGTGCGCATTGAAATCGCATTTATTTGTGCGCACGCGCCGACGCGCGACGTTACAAATCATGCTTATCGCGGCTTGACTTGGTCCATTGCTGCCGCCAGTACTAAATCTAGACGGATCTAGATATTTACGAACGACAGGGTCTCCTCACCGACACACATAAGCACATACCTAGTTGGGTATGACCTGTTGGAACCACATTGCGTAACCTTTTGTAGTGTTACATTGCGAGTGGTACCTACAATCGTTCTTTTTATTATCTATATAAAATCTTCGTACTACATTAATAATGTTTCTAGTTTAAAGAAATAAATAATTAAACTTAACAATGCCAAAGCTCTTCTCGAACGAGGTCGCATTAGTGTCGAAACCCGTTTGCGTTATCTTTAAGGCGATCACTTATAACTTATAACTAATAGAAAAGTTCAAAGTTCTATTAGACTATTAGGTGTGAACTCTAATTGGTACCGCATATCAGCGATCGATATCGGATTAGATAATCACGATGCAAATAGGAACAGAATTAATTAATGAGAATGCATTGGATTGGCGGCGGTGCGGCGACGTCGCGCACGCGCCGGTGGTCGCGGGTGACCAATCCCTGTGGCTCGCTCTCAACACGTCTTCACTCTGCAATACTAATTGGCTTTCGTATAAGATAATTTGATTTTTTTCCGTCTCTTGTAGTAGTAGCTTATGGCCTTACAATATCAACATATTAGAAAATTAAGAAATATTTTGGCATCACTACTAGCACATCACTTTTGGCACTACTTACTGACTTTGTTTTATACTATATAAAACAAAGTGAGTAAGTAGTGCTAAAACAAAGTCGGTCCGTCTGTCCCTATGTATGCTTAAATCTTTAAAACTACGTAACGGATTTTAATGCGGTTTTTTAATAGATAGAGTGATTCAAGAGGAAGGTTAATACATGCAGAATATACTAGAGAAACACTGATAATTTTTGAGGTTTCTAATGTGGTATCGTAAATAAACACATTTATTTTGCGCTTACATTGCAAACGCTGACTGAACCCTATGAGATAGATTAAATAATGTACTACAGTATTTTTGTACCCAGAAATGCTCTACAAAAAAGTCTGTGATGGTATAATACGTCTATCTCTTAGGGATAACCCACAATAACCACTTTTATCCTTTACTTTTTTACGAGAAATGATGGCTTATTTATAAAGCGTTTTTAATCAATACAGCATTAATCCTTATCCAATTAAGTACCTTAAATACATTGTGCATTTAAGGTACTTGTAGCATGGGGTGTGTGTTGGGTAACCTCCTCGAGTGTCGCTCCGATTCCGATCCCGCTGCAGTCCGGGGGGAACGGAATCGGAACGGCCGGTACACCCTGGGCGGCGGTCAATGGCTTCCCCTTCACCCCTTCATAGGGTTGGCATTGATCGTCGGCCAATACCCAACGTGGCGGGAACACATCGCTCTCCGTACTCCTCTGCTTTCAGAGGAGACAGGATGAGCGATGCTGTTAGTGGTGAGATGGCCCAGGGTCAGCCGGGGTGCGAGGGATATGCTCTATGGGTAACCTTACACCCCGGCGTCTGAAGACCCGAGACGGCGTGCGGTTTTAGTCGGTGCAAGCCCGACATAACCGCCCCCGCTGGCAGGCGGGGGGGTATCCGAAGGGATTTCCGCACGATAAAAAAAAAAAAAAAAAAAAGGTACTTGTAGCATGTAATTTAAATGAACATTTTAGAAGATATTACAGATTTAAAATTCAGGAATATAGCGGTTGCGGCAGTACCGGCCGGGGGACCGGTAAACACATTCTGTAGTATATTTAGTATCAGCATTGCACGGCGGGTTGTTAGTAGTATAATAAATGTAAATAAATTGAGGGTGGACGAATGTTACTATTTCACACAAAATTGACTGGACTGGGGATAATCTGGTCTGGTAATAGTTTCCTTATAGGTTACTTTTCAGCTTGGAAACACGGCTAAAAGCGGCTTGTCTTCTTTTTATGTTATCTTTTTTGTATGTCGACTAGAGTAGTAGCAGTACTCTACATTACATGTAGAGTACTATTGTCTACTAATAACTTTATTTAGAAGTCTCATCTTAACTTATATACACATTTTTTTTGAGACTGTAACAAATGTATAAAGTTTCGTCACCGTGAGTGAATATTATGGGATCGCATACGGGATCTACTATCCAGAGCTCACTTTGACCAGTCACCTGGGAAGTGCCTATTCTGAATACCGATTTTTAGTTGCTACTAGTACACTGCATATCGCACGACTTGTGAGAGCGACGAAGGCGTTAACTCCATTTCTTTCTTTTTCAGATTTCCTCTTTTCTCATCCGCTTCCCAACTGCAGATAACAAAGCACGAGCTTATTTGCTACCTAAAATTTATTTTACACAAAATTTAGTTTCTGGAATTAGCTAATAGAAAATTAAAAGATTCGATCCCGCCTTAGGTTAATCGTAGTGCTGATATATAAACGACCAAATTTTGTGTAGGTATACTCTCAAGATTTTATTTCACAATTTGTCACTACTCATCTACAGATGTCGCTAGTATATCTCAACTGCTCGAAATCTTATTGGAATAATAAGTTGCGTAATTGAATTACGATAATATCATTACTTGAAACAATTCTATAGAAAAGTGCCAATACTAAGTATCTTACTTTTAAGAAACGTGCACTTGCCTGACAGGGTCAGGGGTCAGCGGTGAGATCTATATCTTATTGGACAACTATCGTACTAGTAAGTGACATAATCAGCGTTACGTGCCGATAAACTTATTGGATTATGTTGTCAATTAAATTTTAAATGTTTATTCATCGAGTGAGTCAGTGCTTTGCGCAAATGTTAGGAAACAATGTCTCACGTCAGATGATTTGAATTACAAAGTTATAATGAGATATACTTGTATAGGTCTACGAACTGTGTTGGCAGTTGACATTACAATGAGCGTCTCTATGTTATAGAGATGGCATGTTGCTTAGTTTGTGCTGCCGCTTTATTTATTTATAACCTGCTGGGAGCTTAATTTTTGAATGTTTTACATAGATACGGTGATTTTTATTGATTACGGGGATACGGTCATTTTTAACCGACTTAAAACGGAGGTTCACAGTTTGACCTGTATGTTTGTATGTAGGTTTGTTCGTAATTATCTAGCGTTTGGTTGAACTGATTTTGATGCGGTTTTTATGGTCTGTACTTTTTTTTAAAGATAATCTTTTTAACCATTCATCTTCGAACCTCAAAGTACCAATGTAAAATATTTATAAGGAAATTGAGTCGCTACGCTTGTTCGTATTTTAAATAGCTAACTACGACTTTTAATTCTTCCCGCAGTTTGTAAAATTTTAAATTATTCAGGAGTTCGGAGTGAGTAACGGTAAGTTATTAGCAAGTATATTACATGGGTGCTTTCTTTGTAAGTAATTTTCGACAAACATTTCTGTACTACAGATCTCCAAGTTGGCAATTTATTGTAGTTGTGGTAATAAATTAAGGTATTTCCATTAATTAGGAATCAGGCAGGCTAAGTCGAGTGCGGGCCCCGGGTTGACCTCGTGGCCGGGTGACCGTCGGAATGGCGCCCACCGTCTAACGCTCGACGCTCGGCGGTCGGCGCTCGACCCACATCAGACCGGTGCCGCGGTGCCCCGGTGTTCTCCGCTATTGTCTCGTCGATAAACTCGCTGCCGCTAAATAACCACTTACCAAACCACAAATTGCGTCCAAACTAGACGCGATACAATTTTGTTTGTATTATTACACCGCTTATTAATTACTTGGTGTACAGAATAGTGCCTGCAATTCATGAGCAATGCTTGTGTGTAGTGATACTGAACGTATAAGTTAAATAGGGTGGTGATTTGATAAAAAAATGCTTGATATCTTATTAAGCATTGTTTTCAAACTTACATATCATCATTAGAAACTATTTTTTAAGCTCACTTCATATTAATATTCTTAATATAAATTTCCCGTTTTTTTATTTTTGGACATGCATACAAACTGATATTATTTAAAAAAATCCGTATAGATATGAGGAGGTCGACCTAACAATATTGTCATATCAAAACTAAGTCTAATAAATTAAACTCAGTTTTGATAAGAAAACTCGATGAACTATATATGAACTATACAAGATTGATGCTGAATTAAGTCTTGCAACTTAATTCTGTGTCTCTAATGACAAAATCGAACTTTGCCCTTTTTTACTGCAAGCTGTTGAGATAAAAATCAAAACTGACACAATTACATGCGTAATGTATATAATTGATTTTCGTCTGATATTTTAATATCTGATACTGGTAAATTTTGAAGCTACGTGATAGGTATATTTTACTATAATTATATCCTACGAACTTACTCTGTAAGCATATCATCAATCAGTCTAAGTAGGTACATATTTATGAAAAAATAACATATTTCATAAATGTTCACTTACCTATTTAAGACAGTTATAACACCGTGGTCTCCAAACCCGAGGGGGCCATCTCAAAACCGGAGATGGCCCAGGGTCAGTCGGGTGCGAGGGAAAATCTTACACCCCGGCGTTTGAAGACCCGAGACGGCGTGCGGTTTTAGTCTGTTCAAGCCCGACATAACCACCCCCGCTGGCCAGCTCTGTGGGTATTCGATTGGATTATCGCACGAAAAAAAAAAGTTACTCTACCCTATGTAGTACATAACTTTTTTTTTCTCCTTTAATTTATTTATTTTTATTATTTATATTATTTATACACTTCAGACTGAGTATATAATGTGGACTAAAATATTACACTATTTTATAGTACTTAAATGATTTCGATTTCGAATTGTTGAAAGAATTCCAGACTAAGCAACCTCCTGATCGATGCTACACTAGAGTTGAATATGCCGAAATAATTATAATTTAATAAAATGTAAGGCATTAGAACCCACTATAGGCACAAACGAATGTCTACCTAATACAAATAACTCAGGTTACTTATGGTGTTTGGGACCCCACTAACTTCGGGGCCCCACCGAACCTCACCTGTCGATTGCCGGAGCCCACTCTAGAGTCGTTTCGGGGTTGGGTAGTCAGACGGCAGTTGCTCCCGTAAATGCCAAATTGAACCAAATTGGGGAAGGGGGTAGGAGAGCGGATCTCTGGCTCTACAAGTGCAGGTTTTGGATACACCAGTTGCATGATTGGCGTTCGTATGAACTTAATTTGTTTAAATGAAGCGTCGGTAGCTTAGTGGTTAATTAGTCGACCTTACGATCGAGAGGTCCCGGGTTCGAATCCTGGCCATTGCACTACCGACGTGAACCCACTCCTAACACAAGCAATTTAGCTTAGCTGGAAGGGTTAGGGGGAATATTAGTAATTACGGTTACTAATATTCTTTTTAAAAAAATAAAAAAATATGTAAACGTTTCCATTTTTATATTAAACTAACAGTATTGTATCTATCAGTACAGTATAGATAAGAACGGTACTTAAACAGTTTCTTTCTTTCTTATTCCAGTACATTACACATAACGCTATCTAGATCCAAAGTAAGCAAGTAAGCATACCATGATATTGATTAAAAGATGTCTCGGTAAGAATTAAAAATAAATTTCTCCCAAAAGAAACATAATCAATAATTCATATTATTCTAAAAAAACACCTTAGAAATCATATCGACGAATGACGATCTACACGTTCCATTGCGATAATAAAAGCTATGTAAATAGAGTTGTGTAGACAAGATAAAAAGTAGGTAATTGTGACGTGTTTGTCGAAATAACGCAGCCTGTTTAACATTCTGACTAGATTCACTCATTACCGATTTGAAAAAAGAAAACGAAAGGGCACTCAATTTTTTTTAAGGAATATTAGTAAGGAAATTATTAGAATTCCCTCTAAATCTTCCAGTTAAGCTAACTTGCTTGTGTTAGATGGGGGTTCACGTCAGTAGAGTAATTTCCTGGATTCGAACCCGGTACCTCTCCATCGTAAGGCCAACTCATTTACCACTTAGTTTCAGGTTTATCATAGATTTTCTTTGTTGGAGAATTTTTTGCCCATAATCTTATTCTTTCGAGATTCATAAATTTATGTTCTTATTTGTGGTACTCTTCATGCGATAAACAAGAACACTAATTTTATGTCTTTTCTTGTTGGTATTTTATTATATATCCAAATTAAACTTCCGTGTACTATTTTTTAGTTCCAGCCAGCCGTCTCGAAACTGCCAAGTATCTACTACTACTTATGTAACTATATTTATTGAAGGAAGGGGTATTGTAAAAAATACAATTACATGTAATTTGTGTAATGTTTATTTTTCTGCGTATGGAGGTAACAGAAAGGAACGCATTTGACAATCGGCTTAACTGTAGCCTCATGGAGAGATATGATTTCAATATAATACCTATATCAAAATAATAGCATAGGTATTGTTATACTTTGTTGAGAATATATTAATCATTTATACTTAAGGCACTTTGTACATGGCTTAGGATACAAAATATATTTTTAATAAGTGTATGACACTTGGCAAATGCCATATGACTAGTGAAGTCGCGATGGACGCGACCGAATTATAAACTTACAGTAAATATACCTAACTTACACTAGAATGCCTAAATTTACATTGGTCTCCTTAACATGTAACATACAAATAGAATTTTACAATTTTGCACGTCATTACGATTTTAAAACATTTACAAAAATAATTTAATTTTAAATACTATAAACTCGAGTACCACAAGGGCAAAGCCTTTGTGTTTAGACTATTTATATCTAAATTCGAGATCGGGGAAACTACAGGACTCAGTCTTTCTAATATGCATGAACGGGGGCGGTCGGAGGGAGCTGTTGGTGTGTGTGTACAGTCGGAATCGCTTCGGATCTGTACTCATAAGCTGCAGCACCGGGTACTCCACATCCGCCTTCCAAGTGTTTGCTTAGAAGCGACATGCGAGAAAACGTCTTTCCACATCCTGAGCACGAGTATTTCTTAACATCCGAATGCGTTTGGAGGTGAGCACGTAAATTCGACCTATCGGCAAAAGCGCGGCGACAATGATGACAAGAAAATGGTTTTTCACCAGTATGAGTACGGATATGGCCCTGCAATAGCCACGGTCTCGAGAAAGCTTTGCCACACAGATGACATTTGCACGGTAAAGTATGGGTGCGGATATGCATTTTGAGCGCACCGAGGGATGTGTAAACTTTGGCGCAATACTTGCAGCTGAACGATTTTCGTGCAAGACTGCCTTCGGCTGCAGCGCAATGGTACTGCTGGTGTTTGGAAAGTCCAGAATAGGTGGAGTAGGACTTTGCACAATCTGGACACTGGTAACGTGGGCGGCGAGGTGCTGACACAGATATCCCTGAGTCAGAGGATACCGAGCCAGGAGAGCGCAAGTCTTCTGGGCATGGCGGCGGTGAACATGATGAAGGAGGTGAGGAAGGCGAGTAGTGAGAGTACATCGGCGGGTGCGCAGAAGGTGACAATGAAGGTGCTGCTGGGTACAGTTCTTCTAGAGGGTATGGCGCATAAAGTGTTGGCAGGTAAGCGTATTGAGGAGTAGGGCGGGCGAGTTCAATAGGCGCAGGTTCAAGTCTTGCGCGACAGGCAGCCAAATACTCTAGTTGTTGTGGCCATTCTCGAGGTTCCATCTTTACTGCTGCCGTTGCAACAGGTGATGAAGCCTTGCTTGGATAGTTGCCGGTCTTGGATAAATCTTCAGGTTTGGTACTTAGATTTTGTGGTTCATCATTCTCTGTATCACCTGTAGACATAAAAAAAAAACTTAATAGATTGAAGTGAGGAAAGTTGTCTTATTTATTTATCTACACTTGAGATAACGTAAATTTATATTCAAAAGATAAAAGATAAGAAAGGGCATGAGAATATTATACATTTAAAACTGTCACAAAAACATTATTATTTTGATTGAGTTTTCTTTTGTTAGATTAAACTCCTAGGTGCAAAGCTTTTTATTGAAATACTTGTGAACTTGGGAGATAATCGTAAGTTATTAGGTGATAAGAAAATGGTACTTACAATGATAATCGTAGTAAAGACGCGTGGCGAGGTGGGCGGGATGAGGCGGCGTAGTGGGCGGTGTCGCCGGCCGCTCCTCCCGCACCAACACAGGCCGTTTCTTCAGCGGGCAATGTGCGTACTTCTTCGTCATCAAAGCACGAGTCATCTGAGAGTCCTCCACGAGCATCTTGCACAATTTTCACAAACACTCAAGAAAGTCTTGAATAATCAGTTCATAAAACGTAACACAAGTTCACTGTAATTGTAACAATCCAAATATCACAGAGTATCGTCAATTTCGCGGCAGTAGTGTCGTGATCAGAACGCATTAAACGTACACGTGCACTCGTCAGCGTCCTGAGCTCGAGTGGTGCGGTGAGGGAAGGTTGCGCGTTTATATAGCGCTCCCCGTCAGCGGCGCAGCCAGGTGGCGGCGGGTAGGCATCGCACGTGCGCCATACCCAATCGGTGGAGGGCGCGGGGCTCGGGCCAATAGCGGAGCTGCGCGGCGCGGGGCGGCGGCGGCACCTGCGCCTCCGCACCCGGCGGAACCGCTGCCTTTCAGTGCGATATGCTCAGCTTCAGCATCGCACCGGTCCGCACGTTGGCACTGAGAACCAAACGATTTTTTGCACAACTCTTGGGGTTAAGTACCTTTGAACTGAACCAATGCTTTTTTTAACGGTTCTGGTACCTTTGTTCACCTCCATCTATTGTAAATTTAAGTTGACGAATCTAGCAACAGATGGACGATATTTAAACATCAGCCTATACAAATCAAAAATATATGGCTATATATACGTCGCAGAAATTTGTTAGCTTCCAATAGAGCTCCATAGTAGGTATAATTTTCATATACCTAACACGATATACGTACATGAACAAAAAATTGTATCAGCTATACATATGTCCTGTACGTACCAAATTAACCAATATTGTAATTAACAGAAAAAGGGTACAGAAACTGTACTTTAAATGTTACTACTCGACTGGTGAATTATCTTAAACAGAATGTAAAATTGCAGACAAATAACCTTGTATTTTAATGTAGTATTTCCACATCTCCAGAAGGAGTTTCTATACTGTCAACTACTGTCTCTCTTTAGGTACACTGTCAATAGAACAGCAAATAAATACTTTCTCCTTATACCATTTTTGGTAGAAGCAGGCACTCTTCATGGAGATGTAAGTGTCCATAGGCTACAATAATTGACTATTGGATAAAATTTATGGTAATTTGCAACATTCATAGAAAGTATAAAAAATACCAACAATCTAAATAGCACTTTACGAACAAGAATAATGCCTACTGTAGAAGCAGAGGCAGAGATAATCGTAGAAAAATGGCTGCCTTTCTAGCTTATCTCCGTGGCCTTCTATAGACGAACATGTAATAAAATTATGTGCTAGATCCCATCCTCATGAATATATAGGTCGACAATGTACCAAACTATGACCCGAATGCGGTAGTAGGGTATCCAATGTTTCTCAAGCGTTTGTGTAATGTCTTATTTTTTGGCACGCTCTACATCCTAAACCGTTTGACCAATTTCAACAAATGAGGTATTATTAGTTTATTAATAGATATCAATCAATCATCAATGTAATTCTCAATCAATGATATCGATATCAATCAATGTAATAAATTTAATTCGTAATTCATGATGCTTCATGTGTCTCCCTCAACCCTGAACTGACGTAAGTATACCTATTGTTTTTATATAATCATTTATTTGTTTGCAAATATTTCTCATTACGATATTTACATTTCTTCTAATTTATTTTCTATTAGTATTAACCACCTAGTTAACAAATTGAAGCAATCTGATACATACATATGAAGTAGGTAGGTACGTAATACAACTCATGAACAATGAAGGAAGTCTCAAAATACCCAACAAAGAACATCATTAAGGGTTCGCAGATTAACGTAACATGATCAGAAAGCAACAGTAATCAAAAACAAATAGGTACAAATTATATGTCGACCTACTTAAGCGCAAAAGGTATGTTGTATGAAACCGATGACACATAAGCACGGTTATTATTAATTGTTTGACACGGGCCAAAGTTATCGTCTTAACTGACCTTGTCCTCCTTCCTGTTGCGATTCTTCTTCCTTTAAAGTATTTGCGATACGCAACAATTACATAACAATATTCCTTATCATATATCTACTGGTTACACGGAAGTAGTTCAGTTTGCGTATCTCTTATACACTTGCCATATTAAAATGCATTGTACTACTTAGTAGGAAGCGTCTATAATCTATACTTATAATAAAATCGTAATGAGATGAAAATTTTACATTGAATATATTTTCATAAAAACAATTACTTCTCTGTTTGTCTGCTTTTTATTATCGATTTCCGAGCATCACTTGACAACCGCTGAACAGATTCAGGTGAAATTTTGCATGAACTTTCTTCGAGGTCATAAACTGTGCTATATATCATCAATCTATTATAAGTGGGATAAGAGCAGTAGGGTAAAAGCGACCATTCTTTATTATTACAAAGCAGATCATCACAAAATTCAGCAGCTAGATAGAACTCAGACAAGGTCAACGTTCGGACTAAAAATCATCACGTTAAAATATGAAATCTCGAAACTATAGTTACCTACGTGTAAAAAATAGTTGATTAGAAACTCAACCGTTGATAATAAATATCATCACGCTATTATATTAGGGAACCGGATGTTATGTTCCAAGTCCAACAAGTTATGGGTTCCAGAATGCGGATAAACATACTTATATACATTTTTTTTTGTAAATACATACATATTATACATAGAAACACCCAGACGAATGCAAATAGTCATATTCATGCATACAAATATTTGCACTGAGCGGGAATCGAACCCGCGCCCCCTGACGTAGCAGTCGAATGCACTACCGCTACGCCACAGAGGCCGTATAGGTAACTTTATACATCTTGGGTTCGAAATTGCAGAATTAAAAATACCTTGATCTATTCCGAATTTAACGCGAACGAAGACGCGGGTAACAGCTAGTATTAAATAATATCGTACATAAATAGACATAGCGAAACGCTAAGAATTCCAGTTATGTCACTTAATTTTCGAAATTAACGATGAAAGGAATGTTTGATTAATATTACAGTACATTTTGGATTATACAGAGTCGAAAGGAGTTTCAGTAATTGATGTAAATACGGAATCATATCAGTTTGACAGCAGCTACTTCAAAATCTCACGATAACGCATAAAGGACAAAATGAATAATAGGAATAAACTGTACCTAACCGGAAAGGCTGAGAACCCGTTTATGCTGTAGATCGTTAACAAAAACATTTCCTTGTGTGTATCAAACCAAACAAGATATTTTTACAACCCCTTCCCAACGCGGAAATATAACGTCCACAGAGTCTTTGTTATATTTTTTGCAACCAGTGTTAATTCCCACAGGTCAGACTGTTCACTGGGCAATTTTGGTTTTCTCACAGAAACAAGTTCACTGTAGCTCAGTATGGTGTTAAGTGTATTAGACTAGATTATGAATAGTTACTATAATAACCATCTGATCCAAACTGCAACACATTTTCATAAGGGTTGAGTGCTAAACCAAAAGCAAACTTCCATCGGGCAACTTATTTAAATTTTAAGAGGTATCTACTAGGGGTTGGTTTACCGCTTTAGAAATAGTTTTTCTTTATGTCACACTAGTTCTTGCCCGTAGCTGTAGCTGCAGCTTCGTCGGCACGGAATTCTGATCTCATTCTCAGAATCCATGGGAACCTATTCCGGGAATAATAGGTAGCCTATATGTTATTCCAGATTATAATATATTCCTGTACCAAATGACAGCCAGATCCATGCAGCCGTTTGAGCGTGATTGAGATGTATATCTTACCGTATAAAATTAATATTATCAATGCACTTTTCGATTCACGTCCTATAAAGAATGTCGCTATTACTTAGATCGAAGTAAATCTTTCCATTCACAGGAACTCATATACTTACATGCCTGCAATTACTGTAAGCATTTTTGGATTTCCGTTACATGGAATAGCGGCACATTTCAGCCTAACAAAAGAAGAATATAAATGCATATGCAATAAAGTATTATTAAGTATATAAGTCATTTCACGAGGGTATTTCGTGAATGCATGACATCAAATTTAATATACTCGTAGACACATATCGTAACAAAACACCAAAACAAAGGTTAATTATATGCATGTTGTTGAATAGTAAACATGAAAGTGCTGCTCATCCGAATGATATAATGATTTCACCGCATTATAATTGCTAGTAATGCAAGTTCAACGTCCAAGTGTATCATCGGTACCATCATTATGGGCGCCAAGCATTGACGCGGTGAAATTCACCTTCTGACTTGTGACTCAGCTCGCATATCACTAATGTGTCAAGGTATGAACGTGTAGTTGACAACAACATCTCAGTTATATTTATTAGATCTGTGACTAATCACTCCGATCGATCGTCAACTAAATACTTATTTATTAACGTGTCATTACGGGCTTTTGGCGCAGTAAGTAGGTGGTAATGACGTGTCTCAAATACAAACAAACCGTCATTCATTAACTCATTATTTGGATAGTTGTTGTGAATGGACAACAAGTTATCTCAACCTATGCCTGGGAAACGTAAACATAACACTGGTAGATTGTTATGGGTAAACAACATTAGACGTATCGATTTATCGATTTAAATGACATACCGATAATGGACAAGGACCTACTTGAAAAGCACCTCGTTAAGTAAGCAAGTCTTCAAACAATGAAGTGGTATCGTCATTTGTTAATACGAAGATTAAGAATGTAGTCATTGTTGAAGAAAAATATCTCAGCAAATTATAAAAATACATCTTAAAAGAATGTATTAACTTGAAACGTAATAACATTCTACATAAATTAGAAGAGCAATTTATAAATAAACTCGTAAATAACTATTATCATACGGTACATAGTTATTACGTATACAAGTGTGATGTGTCGGGGCGGGCGGCTGCGTCGGCCAGGTGCGACGTCGCGGGGGCAGGGCGCGTGCGTAACGGTCGCGGCACGAGCTGCGCCGGCGCAGGGGACGTGCGCTATGGCGGAAATAGCGATGGACAGGGGCGCCGCGGGCAGGTGGTGCGATATACCAGCTTCGCTCTCAATGTCACACAATTGGCGGTTAATTTCTTGCATACATTCCATACAAATGAGTTTACATGCGCCCTTTACTGTACTGTATGAACTCTATATTTATTAAGCACTTTCACTTTCAGTTTTGACCAGTTTTATAAACGCATTAACAATTTATTTTTAAATACAACAATTTGAAAAGAATTGTCTGACGCGATAACATAATTTTACAATATATAATTGAATAAACAACACTTCATTTGTTATTACTATGTTAATAGCTGTGTTTGGCGACGGAACAATGAAGTGATTGGACAATAAGTAAGACATTTACTTTTTGTCAGTTTTGTCTAGATACTTATCACATTTATTATTATTATGACTAACTAGCGTGCCAACCCCTGACACACCTGAACTGTACCTACTATTGTTATTCCATGGATTTGTATCATTGTTTGTTGAGCTTGCCTACACATAAAATGTTATTCAAAGCGTAGGCACCCACGAGCTCAGTCCAACCCTGCATTGTATTGAATCAGTGCACAGCTATGCTGGCAGCTGGCTACGTGTGCAGAATCACATGTCTGTACCCGAATCGCACATCTGCATGAAACAGCCTCTACGAAACCAAACATCCTAAATACCTCGTCACCTTCTTTAATGCTTATAGAAACCGATAAAACTTATTACCTTTTAAAAATACGAACCACGATTTGGGTCTCCCTCATTCATTGTTACGTATGCGGGGAATGAAAACGTTTTAAGTACGGTTCTGATACGAACGTTGGCGTCATTTTAAAATTAAGCATGGTACCTATATTTCGGTTATTCCTTCATAGCGTACCTATAGCAAGGCGGAAGTAAACTTTATGCTTCTAAAAATATGGTCTGAAGTTGTTTAATTTAGGAAAAATATGCTTTTGCTCGTAAGGTTCTGAATTCAGTTGATTCTTTTTCTCCCTTGTGCCGTTTTACGACATAAAGCCGTGGTTGCAGGTAGGTGAGTAGTTTAATTTTAAATAATGGCATAGCTGCAGAGTATTCTATATAAAGCGCACAGGGCCATTCAACGCTTTTATAAACATTTTTAACACAGATGGATTGGATTTTATACAGACTGTTTCAAATTTTAATCTGATATTAGGTTGTGGCACTTTTATAATGTTTTTAATAATGTACCCCACATTACTCCTATTGGGAATAATTGGCATAGTTGTTAGGAGTTATTAACATAATCATAAAGTATCAACTTAAAAAAGTTCAATAAACTAGCTATCTGAGTTGAGGGGTTTTAAACTAGAGTAACTTAGATACCTACTTCTCATAAGTTAGATACATACTAAGTATAACTACACTTCATTAGTGCAGGGAAATCATTACATAACACCTATAAGCGTACCATTTTTTTTTCGTCCGGAAATCCCTTCGGATTCCCCGCCGGCCAGCGAGGGCGGTTATGTCGGGCTTGAACCGACTAAAACCGCATGCCGTCTCGGGTCTTACTTTGAATTTCAATTGCCTCTAATATTTATTACAGATATTTTAAACAACCGCACTTTTATACTTTTATTAATAAATATCTTCCAATCAAGAGTTCGAAGTAAAAACATCCTCCTGTATGTGCAAGCGCGGCAACAGCTGAGATTTCGGCACACGCTAAGCGGCCGGTGCGTCAACGCGCCACCGCGCACCGGCCACCTTTCACCCCTCGTATATTCCCTTTACGGCCTTCTTCTATACGTAGTACACTATTTATATCTAAGTACATACGATTATAGTACTGTATGGAACATTTCCGTTGTTTTAAAATCTAATTAAATATAGTTCGTATAACTTCACTTTGTTTACTCCTGAAATAAAATCTATACCTTCAAACGCGAGATGCTTTACTGGATTATAATAACGCACAGCTGTGGGGATGTTTAGGGTGCATTGGTTGGCTCCAATTTGGAATGTTTGACCTAAAGTCTTTGAAATGTATCCTAAATACCTGTTAGTACATTTACGGGGACCTCCACGCGGTGCACCCTGGGCAACGGAGACGGCAGCGCCTCTCTCCTAGGGTGGGAGAGACGCTGCCGCCTACGGCCAACTCCGACCGAGGCGAGGACGGCCCTGTTGAGGGCTGTTCGGAAGCTTTCCACGTGTCCCTCTGATGAGTAGATGGCACAGTGGAGAGCAAGTAAGGGGGCCATCTCGAAACCGGAGATGGCCCAGGGTCAGTCGGGGTGCGAGGGATATGCTCTATGGGTAACCTTACACCCCGGCGTCTTAAGACCCGAGACGGCTTGCGGTTTTAGTCGGTGCAAGCCCGACATAACCGCCCCGCTGGCCGGTGGGGGGGTATCCGAAGGGATTTCCGCACGAAATAAAGAAAAAAAAAAAAGGTTTGGAACCCTAAAAACAATAATTTCTGAGTTATGTTACTTTTTTATTCATTAGGTACGTAACGTAACGTAACAATTAAAGTCTTTCTTTTTAGGGTACTGTAGCCAAATGGCTAAAAACGGAACCCTTATGGATTCGTCATGTCAGTCTGTCTGTTCGTCCGTATGCCACAGCCACTTTTTTCCGAAACTATAAGAACTATGCTGTTGAAATTTGGTGTGTAACCGCATTAAGATGTTCACACAAAAATTAAAAATTAAAAAATTTGGGGGTATACTGTACTGAGAACCAGAATTTAAAAAAAAACCTCAAATCCATGGATAGGTCTTCAAAAATGATATTGAGGTTTCTAATGTTAATTTTTTTCTAAACTGAAAGTTTGCGCGAGACACTTCCAAAGTGGTAAAATGTGTCCCCCCCCCCCTGTAACTTCTAAAATAAGAGAATGATAAAAGTAAAAAAAATATATGATATACATTACCATGTATACATCCACCGAAAATTGGTTCGAACGAGATCTAGTAAGTAGTATTTTTTTAATACATCATAAATCGTAAATCGCAATTTACCTTTCATTCAATCAACTCACATATAAAAAATTTACTTGCTGCTACGGAACCCTTCATGGGCGAGGCCGACTCGCACTTGGCCGGTTTTTTCTTATCCATTTGAAGTACCTTTGTCCTAAAATAGATAAGAAAGATCATCTACATTTAGATCTACATTTTCAGCTTACTTAGCATATTTCGCAAAATAATTTAACCCTAAAGGTCTAGAAGTTTGTACAGATAAAACTTTAAAAGACATGAAAATTATAATGTAATAATTGCCAGTTTTCAGGGTAAATTCTTATTAATTCAAAAGTTTCGACACAGGTTTTTCTCATAGGCAACCTTTAGCATTAGTAATAAAAACTAACACATTTTATTTACGTTAAAAAGATTAAATTTATTATCTTTCCCTGCCATTCATACCGTAACAATTTCTACAATAACACGAAATCTAAGTACACGTGAATAGACTGTTTCCCACATTCGGTATTTTTACTTAAATCTCACCGTTAAACGTATTTTTTGCGTATCTTAGCCGAAAAAGTATTTATAGTGTTACAGTGTGAAGGGGAGAAGACCTGGGGTCGTGAGAACAGCTGCACCACTGCGCCGGGTAGACTCCGACAAGTAGATCATTCCGTATAGGATTAACACAACCGTAAGTGACGAGTAACGGTTTCATTGTGTTTTTTTATCTATAACGGATATGGAACTATTACATGTAGGCATACGGTATTTAAAGTAAACCGTACTATTCTGGCTACTAATATAAATAAGAAAGTTTGGATGAATAAATGAATGGATGTATGTTTCTTAGGCATGTTATGTGTCCATGCATAATATGAAAATTCTTTAAACTTTCCTAAATTATTTTACTACTATTATAAATGCGTAAGTTTCGATGAATGGATGGGTGTTGGTTATTCAATTACGTCAAAACAGCTGAGCTGGTCAGGATGAAATTTGACTCATACATTATAACCTAGCATAACACATACATAGGTATTTTATTCTGGGAATAGGTCCACGTTACACTGATCCGCGGCCAACAACTAGTGTATGACACCACGAGCCGTTTTCTCTACGTTTTGAAGAATGTTTTAATTTGTATTCATCTATACCTCGTACTGGTACCCGTATCGCGATCTTTTGGCCTACCATGACGTGCTTAAGCCTATGTGTTCTGGGTGAAAAAGAGGTATGGAGCTATACACCCTATATCTAATCCAGCCATAAGTTTTATTACAAATGAAAATGCATTTTTTTTTTAAATGAAGTAATGTAATATTATTAAAATTTATACATACATATTTATTAAAGTCTTGACAAAATAAAAATATATTTTATTCCAAATGGCCACCTTTGGCTTTTATACAGGTCTTTAATCTGTTTGGCCACGAATCTATGGATTTAGGCTCTGATTCCTTGAAAAATCTTTGGAGCAAGCAGTGGCAAAATTTCACTCCGCTACTGAATGTCGAAGTTTAAAATGTCGACGTATGTTAGTTCTAAAGTACAAGATCTCGATGTACGCCAGTTCGAAAGTTCACTGCAGCGAAGTATGCAAGGCCGACGTATCGACTCGGATAGGTTAGGTTAGAAGGCTAAGGCGGGAGCGAAGCGGAGCAGAGCTCCCGCCTTAGCCTTCGTGGTTATTTTTTTTAACCACCTAGAAAATTACTTGTTGTGTGTCTCGTGATATTGTTTTATCAAATTTTCATACGTCGGCCTTGCATACTTCGCTGCAGTGAACTTTCGAACTGGCGTACATCGAGATCCTATATATATATAGATCCTATATGTATACTTTAGAACTAACATACGTCGACATTTTAAACTTCGACATTCAGTAGCGGAGTCGCAAAATTTCCCAATTTTGCCACTGCTTGCTCCAAAGATTTTTTAAGAGACTCAATGTCGCCGTGTCGTTTAGAGCAGGCCATGTCCTCTAAAGCTGACCATAATTTATAGTCTAAAGGGTTGAGATCTGGGCTAGATGAGGCTCAGTTTTCAGCTCTTATAAAGTCCGGAACGTTGGTTTCTAGCCAGGCTTGGGTATCGTGCCTCGCGACCAGGAGCAGAGTCCTGCTGGAAAGTTCACGGTATATTTTTAAAAAGTGTATTGCATAGAGGTTTCACAAGATTGGATCATCTTGTGAACACAGACAGTATCTTGATACACTTTGTCTGAAGTTTTCACTCCTTTTTCACAAAAATGTAGCTTTGTGACTCCCTGATAAGACACGCCCCACCAAACCATCACTGACGCAGGATGATGACTACATTGTACCTTTCCGACCACTTGAGCAGCTTCCTTAGAACTGTGAGCGTACACTTTATCATTTGGCTTATTGTAGTGTTCTTCGATCGTGAAAATGTTTTCATCGGTAAAGAGGATATTTCTGTGCCTTTCACCTGCGTATCGCGACAGAAGGCGCTTTGATCGATCCACTCTCTTTAATCGTAAACATTGATTTAGGGCATGTCCTGTATATCAACGATAAGCACCGAGCTTCCTTAAGCTCCTGTCTTGTTTTATATACGTGACAGAGTCTTAGCGGGATCCTTATTTCTCGCGATAAGATTTTTTGCTTCCTTATGGGGTTTCGACGAATTCTGGCTTTAACAGCATTAATAGCCTTTGTAGTTCTAACGGCACGCGGCCGCCCCGATCTTTTCTTGTCTTCGACAGACGAAGTATTGATAGTACGATATACGAACATACGGCTGATACCAAGTTTTTGAAGTGTCTGGAATATGACCGACGGCTCCATACCCACTTTGTGCAAGGCGATCACTGCGATCCTATTTTCTTTAACACCCCATTCCATATTGTAACTTCGATAATGAACACGAAAAAATATGTGAAATGGCGCGAAATCAAAAGAAGTTTTTAAAATAATATACGTGTTCCAAATTCAAAATAATTAAAAAATTGAAAAAGAAAGAAAAGTTCTGATGTAACAGTATTTATGGCCAGACTAGTTATAGCTCCATTCTTCTTTCTCGACCAGAACACGAACATGAGTCATCAGTCGCTGATCATTGTTTTGCCGCAACAGTGGGCTACTGCGACGGTAATTAGATAGGTACCTAGCTTCCTGGATTATTACTTACGTAGCAAATATTTACTTTTTTTACTTAATTTTTTTTAATCAAATCATTCGAATTTATTAAGTCTTCCTACTATATTATAAACGTGAAAGTTTATGAAGATATTTGTATGTTTGTATCACGCTTTAAAGGCGAAACGGATCTGTCTGAAATTAATGAAATGTTTTTTATTATTATAATCTATTTCTGTGAAATAGATTATAATAATAAAAAAAACTCTTAATCATCAGGTTTCATAGACCCATAGATATATTATTATATACCTTAACCTAAAATACATAAAATTAAAATAGTCTGGAATAGGCTACTTTTTATTCCTGGAATAGGTTCCCATGGGTAGCGGGAACGAGAACAGAATTCTAAATGGGCGAAGCCGCGTGCAACAACTCAACTCTTAAGTAAAAGACTAAGACTTAAATTTACTGACTAACTGAGTTGTGTAGTAATGCTTCATTCAATGAAACTAATTGAGAAAAATGAGCTAACGCAGTCTAAATTGAACTAAACGAGGAAAGTAAGAGCCGTTGAAATTTTGTAACATTTTGATTATGTAGTTTGTTGAAACAATTACTCCGTAAATGTGTGCGTTAACAAGCCAATATTCGGTGTTAGATATTTTTCACTTCTCGTATGTCTCAAGTAAGTGACAGTTTGAACCAAGCGATTCCTATTGTACATTATACAGAAATATCAAATGAAATGTAATTACTTAGAGTAGACGACGGACACACCCGTTCCGGGACACCTTTTCATTTAACCAGAACTTGTTTGCACACCCAACAAACGGTGTTTAGTTCGCGGAGGGCGCCCGGCCCAACCACCGAGCGCTGCATAGTTGCATACGTACACCGGCTTTTTTTTTTGGCGTATCCATCTTTTGATAGATCCTTTATATACAAACTGAAATTAATTAAAAGAGCAGGGGTGCGCGTGCGCGCGACAACTGCCGAGATTGTTGCGCGCACCTGGCCCACGCGCGCTCTTCACTCATAGCACAATACCTGTGATGTGATGTGATGTGACCTCAGTACTCATTCAGTACAGTTTATGCATAATAAATAATATTTGAATAAATATATACAATCCGTTAATTTTATTACTATTATTAACATATTAAACAAATTTATAACTACTTACTGTTATTAATGTGTTTCATATGTTAAGTAAACCAGGACTCTGATTCATATTAATCACGTCCTTTATTTTGTAAATATGAACTACAAAAACAATTAAATATAGCATTAGTTTATAAAAAATTATAAATATATATTATTAAATAACTCTATTCTAAAGATTTGCGTGTCTAAGGCACCTAATAGTAATTTAGGTCATAAACAAACTTACATACAGCTATATTCTGTAACGACTGCCATCAACGTGGAACAATGTGCTAGCACATCATAAGAAAAATAATTAGGTAAGTATAATAATGAAATTTTTACCTCCTTCGACATTTGGCCAGCCTGATTAAATCTCAACCGCTGCTTGAAGGAACCCACGATAGAGGGCAATTTCATTTCAAGCTAAAGCCATTAATTAATGGAGCGAAAACTGGACAAGGGCAAAATATTTGACACTATATCGTAATATTAGCTACTAGGGTCGATTGCTAAGCGCAGCTTACGTCGCAGACCACACGGTCGGATCGTGTGCCGCTGTGCAAGTTGCATTACGTCAATCTGTTCAGAGAACATTGCGTGCGCTGAACGGTGAGCCGGCAACGGCAACGACGCTGCGATCCTCGTGTAAGTTAATGTTGATACGTGTCATGTTATCGACCGCCCACCGAGCATCGACTATGTGGTCTCTTATCCCATGCGATACTTTACTCGAAACAATCAGTACGCAATTCCCATGAGGATATTCCATTGACCCACAATGACCACTAACCACAATGTCGTTAAAGAAGAAAGTTACAAGAGAACCGAAAGTCGATATCTCAATTTAAAGCTATTATCGTTTATATGACTCATCCAAATTAGTGGCTATGTGAGTATTTATTTACAACTTCATCATTCCGGGCGTAAGGATTCAGACATGAGCTGTGTTGAACGGTACCAAAACTCGCTTGCATAGTACTTAATAAATATGTGGTTTACAGTAAAACTCTGGTAACGAGTAAGATCTTTATACAGTATTATGAAGTGAAATTAAATGGTAGGTAAATGCATTCCCCTGGGGTTATCCTTTCGAGGGCTTACCCGGGGTGCCCGGCAACGGACACTTGGGGAGGACACCGTGCGGTTTTAGTCGAGACACGACATAACCACCCCCGCTGGCCAGCGGGGGGGTATCCGAAGGGATTTCCGCACGTAAAAAAAAAAAAAAGGTAAATGCATTCATAAATGCAAGATAGCAACCGAATATAAAGCCACAAAATACGATAAAAGGTCTCTCTCGATCTTATAAAACATACTTAACCAGTATACAAAATTCTTAGTATTGAATCCTAAAACTTTCTAAGTTTAGGTCCAGGTATGCCAGCAAAATTTAAAATACCGGAGTTAATACATAATTGAGCATATTAAATTGAGGTTTAGAGTAAAAACAAGTAAATTTGGTGGATATGGTAGCCATTTTAAAATATTATTAATGTTTTTTTTACAGCGCCTATTACTGGGATTTACTAACTAGTCCTATCCTTGTTAACCCTTAAGCTAAAAGGATTCTAAGTAAGTACGCAGGAAAACCACGCGTGCCTAGCACACAGTTCAAAGGAATCCAAATGCAAAGGTAACCTCTAGATTGCCAATCCGATATATTTACCATCATTGTTATCTGCACCCTTTAATATATTTCTATTATAGATTATACTTAGGCGTATGTTCAATAAATGTAATGTTCAAGGTCCTACGTAAATATCCAGAAGTTAAAAAGTGATGACTATGGTATTCGAATCCATTTCAGAGAATCGATCTGAATGTCGATGGAGGTCGGCTCCGGCGGGTCGGCTGTTGCAATGGGTGCCTTTGTCCGTGAGGCATCAATGTCGTCCTCGTTGCTGGAGTATAATGCGGAAACAATGCGCGGACCACATTCGTGCATCGCGACCGCGACCGTGTCGTGTTCGGCTGCGGCTCGATGTTTGTGCTCATAAAGTGTCATTATGGTAACAGTACCTCATTGTTGTTTTCGGCGATCGCCGTCTACCTATTTTCTTCGGCATGCCGTGTAAAAGCTCAGCACGTCACGGCGAGTTATAACCAAAATGGGTTACGACTGAGTCTTGCGAAACTTTTACGGGCCATCGTCTCCGTTGAAATCCCGCACGGTTTAATAGCCTTCGAGTTTAAGTGCTAAAGAAAGGTAAATCACTTTGACGTGGCTTGAACTTAAATCCGTGATTTTAGCAGGTCTCGATATTTGGGGTTGTAAATAAATGAAAAGGCCGATAATCTCACAAAATATATTATAACTTCTATGTTCCTACTTCACAGAATATTTGTTAAATCACTAGCCATTACAATGTAAATAGTGACTTAGAATAAGTTGCTATCATTTTGTTATCATGAAAATACAAAACTCGAAAAAATGTTTAACGAAAGAACACCACATACTTACCTACATACATTTGTAAAGATGCTTAGGTACCTACCCCAGTTCGGGGTGCGAGGGATTCTCTATGGGCAACCTTACACCCCGGCGTCTGTAGACCCGAGACGGCGTGCGGTTTTAGTTGGTTCAAGCCCGACATAGCCGCCCCCGCTGGCCGGCGGGGGGGTAACCGAAGGGATTTCCGCACGAAAAAAAAAAAGGTGCCTACCCCAGCAAAGATAATAATTCTTCGACGTAGTAATACATTTTCGTAGACATTATTATAATTAAAAACTAAACTTTCTACAGTCTACTGGTGTCTATCTTCATTTAACCCCAGTATGTCCAACAAAACTGGTACGGTCCAACGACAATCAGTGGGCCTACCGCCCAAGTGTCGTCGATATCACAGCCGTCGAAATGTTGCGCTGGTCAAGGTCGACGGCCATTTTGTACCGCCCCATTGATAATTGATGCCGGCGGGGCGTAAGAATGAATGAAACGCTGTTTTTGACAGTTAAATAGCTGCCGCCTAAAAAAATTCAAATCGACCGCGTCTCATGAGCTGTCGTTTTGAATATTATTTTCTTTTCCGACGGTTGATTACGATGCCGATTGCACCTAACACTGAGCTACTATGGCTTTTATGGGTGTGACTGCCGACGAGTGGGTTCTGCCGTCCTATTGCACCTAACACTGGGCTACTATGGCTTTTATGGGGGCGACTGCCGACGAGTGGGTTCTGCCGTCCTATTGCACCTAACACTGGGCTACTATGGCTTTTATGGGGGCGACTGCCGACGAGTGGGTTCTGCCCTCCTATTGCACCTAACACTGGGCTACTATGACTTTTATGGGGGCGACTGGGTTCTGCCCTCCTATTGTACCTAACACTGGGCTACTATGACTTTTATGGGGGCGACTGCCGACGAGTGGATTCTGCCCTCCTATTGTACCTAACACTGGGCTACTATGGCTTTTATGGGGGCGACTGGGTTCTGCCCTTCTATTGCACCTAACACTGGGCTACTATGGCTTTTATGGGGGCGACTGCCGACGATGGACTTTCGTCCTCCAACTCCTTCGCTTATTCCTTCCTTCTGAAACATACGAAAACAACAAACAACACAGCATAAACGTTTAAGTAGGTAAGGTAAAGATTAAAGAGTGTTTTAATTAGTCGCAGGTACAATAGGAGGGCAGAACCCAGTCGCCCCCATAAAAGCCATAGTAGCCCATTGTTAGGTGATTGCACCTAACACTGGGCTACTATGGCTTTTATGGGGGCGACTGCCGACGATGGACTTTCGTCCTCCAACTCCTTCGCTTATTCCTTCCTTCTGAAACATACGAAAACAACAAACAACACAGCATAAACGTTTAAGTAGGTAAGGTAAAGATTAAAGAGTGTTTTAATTAGTCGCAGGTACAATAGGAGGGCAGAACCCAGTCACCCCCATAAAAGCCATAGTAGCCCAGTGTTAGGTGCAATAGGAGAGCAGAACCCAGTCACCCCCATAAAAGCCATAGTAGCCCAGTGTTAGGTGCAATAGGAGAGCAGAACCCAGTCGCCCCCATAAAAGCCATAGTAGCCCAGTGTTAGGTGCAATAGGAGAGCAGAACCCAGTCACCCCCATAAAAGCCATAGTAGCCCAGTGTTAGGTGCAATAGGAGGGCAGAACCCAGTTGCCCCCATAAAAGCCATAGTAGCCCAGTGTTAGGTACAATAGGAGGGCAGAACCCAGTCGCCCCCATAAAAGCCATAGTAGCCCAGTGTTAGGTACAATAGGAGGGCAGAACCCAGTCGCCCCCATAAAAGCCATAGTAGCCCAGTGTTAGGTCCAATAGGAGGGCAGAACCCAGTCGCCCCCATAAAAGCCATAGTAGCCCAGTGTTAGGTCCAATAGGAGGGCAGAACCCAGTCGCCCCCATAAAAGCCATAGTAGCCCAGTGTTAGGTACAATAGGAGGGCAGAACCCAGTCGCCCCCATAAAAGCCATAGTAGCCCAGTGTTAGGTGCAATAGGACGGCAGAATCCACTCGTCGGCAGTCGCACCCATAAAAGCCATAGTAGCCCAGTGTTAGGTGCAATCGGCATCGTAATCAACCGTCGGAAAAGAAAATAATATTGAAAACGACAGCTCATTGTGTGAAGTGTCATTTCATTACAGCACCTCATGAGGTGCCGTAATGAAATGAGACTTCAAAGCGACGCCGTAGATTTGAATTTTTTTAGGCGGCAGCTATTTAACTGTCAAAAACAGCGTTTCATTCATTCTTACGCCGCGCCGGCATCAATTATCAATGGGGCGGTACAAAATGGCCGTCGACCTTGACCTGCGCAACATTTCGACGGCTGTGATATCGACGACAGTTGGGCGGTAGGCCCACAGGTCTGTTGTACCTGGGCAAGTTTCCCCTTATTTTCTAGCGGTTTTTGTGCCCAGTTAAAATCCACAGACTTTATTCATGAATTGTGTAGTTAAATAACTGATCTTTCTATATATGCCTATTTGACATGCCTAACCTCACCATTTATTTAAAAAAGAAAAAAAGAGTAAAAAGGTGTTGTACTTAAACAGGTTTTCTTACTTATTAAGGTCAATTTCGTACCTACTAATTAAAAACAATAATGAATATGAAACTGAATGGATCAATAGATTTAACTAGATTACGATGTAGAAAAGGATTCAAGTTACAATGTGAGTTATTGTTTATTATTACATAATTCTCCTTTGTGCTTTGTCATTGACCTGCACTGCGCCTGAGTCAGGAATTTTGTTGCAACACTGAGCAATGTCAATTACAAAAATTGATGCCAAATTTGTGCCATAATTTCCTTAATTTCTTATGTCTACATTAAGTACCTACGTAATACGCAGTTTAAGTAAAGACAGCAATCTTATTACGCAGGTCGATTTTAACGCTTATGTATATAATTTACTTCAGCAGAGCGCGCAACAAAAACAGCTTAAGTATAATTCTAGTCATTAGTGCTTAGTGACTGTATTGATAGACAGCACAAACGTTGTAATCAATTAATGCGAGCGTCTGAAACAATAGAAAGTCTCACCTAACCCACTTTCTTTTTACGACCTACGTACCCGAAGCAACCCCGATATCGCTTTCAATTCTGTTTATACAAATTATAAAAAAGTCGAGGTTATTATTGGCATTGTGATTATAGCTATTGTTTGAGAATCATAAAACAATGATTATTGAAAATGAAGATGTCAGCCACTGATCAAAGTTATAATAACAAACGATAAAAGTACGCTTGAACAAGCAAATATAATGGCCTTAATGATATGAAAGACAATGGGATGGTTCCTCGGGGCGCGCGGGCGCAATGTCGCGCGTCGACTCGGCAGAGTACGCACTTACGCATTGCCACTTGACTGGAACTTGACTCGCTCGAATACACTTCACATCCTGAGCTAGCGTCCTTAGCTATACTTTCATAGAAATTATCAAGGTAGTTGAAATCTTGCAACTTGTATTTTCAGAAACCGAAAATTCTTCTTCTTCGTTTGAGCGCAAATTCCAGACGCATCCAAGGCTTACACTTTAAGGCCCGGGGCCCACGCTCCTGCTCCTCCTTTTATTGGTTTGTTTATGTTTATATGGGATCGATTGCCGTGTGACTTCCAAACCGTGAGGGGAAAGCCTGTGCCATAACCTCGTACGTCAATAAGCAGTACCGGTTTTTGTCGACCACCCGCACACCCTACCCTACACACCTGCAGAGTAAAGAAAATCCTACTTTCTACTATCCTATCCTACTAATATTATAAATGTGAAAGTTTGTGAAGATGTTTGGATGTTTGTTACTCAATCACGCACAAATAGCTAAACGGATCAGTATATATATATATATATATATACCTGTACAAATTTCAAATTTCAGCCTGATCCGTACCTAAGATATCTTAGGTAAGATAGGAGATCTTAATGTATAACACATCACAGGTTTATCCCAAGAATATATATTCCCATGGATTGCGGGAACGGGCAACAGCTAGTATTCTATATATTTATTGATTTAAAGTTACAGTCTATTGAAAGGAATGAATAGGCATTCAAGTCAAGAGTAAAGCTCCTACAGCGGAAGTATCGCTCAGACAGAGTCGCAGCAGCGGCGCGTGCACACGACTACGTAACGGAAGCGGATATGGTAATTGCATTCAATAAATGTACAGTATAACACTTTATTTAAATGGCACTTTAATATTTGCATTATAATTGAATAATAACAGAAAAATGGGCCGTACATCACGTTGATGGAGTCGCCGTGTAACATAGTAGAAATCTTCTCAATAAGATAAACTTCAAATCTTCTATGAACGCTGTCACTAAAAAAGTAGAACTAAATAAATAACAGTAAATATTTGGGTGACGGGGTTATTTTCTCGTCGACGTATTTTAAAAATGAAACCTAGCTAGATCACTTTGATGCATTCATACATCATTTTCATTTTAATAGAAGAATTGCCCCCTCCTGTATACTAAATTTCAAGAAAATGGTTGCAGCCGTGTCCGAGATTCAGATTATATCTATGTATATTTATATATATATACAAGAATGGCTCGTTTAAAGGTATTAGATGGATATGCTTATTTTTAAGATAGTCAGGGTAAATAAATAGGACCATTGGCTATCAACACCTGCTGATTGACGGACGAGGCTCTGGCGTTGGCTTTCTTCTCGGGTTTGGTTTGGTTTGGGTCAGACGTCATTCGCACCAGTAAAAGTCAAGATAATCCAAATAATGATGACAAGGAGTAAGAAAAAACTAGAAGAGTGGATCCACGGTCTCTAAACTAATTTTTTATAACTTCAAGCCTGTATCCCCGAAGGGGTAGGCAGAAGTGTATTACACACTCACGATTCGCCAGTTACGCCTCTAAACTAAAACCTATGAATATATGTACATACAAATCATAAACTGGTTTACATATTTTATTGAAGATTGTATATTAGGGAACAGGTTGTTCAAGTAGGGCACATGGCTGAATGGAGGTGTAATCAGCGCTATTGAGGCAAGTCGTCACCTGCAGGACTTGTTGTTATTGTGACTATTTGTGCTCGCGCTGAATGACGCCGCGGGCTACGACTCGACGTGCATTTGCGTCTTAGCACTGTCGATGTCGATGTCGGGGTGTTTCGCTAGGGTTTCCCCAATTATGAGTTTTTGAGGAAAGTTCTACGTAATAAATTAGTTTAAAAACAGAACTTAGAATATAATTAAAAGCACCTGTAATCTAATCATAAGTTTTAAATTCTCTGCAAACCTTTTTTTACTACCCATATTATAATGTTGCTGAAATTTTTGTGTGTCTTTTATCCGCGATACGAACAGAACTACAGAACTAAAATAATTATCACATAACCAGGTCATGATTTGTCTTCCCAAATAAATAATATGTGATTTTTTAGGGACAGCGTAATCAAACCGTGCAACAAATATCCACCAATCTATCTCTTACTTAGTAATCATTATCACCTCAGCTGTTATCCTGGTTACATCCAGGTTTTCACCTTCCTAAATTCCTAAAAATAGACTATGAATTTTGATATATAATATTACGGTTGACCAAGGCCATTTGATTTGTCAACTATTTTTAACAGTAAGCTGTAAAATATGGTCGCCATACTTTGAAATCGAATTCGTGGTACGATAAAAAGCAAACCCTAAACACAGTTATACATTTAAATGCAACGAGGCAGTGTATTTATTTTTAGTTCTTCATAATATCCTATAGCAATAAATAGGTAGGTCCTGAAATATTATCTCCTGATTAAAATTTGTTTCAATTATGGATCGCCAATTGAAACGATCGAACAATAAATCGAGGGATTAGTTTCACAATTCGCCGGATATCGTAGCATCATGACCGGAAACACTTGTTTGAGCTCAGCACGGCAGGTACGGTTGGTACACTATCTGAGAGGAGTACCTCGTGACCCTTCAGTTGAACACGTGCAAAGGATATGTACTCGCACGTAATCCCTTCAATGAGATCCGGATTTTACTGCGTAGTTCGTATTTGAATGGTTACAAAATCTTTATATAACCTTTTGATAAGGAATGTACATTGTAGGTTGGTACATGTTTAATAGGTATACAAACATATCTCTTTGTTTCCCAAAAAGAAGAATGTGAAGATATTATCGGAATTTGTGATGGAAGGAAGTGCCGATAGCCTATTGGGAAGGCCCAATACATATAATAATCTTAGTTTGAGGGGTGAAGAATAGCTAGCCATTATTATAATAGTTGATCCATGTCAATAGTAATTATTTGAAAAAAGAACAATAAATATATTGATGACTGTATTAAAAATTTATATGTGGACTTGTTTTTAAGCCCATCCGTGTAACATCTTGTTGGAAGTACAGTAATTTAACGAAATGTTTTAGTAGGACATGGTGATTTAGTATGACATAGTAATATAAACAATGTAACAAGTTTAGGACAGATTGAGGACAACATCGACCCAGCTACGAAGTTCTCGTTACATCACTTACGACAAATAACAATGTATCAAGTTGTACACCGATATTATTAATCAAACAATAGGCATTTCGTGAAACAGTGTGTCGGCAAGATGGTCGATAAGACCCCGGTAGCGTAGCGGTGCAAACAACTTCTGCTGGTAGCGCACTCGCGGCGCGCCGCGCCTGTACTCGCATTGATTCAGATGCAACGAGTATTTCATGTTTGAATGGTTCAGAATAATTGAAGAAGTTATTTATAAGTTTCCTCTTTAGAAGCAAATCGTGTGCGCCATCGGAGCCGGATGCCGCCACCCTTCTGAGGGCATGCCTTCACAAAGGCATTTAGTCTATTTAAAGACATCCTGCTTAGTGCGAGGGCCCGAGTCCGCTCTCGCACGTGCGTCAAGTGTCCTGCGCCCGCCGACCTGTCAATTACTGTCACCCTCACCTATCTCTGCGCTCACTGCGTCTGTCTCTACTGATAAACAGAGCCAGGCCATCATTTTGAATAGCATCGCTTAGCACACTGAGACTCCACAAGTTCACAGTCTTTCATACAATCATTTGTAAGCAAATTAGTTTACTTCAAAGACCACTAGTGAAGTAATATCTTTTTTTCTTTCATATCGAATAAAAATTATATCATATTTGTCGAACAATGAAGTCTTGAGGAAATTAACTTGATAGGAGTCCTGTTGCGCTCAATCAAACACGATATTGCTCAACGTTGGCTAAATTTATCGAAGGAGTATATCTGACAATATAATGGACTTGGAAACAATACTGAGCTATTATAAAGATCAGTGAAGCGGAGATTATGGCGTTCGCATGAGACAAGCACAGGCGCGGCCTCCGGCCGACCGCGGCGGCTAATGGGTCGAAGCCACTTGTAGCGACAGCCACCTTCATCAATTACTTCTAACTAAACTTCCTACCGCACTTCTCAAATTACTTAATCAGTATCGTCAACTCTTGAGGTAGTTAAAAGTTTTAACTATTTCCTTTACAAGTAATGTTTATGAATAGCTGCAGTCAACACGCAGCAGCACTCTTATACCTCATAAATGGATAAATCAACTGAACTATCGTATACTAGTTAAGTTTTTGAAATAAATCATAGCTCATAAACATTGAGTAGAGTAAACAAGCGTACGCCATAAAATTTAAATATCATTGTAAGGAAATCGTACACCAACCGATATCGCGGACAAGATCGCTCTGGTCGTACACATATCGATCTGTTTATTGTTTATTTTATTGGCAATGTCTCTTCGATCTAACAAGATATCAATATATCAGTGAAGTAAAATAGCGACGCTAGTAAATCATCATTATAAGCTCATCCTAAGCCTTGTAAAATAGAATAGGTTTTGAAATATTATTGTAAGGTCTCTTCACTTGAGCGCAATTTCGGTGGTATAAAACTTGTTCTATGGAGCCGCCGCTTCTGCGCTTTCTCTTCCTTTCAATATTTTTTTAAATAATTAGTTTATCAATATTAATCAAATTTCCATAGAAGGAATAGGCGAGCGGACCGCGAGCTCTAAAGTGCAAGCTTTGGACGCAACTGTGATGGGCGTTCGGATGGAAGTAATTATCAAAACAAAAATATGTACGTCAGTAAACCAAAAAGAGAAAAATACAGAACATAAACAAACTTTTTAAAAATGCAAATTCATTTCGGATTTGAACAGGACGACCTTAAATGTACAGATTTTTTTAAAACAAATGTTATTATTATTTACATTATTTTGCCTTACGTGAAAGTGTTTATAAAGAAAGATGCTAAAAATAAAGTATTTAGGTTTTATGAGTTAACTAACGTTTAGATTTTCTACCTCTAAGAACCCATAAACTCTCTAATGGCTGTTTCAGAAAAAAGATACAAGTAGGTATCCATAACAAAAGTAAGTTCTTACCTTAACGTTGTACACAGACAATTAACAAATTTTAATAATAGTAAAATAATAAAATTCTAGAACTACTACTACTACTACACAGCGCTAGACCCAAACAAAGCATAGCTATATACGAATCAACATAATGAATGATAGCAACATCGTAAACAAAAAAGAGCAGTGGCAGTCTGGGAGTGCGACAGAAATGAAAATTTGAACAATTACGTGTGTATTTTTTGAATCGTCAGGAAATAAAATATGTCTAATAGGTGTTTATAAATGTTTCTATTTCTATTCGAAATGAATTGCCGTTTAATCTGGAATTCAATTATTTCGAACACTAGAGGCATTCTGAAGAGTCATAGTTTTCTTTTGAATGTTGGGGCACGTCACCTGCGCGGGCGCTTCTCGAACTGTATGGGGCTCATGTACAATATCCCACGTGTGTCGCACCGCACCGGTGACAGCCCTCCTTTGCATCAAAAAGATCATTGACCCCGGTACGCAGCTTGCTCCCCTCATGAAATTCAAAAATATCGGAACCATATGTTCTTGACCTTCCTCTTACTTTGACTAAGCTCAGTGAGAATAACGATCTCTTCCGATCCGAATCAGATGGCAGCATTACTTAAAACGTAACAAAAAATCAGATCACTGTACACTTACACGGTTATTTATATTTACGCAGTTATTTAAATACGATAACATAAATGAAATTGGACTACAATTATTACAGCATAATTTTGTCGTAGCAATTATTTTATTGAAACACGTGTAACTAAAAATTAAGTGTATTTGATAATTCTTCATGAACGTATAAACACACTACCCGTAATTAGTTTACTGAATTGTTCATTTTCAGTCATTGCTTGTCTATTGCACTGTTATTATAATGTACGAATATGTTGACGACCTCTGTAGCTTGGTGGTAGAGTGTTTGACTGCTACGTCAAGGGCAGCGGGTTCAAGTCCCTCTCAGAGAAAATATTTGTATACTTATGTATGACCATTTGGTCTGTGAGTTTTGAAGTATAATAACGTATCCTACGAATATTATAAATATGAAAGTTTGTGAAGATGTTTGGAGGTTTGTATGTTTGGATGTTTGTTACTTAATCACTGAAGGCTGAATTAATCTGGCTAAAAATTTGTAAGGCATAGATTAAAATCTGGAATAAAACATAGGCAAAAATAAAATAAAACATTTTTATCCCTGAAATAAGTTCCCGTGGCAAGCGGGAATGGGATCACCATTCCACGTAAGCGAACAGTTAGTTTCCAATAAAATGTTAAATGCCCTATGCTATATCCAGATCCAAACTAATGGCCCTAATCATACTGTGTAATATGTCATTATTATACAATTTATAGTACACACGGCCAAGGATTTTTCCCTTAACCGTGTGTGCAAAACAAAGTCTTGTAAGCCTTTCTATTCTCGTTTCTCCCACTTCAAATAGAGCGAAGTGATAGCAGTAGGATGTTAATGGGTTAATGATGATGAATAGACATTCACATTAACAATAGATATTTTCGGTTCCACAATTTCTCCAGTACTCTTGTTATAACGTCATTGAAACTCACAACTCCATAATTTGTTAATTAAAGTAATGGCGTTGACATAGTATATCTCAATTTTCCAACATAATTGGACTGTTCCCTCTGTTTCGTTATAAATGATTTCAATTGATTGTTTTAGGAATATTTACATTAAGTTCTCATAGATATCATCTGTAGTCAACAGTTTTAATTAAAACATAATACCACATACAATCACCTATTTAGAAAGCCTTCGCCGTCATCATCTTCCGAGCGCCAACTGCGGTTGCATTTAAAGCTAGCAATTTGGAGCTTTCACTACTTTTCTATTTTTTTCTATTGGTTTTTCTTTTTTATTTACGGGAATAACTGACGTCTGGCTCCGCCACCCAAACAGAAAGCCTGCGCTAGAGCGTCATCTGTCAAGGTTTTACCGGTTTGCCGGTGAAGTTGACTTGGACTCGGAAGATCTAGTTGAGGCCCCATACACACCATCAACTTCGCATCGTGCATCCAAGAATTGGATCATCATCCCGGTTGCGTCCATAGATTTTACTTTAGATCCCGGGTCCACTTTCCTACTTTTTCTACTGCTATCGGATATGATAAAATCCGCCTTTAATGAGACGGCGAAATATCCTCGGCCGAGACGCCCGGCTAAGCACGACTCTACTAGCTACCAATAAACCCAAGCACAAATATCTGAAAACCTGTTTTCGATATATCCTAAATAAATTTCCTATTACTAATCATTATGGTTAAAATCTATTGCTAGTCATAATCGTCTAATCATAATCAGTTGCAGTTGCGTTCAAAGACTAGTTTTCTAGTTCATTCGCACGGTCTTTGGCATCCCCGGATCTATAGATCCATATATGTGAGACCATTGGCATGCATATTATCTTTAACGACGTAAAGCCAGCATTTCTTATGTCTACGTAACCTACTAGGGTGCAGTGGGAGCCGCATGGCCAGACATTTGCTACCTACGTAGCCAGGCGGTCACCGCAAAACGTGGCCGCACCAGTGAAGGCGACTGTCCTGCAGTATGTCTGCAATGTCACGATATGAAGGCTGCTGCGATGCGAGAGTTCCTCAATCATGCACCGCAGCATATTCATTTCTGCTGCACATTTATTCACTTCACAGTCGTATAAGAGGACAGGCCTTAAGTCTTAAGGCTTATAGACCCATATTAGCTTGTAATAAGATATGTTTACATATACATAATTTATTAATTGTCTTCAGTTACTAAACGACCCATATATGTTAAAAATCATGTCATTCAATATGCACCCAATAATAAGTTTAACATACACCAGCGAAACGCAGGCTAATTTAGCGACTTATAAGGAATGGACACGTACTTCAAGAAAAAGTGACGTGCATGAGCTTATGAGTACTGAACTGGTTTCACGAGTTAAATTATGCGCTTCTAGTACATTGTCTGATGTAATAGCCAATATAGACCCATATTAGCTTGTAATAAGATATGTTTACATATACATAATTTATTAATTAGGTTACCTGTAGCGTACAGACTTTATTTGATACGTAATATGAGTGGATGATAGTTGAAATATAAATCCATATACCTACATATTGTACTACTTATGTAGGCATATTCTATGAATGTGATTTCCTTGTAAGGTGTCTAATAACTACTGCGTAGCTTCAATGTATAATATAAAAAAAAATACTATGAATATCTCTGGCTGTGTATGTGTCTGTCTGTTGCATCGTAGCTCCCGAACGAATGGAGCAATTTTGTTTATTTTTTGTATGAAAGGCGAATTAGTCGGGCGTGGTCTTAGCTACATTATGAAAGTTGGTCTGGGGTTTTGTTAATTTTTAATTTAATTTTTGTATGGGTTATTTTGTCAATCGTTTACCATTTTAAATTGTTAAAGAAAAGTATTTGTCCTTTATAATAATGCGAGCTAATGCACAAATATCTTCTGATCTAAAAGTTAATTGGTTGGGATTAGCTTAAAAATTACGTCGCCTGAAACATAATACCTTTTTTTTTTGAAACATAATACCTTTTTTTTTTTTTTTTTTCGTGCGGAAATCCCTTCGGATACCCCCCCGCGTGCCAGCGGGGGCGGTTATGTCGGGCTTGAACCGACTAAAACCGCACGCCGTCTCGGGTCTACAGACGCCGGGGTGTAAGGTTGCCCATAGAGCATATCCCTCGCACCCCGACTGACCCTGGGCCATCTCCGGTTTCGAGATGGCCCCCTCGGGTTTGGGAACCACGGAGTCCCCGTCTTGCCCCGGTTTGGGGGAGGGGCGCTAGTCGCCCCACCGTCCCGGCCTGCTTCTGCTGGGGTGACAGGTGGCCTCACCCGCCACCCCCAGGCCTGCGCTCATGGAGGACGGAGGTCGTTAAGCGACCTCCGGCGCCTGAGTTGCCTGCGACGCGCGGCGAGCAAGTTGCGGGCTCGGCGGACCGGGAGAGTTCTAAGTCTCTCCCGGGCGCGCTCCGCCACCTCCTTCGCGAGCATTACATGCTCGCAGAAGGAGGCGGCGGCGGCCCACGCGCTCGCGCTCCGCACCATTGCCGCAATCATGCTGCCGAGCGAGAGGACTCCCACCCCGATGGCTGCCACGAGGTCACGCCTCGGCGCCTCCCACGCCGGGCAGTCCGCCAGCGTGTGCAGCCCTGAGTCCTCGCTCGCGTCGCAGTGATGACACTCAGGCGTTGGCTCCTACCTGATCCGATGCAGGTGGTCCCCGAAGCACCCCTTCCCTGAGATCACCTGCGTCAGTCGGTAGGAGAGGCTTCCGTGTCGCCTCTCCAGCCAATCCTCCATGATGGGCCTTACCGCCGCTATTGCGGCGTGCCCTGCGCTTGGTTGCCCAAGTCGTTCCTTCCACTCCACCACGATGGCCTGGCGGAGCTGGGACTGCACGGCCTCGATTTCTCGAGGCTCGGGGTTCCATCCCTGCTCCCGCGCCTCCTTTCGCCACTGGTACAGTTGCGAAAGGGCTCTCGCTTCCAGGTCCCATGGCGGAGTTCCGGCAAGGAGACTCGCCGCCTCGAAGGAGATCGTGCGGTACCCTCGGATGACCCTGATGGCCAGAACTCGCTGCGGAGCGCGCAGCATCCGCACAGTTCTGGTCCTCAGGGGGAAACATAATACCTATATCGTCGAATACTTCAACAAATCATTACACGGGTAGGTTAGTTGAACAGTGGCTGTATAGCGACATGTGACTTCCATAGATTCCAAGTTCTGTTCTTAGTTCCCTTCGACATAAATTAAAATATCTCTACTTGAAATTCTATTCTTAGAATGCAGCTCTGACATTATTTCCGGTAACTATTACGTAAGTAAATCAATCGAGTTCAAATATCGCATAGGCCATCTCATTTTCTAATCGAGTCACTTGCATAATTGGACAGTGGACAGTCACCGATTTGCACAGTGGCCGCATCGGGCACGGGCAGGCATCGGCAGGCTGGGACACTTGCGCAATCACAATAATCGATGCTTCGCCGATGAAACAGAGAAATCAATGTTTCCAATTTCAGTTACCGCATCGCCTGCACTATACACATTGGCTACGGCGTTTAATCAGATCTCATTAGGTTTACTTATAGAATGAAAATATAATTTTATTGAAGAGAGAATAATCAAAATCCAATTATTTATAACTACTATTGACCGCGGCTTGTCCCTCGTGGAATTCTGTTACCGTTCCTGCTTCCCATGGGAACCTGTTCCAGGGATAAAATCCTTTCAGCTGTTAGAGCGTGATTGAGTTACAAACATCCAAACATGTTCATAAACTTTCACATTTATATTATTAATAGGAACTAGAATAGTAGGATGTCAAAATTAAGATTTCTATGGAGACAAAAGGTGAAATCGACCGAATAGGAAAAACTTGAATTAAGATGTTATATGTTTATGACCAGAACACTGGTAAATAACTACTTTAGTAAGAAACACGGGTAGTTAGTGTCAAGCTTGACCGGAGTAGTATCGGTGTAATGGCTCGGCGCGGCGGGGCGAGCCGCGCCCTCAGGAGCTGCGCAAGCGCTGTTGTTTCTCGTGATTTAATTGTACCACACAGGCGGTGGCTTGCAACTGGCCTGTTTCGACTCGCTGCACAATTTCTCGCCACTTGGCAGCTACAAGTGTATGCAAAACCTATACTATTTGCATGTCACATTCAATCACTTCAATTTGCCTACAACCGCTTGCTCGTAGAACGCTATTAGCACATAAGGTGGAGGTAATTAGATCGATATCTTGAACTGATTGATTGTTCATTTATTTTATGGAAATTATTTATCTAATTCAATTTTTACTTTACATGTGAAGTCGTGCTCATATTTAGGAGACAATTAAACAAGAAAATCTAAAAAATATAATGCGTTAGGGTATTATATAAACGTGCCATCACTGTGATGCAAGCGAGGGCTCAGGGCTGTATACATTGACGGAGTGCCCGGCTTGGGAGGCGCCGAGGCGGGCCCTCCTGCCAAGACTTGGCAGCCTTCGGAGTGGGAGCTATCTCGCTCGGCGTCTTGCTCACAGCGATGGTGCGGAGCGCGAGTGCGTGAACTGCGGCTGCCTCCTTCTGCGAGCTGCTTGAGAAGGAGGCGGCGGAATTTGTCCGGGAGAGTCTCAGGTCTCCCGATCCGCACAGCCCGTCGGACGGAGGTCGCTCAACGACCTCGGTCCTCCATGAGCGCAGGCCTGGGGGTGATAGGCATTTTTTCCAGGGGCTAGACGGAGAACTGTGGTTCCAAAACTCGAGGGGGCCATCTCGAAACCGGAGATGGCCCTGAGTCAGCCGGGGTGCGAGGGAAATGCCTTATAGACCACCTTACACCCCAGCGTTTGAAGTCCAAAGACGCCGCGCGTGCGGTTTCAGTCGGTTAAAGTCCGACATAACTACCCCCGCTGGCCGGCGCGGCGGGGGGGGGGAGGGAATCCGAAAGCGATTTCCGCACGCCAAAAAAAAGGGTATCATTTAAACGATAACGATGTAAAAAAAAAATCTAGCTCTGCGAGTCTACCCGTGACCACAGCCAGTGCAATCCGATCAAAACTTAAGGAAACAAAGGGCATCGTATCTTACAGTAGTATCGCAATTAAGTCTCGATTTATATATAATACAGAGCACCTGCAAGTTTAAAGTGACCAAGGAGTTTGTATGGTTTGAATGCAAATCTGTTTATCGTTTATGTGCTCAATCAGCCTTTTAATTCATTCTCAAAGATCACTGTAGCACCATAAGTAAGAAGTAACGATATTTTCTACTTTTTAGACAGGAATAGATAATGCTAAACTTAATCGACTTAAAAACATATAACTTTTATTTTTTTAAACCTGTGGAGACCCCCACGGTCTTCACCCTATCGGTGCCAACGATGGGGTGGGCGTGTCGGAATCAGACCGACTAAAATCATACGGTGTCCTCCCCAAGTGTCCATTGCCGGGCACCCCGGGTAAAACTTCGAAAGGATAACACCAGGGTTACCGGCAGGACTTTGGCCGCCACCGCGGCCTCGCCTGATGGGGTCAGGTTTTATTCCGCGTCGGTGAATTGGCAGGCATCCTCCGTCTTGGCCTGCTTCTGTAAGGACGGTGAGTCGGCCAACTGCCCCGATCATGGAGGATGTCCTCAGGCCCCGATCTTGTAGGTCGGTATTCACGGGTGTAGACGAGTCTGCGGCGTCGTCGTCGCAGACTGCGAAACTCTGGGGCAGGGTTTTCTCCCGCTCCCTCTCCGCCGCCTCTTTCGCGCGTATTACCTGCTCGCAGAAAGAGGCGGCGGCGTGCCACTTGCTTCCGTAGGAGACCATGGCTCCCACCATGGTCTCCAGCGAGAGAACGTTCACGCCCAGGACCGCAACGAGATCCCGGCGTTGACTTGCCCACGCTGGGCACTCCACCAACGTGTGGAGCGCCGTGTCTTCGCCGGGATCCTCGCAGTGGTGGCACTGCGGCGTTGTCTCCCGGTGGATGCGCCACAGATACTCAGCGAAGCACCCGTGTCCGGTAATCCTCTGGGACATCCGGTAGGAGAGGTCACCATGGTACCTCTCCAAACACTCCTCCAAAAACATATAACTTAACATAAATTCATTTTTAAATGTACGAGCATCATAATATACGTTAAAATAATTCAGGAGCAGATAATAGACTAATTGAGACACTGCTACAATATACGCCCCATGTTTATGACTCCCATCCAGCAAGCTATCAAATAAATTCCAAACATGCAGGAGATACTACCTCGCGTGTAGCGATTATAAGAGGCTCATTTTGTTATCTCAGCATCTTCCAGACAGAATGCAATATTATGGAATAGTTAAACCTGTGTAATTCGATTCAACAAAACGTCAACTCTATCATATAATGCCTTAAATTTAAATCTATTCTAGAGAATTTTAATACTATTTGGAAACGTAGGTATGTCATTAACCATCACGTGAAATGTATCCCATTGATAATCGACTCAGATTATTATCAATTTAATACCTATGTATGCTATTTTATTGAAACTTCACTTTATTAACTTGTATTGGGGCTTCCAAGTTATACATTTACATATATTATATAATTATATTTTTGGTGTATGCATGTGTCTATTTATTAGTTTACACTACCTACTACATAGGAGTAATCGTAGTCGTAGTCGTCGTACTCGTAGTCGTGCATTAACTTCTTAATAACCATAATGGAGACGTGATCTTTATTTAAGTAGGTACCAGTAGTGACCTGAATACACTTCTATAACGTTCTATTAGATAATAGTAAACCTAAATAGTTAAGAGGTCAATTTGTGCGATGGACCGAAACTGAATACTTGATCGCGACAGTCAATGTCAAAATATTAAACGTAAGTGTCACGAGTCTTGAACCTGTACTCTGAAGCTGGTTCTTATTCTGTTATTGCTAGTATTTGATGCATGCGTTCGAATAAGAAAGTTATCAGGAGTAGGATGCCAACAATTGGGTGCGCGCATTTCCTTAGGTGGAGGCACATGGTGGAGGTTTTGCTAAAGATTTTTGATTCTTTAACCTATACATACGGCTTGGATGCCATTTCCAGAGAAAACAGAAAATCAGATCCTTGCAACAAGACTCTGACGTTGTGTGTTTATGCGTCAATGACCCCTAACTGTCAGTTGGCGATGATCTCTACGATTTCACAGTTTTACTTTTGCCGATGTCATTATATTAATTACTCTGTGGCCGATGTAGAACCATTTATTGCTAGGAAACATAGCATTTTGACATTCCTCTATACACTGCTGGATCCAGGTGTTAATTTAATTAAAATACTTTTATACGAAAGAGGTTACAATAGCAAGTACCTTTTTTATTCGTGCGAAAATCTTTTCGGATACCGGGGGCGGTTATATCAGGCTTGAACCGACTAAAAACCGCACAATATCAATAAGCATGTTATATTATAGTCAATTTTAAGTCGAAATCGTCAGTTGTTAACGCGACTGGAAAATCAGTACTTTTTTTTTTTTTTTTTCTTATCATGCGGAAATCCCTTCGGATACCCCCCCGCGTGCCAGCGGGGGCAGTTATGTCGGGCTTGAACCGACTAAAACCGCACGCCGTCTCGGGTCTACAGACCCCGGGGTGTAAGGTTGCCCATAGAGCATATCCCTCGCACCCCGACTGACCCTGTCATCTCCGGTTTCGAGATGGCCCCCTCGGTTTTGGGAACCACGGTGTCCCCGTCTTGCCCCGGTTTGGGGGAGGGGCGCTAGTCGCCCCACCGTCCCGGCCTGCTTCTGCTGGGGTGACAGGTGGCCTCACCCGCCACCCCCACGCCTGCGCTCATGGAGGACGGAGGTCGTTAAGCGACCTCCGGCGCCTGAGTCGTCTGCGACGCGCGGCGAGCAAGTTGCGGGCTCGGCGGACCGGGAGAGTTCTAAGTATCTCCCGGGTGCGCTCCGCCACCTCCTTCGCGAGCATTACATGCTCGCAGAAGGAGGCGGCGGCCGAGCGAGAGGACTCCCACCCCGATGGCTGCCACGAGGTCACGCCTCGGCGCCTCCCACGCCGGGCAGTCCGCCAGCGTGTGCAGCCCTGAGTCCTCGCTCGCGTCGCAGTGATGACACTCAGGCGTTGGCTCTTTCCTGATCCGATGCAGGTGGTCCCCGAAGCACCCCTTCCCGGAGATCACCTGCGTCAGTCGGTACGAGAGGCTTCCGTGTCGCCTCTCCAGCCAATCCTCCATGATGGGCCTTACCGCCGCTATTGCGGCGTGCCCTGCGCTTGGTCACCCAAGTCGTTCCTTCCACTCCACCACGATGGCCTGGCGGAGCTGGGACTGCACGGCCTCGATTTCTCGAGGCTCGGGGTTCCATCCCTGCTCCCGCGCCTCCATTCGCCACTGGTACAGTTGCGAAAGGGCTCTCGCTTCCAGGTCCCATGGCGGAGTTACGGCATGGAGACTCGCCGTCTCGAAGGAGATCGTGCGGTACCCGCGGATGACCCTGATGGCCACAACTCGCTGCGGAGCGCGCAGCATCTACACAGTTCTGGTCCTCAGGGCCTCCGCCCATATTGGGCACCCATACAGGGCCATGGACCGCACGATCCCCGGTCATCGGGCCCCCTCATGTTGGGCAACAGCCGAGCCAGAGCAAGAGCTGTGCCCTTCAATTTGGGGGCCAGACTTCGGATGTGCTCTCCGAAGTCCCATAGGCCGTCGAGCACGAGCCCCAAATATTTCATTTGGGGCTTGATGCCGATGCGATTTCCTCCCATGATGAGACTAGATCCCTCGGGTGGCTTGCTCCGAGGCCCATGGAAGAACAGGGCCTCGGTTTTATGCAGAGCCATCTCGAGACCCAGCCGCCGGATCCGCTTAACGACTTGGGCAACCGCGGTTGTGGCCTTTCGGGTCGCTTCGCGGTACGTCGCCCCGCACGCCGTCACGAGCGTGTCGTCCGCGTAGCACGTGACGGCGGCACCGCCTACGAGCTCACCGCGAAGCACCCAGTCGTATCCGATGTTCCACAGGAGCGGCCCCAGGACCGATCCCTGTGGAACACCGCACGACATTTCACGCCGACCGAGACCGGTCACGGTTGGGTAGATGACGGCTCTCTCCGTCAAATACGCCCCGACTATGCGGCGGAGGTAGAGAGGCACTTCGTGATACACGAGCGCCTCCCTAATGCAACTCCAGGGCAAGGTGTTGAACGCGTTGGCGATGTCCAGGGACACCGCCAACATCACCTCACCCCGGGCTACTGCATCCTCCGCCAGAGCCCTCACGCGCATGATGGCATCCACGGTGGAGCGCCTCCGGCGGAAGCCATATTGGCCATCCGCCAGGTCCGGCCCCACTCTTGAGAGGTGCTCGACGAGGCGCTTCGCAATTACTCTTTCAAAGAGCTTGCACACCTCGTCGAGCAACACTATGGGCCGGTAGGCGGACGGCGAGTCCGCCGGGCGCCCCTCCTTTCGGATGAGGACCAGTTTCCCCGTCTTCCACAATTTCGGAAACTGGCCCCGCTCCAAACATGCGCTGAGAAGCCCTCTCAGTCGGGGCTCGAGAGCGTCGTCGACAAGAGCTAGGACCCACGCTCGGCCTGGAATGCCGTCGGGTCCCGGGGCGGTGTGTTTGGCTCTTAGGCTTCTCACCGCCAGCTCTAGTTCTACCCAAGTGACCTCGGGCACGTTGTCGTCTTCCACGTCGGGCGCCATGCGCAACCGAGGCGGAGTCATCTGCGGTGGAACATGTTCCACCGCCCGCGCTGCGTACAGGGAGCCAACAACTCCTCCGAGCAGATCCGGCTGGAGACACCGGGTTAACGGCGGGGCCTTGGGGCGCAGCTTGCCCCTGACCATCCGGTAGGGCCGCCCCCAAGGGTCCCGCTCCAGCGTCTCCAGCAGCTCGCGGAAGGCGTCCCGTTTGGAACGCCTTACCTCCGCTCGGAGGGCTCGTCTGGCCTCCCTGTATCCCTCGTACAACTCTGCCTCTCGGGCCTCCGCCTCTGCGGGGCGGCGACGCCTCCTACGGAATCGGGCCCACCGGCGGTGCGTGATCACGCAGGCCCGTCTGAGCTGCGCGATCTCCGACGACCACCAGTAGACCTGACCCCTCGGATTATAGGGCGGAGCCCTAGGCATCGCCGCGTCACAGACACAGGTCATGGCCTCCCGGAACCACTCCGCCTCATCGTCTATGCTGACAGGCCTGTCCGGCGCAGGGGCCCAGGCCTGTACGATGGCGGCTTCCAGGAGGAGCTCCCGATCAAGTCGCTTAAGCGCCCAACGTGGCTCGGGTGGAGCCGGTGCAGCCGGCGCGTCGCTCGCAGGGGGGGACACGTCAAACCGAATGTATCGGTGATCCGAACTTGTGTCCTCCCCCAAAACGACGCGCCAGCCCTGAACACGTCGCGCCAACGAGGGGCTCGCGAACGATAGGTCCACGATGGAGCTACCCCTCGAGGTCACGAACGTGTCCACGGCTCCCCGATTTAGGAGGACTAGGCCGAGTCGTGCGGCCCAGTCCACCAGTGCCCTGACTCTATGCCCCGTCGCGCCCCTTTCGTGTCGGGAACCCCAGGCATATGACCAGGCGTTGAAGTCCCCGAGCACAAGGACCGGACGGGGCTGGCAGGCATTGACGACGATGGCCAGCTGACGGAGCCATTGCTCATATGCAGCTTGGTCTCGGTTCGGCGTGATATAAGCGGCCACGACCGCTATGTCGCCAACCGCTGCCGCCACGCAGCCGGGTCCCCTTGCAACGACGGCAAGAGGGGGGCTGCGGCGGCAGGGTTGTGCACCAGTGCCGCCGACCCATCCAGTGCGGTTTCCCAGGTAGGCCCGAGGAACCGGTGGGTGTATGGGTCGGCGACAGCGGCGACATTTATGGCCCACTGTGCCATGCTCTGGCGCAGAAGTGCCTGAGCATCAGCACCGTGGCCAACGTTCACCTGCAGGATGCGGAGTTGAGGATCCATTATGGAAACCCCATCTCCGCATCCCGCTGTGAACTGGAGGCGGAATGCCGGCCTCCCGGCTTCGGCTCCCCTCCGACGCAGGCCTTGCTTCCAACCCTGTGGTCGGCCGGCTTGCCTCCCGCTGCACACCTAAAACAGTGCAGCGGGGCATCGCACGTGCCGGCCTTGTGACCGGGTTGGCCACAGCGGAAGCAACGGTCACCCGCCGTCACTTCCGCCGTGCAGTGCACCCCCACATGGCCCACCGACAGGCACCTAAAGCACCTAGCCGGTCGGGCCTGCAGGAGCCGTACCTGCGCCCTCAGGAAGCCTCCTACCAGGAGGCTCCGCCCGTTAACGACCTTTTGGGCCGCCGCGATAGGGCAGCCGACAACTGCTGCCCCCTGTCCACCGCGGCCGAAGCGTATAGCTCCGGCCTTCACTGTGTCCGGGGATCAGTCGCCGGCCTCCGCCACGGCGAGCCTAAGCTCCTCAGCCGTGACGGAGTCGTCCAGGCCCTTGATGCGCACATCTGCGCATTTAATGGGCCTGGACACCTGGACGTCGGCTGCATCCAGCGACTCCCTCAGCCTAGCCGCTAGGGCGTCAGCCTTGGGGCCACTGGCGGCGCCGGGGACCTCGAGAAGCCGGGCTCCCGTCCGTGTACTCTTGCACCGGACGCCCGGGATCTCGAGGGCCTTGAGGTCGACGTTGGCCTTCACCTTGGCCAACACCTCGGCATACCCCATGCCTCTCCCCGCTGCCTCCGCCGTCAGGGTGACGACGACGGCCGTAGTGCGGGGGGCACGGAGCTTCCCCGGCGCTGCTTTCGCGGCGACCGCGGCCCTCCTTGCCTTTTTGGTGGCCTTCTTGGCGGCCTTCCGCCTCTTCTTGCTGGCTCCAGCCACCTCCCACCCCCTTCCAATGGGGTGGAGGTAGCCGGAACCACGGCTGGGGCTGGGGCCAGGGCTGGGGACGTCTTCCCCTTGCCCTTCCCCTTTGCCCTTCCCCTTACCCTGAACGGGAGGGGGCTGAGGAGCCGGGACCGGCAGAGTCGCACCCGCACCCGCGGCCGGGCGGGTAGGGCCCCTTTATGCTACAGCCGCGTAGCCGGCCGCTGGTGGCGCCAGAGGCGGACGGCGGATGGAGTCCATTAGGGCCTCCATCCGACACATCATCCGCTCTTCCAGCGCCTCCACATAGGGGAGCCAGGACTCCGCCGACGGTGCCCTCGGCTGCGCCGGCCGCCGGTCAGCCACCTTGGACGCCGGCTTCGACGCCTCGTCGCTGCTGGAGGAGGAGGTCGTCCCGGTGAGGGTAAAGTCCTCGTCCGAAACGTCCCCCCCCGCCCGAGCCTTTGCGCGCCTCCTGCGCTTACGGGTCCGCGGAACGCCCAGACCCGCCGGGCTGCTCGCCCTGCTTCTCTCGTTGGCGGTGTCGAATTTCTCCGACACCGCCGAGGTGTTTGGCGTCACCTCCGCGCTTGCCTGCTGCGCGACCTCCGCGCAGACTCCATCATTTTGCTTGTCCTGTTTCGTGCCTATGTCGTTGTGTTTTTGATCGGTCCGGTTTTTTCAATGTATCCATATCATATCCCACGAGTATGGGGGAAAGGTGGTCCATCCAGGTGGAGCCCCCTGCACCTGGATAAGCCTATATACTATGGAGGTCGGCTGGTATCCATAGGTTTTTACGACTTAGCTGTCGGGTGTTATAGACTTTTCCTTGTCGTGAGCCGGCCAATAAAGGCAAGCCCTCCGGTCAGCAAGTTCACAGCGTACCCTTCTGGAGCCACCAGTCAGGTCGTTGCTGATCACCTGCCGATTACGGAACGCGAGAGGATGGCTAGTCCTCTCTCACCGGCGGCGGCACAAGTGCCCGTCGGCCCCTGCGTTAGCAGTGGGCCAACCCGCCCCTGGATCCCCCAGGACCCTATGGTGGCCTCAGCCACAAACACCATCGCTCATCCTGTCTCCTCTGAAAGCAGAGGAGTACGGAGAGCGATGTGTTCCCGCCACGTTGGGTATTAGCCGACGATCAATGCCAAGCCCATGAAGGGGAAGCCATTGACCGCCGCCCAAGGTGTACCGGCCGCTCCGATTCCGTCCCCCCCGGACTGCAGCGGGATCGGAATCGGAACGACACGCGAGGAGGTTACCCAACACACACCCCTGGAAAATCAGTACCTACGCACTCAGAACGAAACGAGACGAACAAGTGTAGTTTTTGACAGTTTTGTTGCCATCTGTCCTTTTTTTCGGTACCTGATATTTCACCTCATGTGATTAATAAGAAATTGTCACTGGTTTTTATACACATTCTGAGAATTTACCAGTGTATTCATTTTCAGTTTTAACCAGAGAAAAACAAACCGTTTTCATTGACTCCCTTTAGAAAAATATGAGAATATTGTTGATACTAATTTCAATTAATTAACAGTAGTGCTAAAAACGCTGGTCTCCTGTTTTATGTGACTAAACACGTTTTCTTTATCGTCACTGAGTAGTGAGCTAAGCAGTCTCGAAAACACCACACGTAAGATAAACGAGCATAAAGGTAGTTTGTCAGAGTGCGTCCAGCAGCATGGACAGCGGGTAGGTAAGTATATAACTTATTAGGGTTACTTCGCAGATTGCGTAAATGCGTTCACTTCACGGTCGCGTTGCCTTTGTTGGTGCACCGCGCTGGGTGGGCCGCTCTATCGCATGCTCCACATTGCACACCGCAGGTACCAGTGAACCACCGCTGCATCGCACCACACACCATGAACATAAACATACAGACAACAAATTTGCGCAGTTTGTTTCGCTTTCTTAGTACTGTTTGCATAAAAAATAATTAAGTTGATCACCGAGAAACTCTTTTTCTTATCATTTTCGATACGGTAGACATAATATTCTCTGATCTTTTTTAGGTTTTATGGTTTATAGAGCCCGATTAGAGGTAAAAATAATCTTACGCCCTAGTCCGTGAAAATAGTTCACGAAATGAGGAGTGGTAATACACCATATTGAGGATGAACAAGCGTGCCTATGTAAATAAGTATGCAAACTATGTATATAAAACAAGTCGTGTTAGTGATGTCGTGTTAGTAGGTATATGACCGTTAATAACACGGAAAGGCGTGGGCTGTTTTTCATGATCTTTGATTTATGGATTGTCTACCTATACTGTGCCATTTTGTGGTTTGCTGAAATCACCAAGATTACCCCACCACCGCACAGTATGTCGGACTCAAACCAACCAAAACCGCACGCCGTCTTGGGTCTTTAATGCCAGGTTGAAAGATTACCAAATAAGGTAATTCGCTCGTACTCCGACTGACCCTGAGCTATGGCTACAGACCCGATGAGATGACCCCCTCGGGGTACTGTGCAAATATGAGACATTCGCGTAATAAATTGAGCTGATAAGATAACCAACATAACTTGATTCTAAGGCGGAACGAAGTTTACCGGGTCAGCTAATAATATAATGAAATAAGAAAGAAGAAGTAATATTGTCAGTAGCTCGAACAAACTTACACAAATAGTCTATACAAATTGGATGGCTTAGAATGACGGTCGCTATTTATGAACCAGCGATACTGTTGTTTAAGCTTTAGGAGTCGGTATAAAACAGTGTTAAATTATACTATCGTTGTAACATGGCGTTTTGTCTGAGAAATAAACTAGACAAAGATTATTTCAGTTGTCTTTATAGCCAACCGGTATTATGAGTCAGCCGTGATTGTTTAATTCAGTGCTTCTAATCGTGTCGTGGCTTATGGCGCATGCGCCCAGTCACAACTACAATTTTGATTCATACGATTAATGTACTTATGTTCGTTTAGTAAAGCAATGTGATCAAACTCTTACTACTTTAATATCTCAAGAAGACTCGGTTCGGAGTATTATTTAAAGTGATGGATGTCAGCAAGTACTGAAGACGTGTGCTAAAATTGTACAAAAGATTATCGATATCTGCACAAACATAGTACCTTCTTCTTGTGAAACATGTGTCTTAAATTCACCAAGATTTGTATTATTTGAAAAGATAAATGTCGTAGTTAGAGATTGAAAAGAGGCACACGTCACCTAAACTAGAAGATAATCGCGGGGGCATGTACCTGTTGCGTCGCGCACTCCTTTCATGGAATATTGTTCTTGTTATAGAGAGCACACGACACAAAGCGGGTTTATCTGGACGCATTATGAGAAGCATCTCCGCTCCCAGATCGCGCGATAATACGCGTCGTCGTCGACTCACAAAAGTATAGAGCGTGGCGCACCGGCTCACGATGCATAGTGGTGCGCGGCACCGCGGTGCGGGCGGCTGCGACCGATGTAAGGTGATCTCGAGCCGAGTTGACCTTTGTGCATTACGGGCAACCGCCGTCGATCTTCTTTGTGTCGCGGCTCGCTTGTCAGCGTCCTAGCAAGAAGGAACTTTGTCTTTCTCGAAAAGAAAGTAGGTAGAGATATCGATGTAAGCATTGTTCCGCCTTCGAGTTAATTCAATATAGTGCTGCTGTCTATCGAACGCCATTTTTGTTTAACATTTGAATAGGTCTTATTGTGCTCGCTGTTTGGCATTATGAATAGCGAGCAGGTGTGTCTTGGGAGGTTTATGGTCGCTGATCTTTGAGGTCTTTCTCTGAACGTTAATAATATTTTTGACACGTTTTTAAACGTGTTCGAAAGTATCAGCAAAAAAATGATAATAATATAACAACTAAAAGTACCTTTTTTTTTTTTTTTTTTTTTTTTTATCGTGCGGAAATCCCTTCGGATACCCCCCCGCCGGCCAGCGGGGGCGGTTATGTCGGGCTTGCACCGACTAAAACCGCACGCCGTCTCGGGTCTTCAGACGCCGGGGTGTAAGGTTACCCATAGAGCATATCCCTCGCACCCCGGCTGACCCTGGGCCATCTCACCACTAACAGCATCGCTCATCCTGTCTCCTCTGAAAGCAGAGGAGTACGGAGAGCGATGTGTTCCCGCCACGTTGGGTATTGGCCGACGATCAATGCCAACCCTATGAAGGGGTGAAGGGGAAGCCATTGACCGCCGCCCAGGGTGTACCGGCCGCTCCGATTCCGTTCCCCTCGGACTGCAGCGGGATCGGAATCGGAGCGACACTCGAGGAGGTTACCCAACACACACCCCAACAACTAAAAGTACCTACGTAATACAAAACAATACACACCTAGGAGTATGTGCTTATAGTTAACTAGGGACCTAATCCTATAACCTTGTTGCACACCACCTACCAGGTCCAATAGTAAATGTATGCAGAAAGTAGCTTTAATATTGAAATTCATGCTTCTTACCTCAAAACTTAAGCACTTTCCATATAATGAGTTACCACACAATCTTGGAAAATTTTGAAAAATTTCAATACACGGGTACCTACTAAAACCGCACGCCGTCTCGGGTCTACAGACCCAAGGATAATAAGGTTGCCCATAGAGCATATCCCTCGCACCCCGACTGACCCTGGGCCATCTCGAAACTCGAGATGGCCCCCTCGGGTTTGGGAACCACGGTGTCCCCGTCTTGCCCCGGCTTGGGGGAGAGGCGCTAGTCACCCCACCGTCCCGGCCTGCTTCTGCTGGGGTGACAGGCGGCCTCACCTGCCACCCCCAGGCAATACACGGGTACCTATATACGTGTCTAACCAGAAACAGCTATATGAAATTTCGTGTTTCTTAGTTCGAAAATGACGAACTTTTCATACAACCACTCATCGTCAATTTTACCCCCTTAGTAGTGAAATTTTGAAAAAGGCTGATACACGTTTTCATTTATTTCTGAAAAAACGTATGTGGAGGTATATTGATATTTTTGTTATATGTGATTCTATAAATTTGTACAAATTTAAAAAAGTTTTCTAGAAAGACAGCTAAAAAGCACGTGGGTATAGCTACCTAACCGCATCATCTTGAATGTAACAACGATCTTATAAATCATGTTCATAATAATACATTACTGTCTGTTAGAAAGTTATTTGGTAACTAAAATTAAGGGAAGTAGTGGGCTATTGTGAAATAATAAAACGATGAAATGCCTTTGGAGATTATCATTTATATGGTCACCCGCGTCAAATGAGCGATGAGGAACCGAGATGTGTCATCAGATTTTACTATAGAGAGCGACATGTTGTCAAATGCGGGGACTTTGTTAAACCGTGAGATCGAGACGTCCCATTCGTGGGCTGGCACTCGTGTACGAGCTTATTAACTTCATTCATTTGGATATGAGCGAAGGCTTTATTTCTATTCATATATTTCCTCTTATATAATTCGATAAATTTGTTTCCATCATTACCATAAATTATTATCTTTAAAGTAACCCTGTTGTCTTGTCACGTCATTAATCTAAAGCTGGCGAACGTAATTTACATCACTAAAGTATGCTAATACTCGTATTTCATGCATTATGTACATATAGGCACTTCATTCATTAGTATACTAGACAAATAATGATATGAGTTGACAAGTGTAGCAGTACATATAAAAGAGTTTTTGGTAATATTTATTGTTATGGGTCGAATTAAATGGTCTATACTTTCAAAAACATTATCTAATTATGGAGTTCGTTTATTATGTCGAAAAACAAAAGCAAAAAAGTATTGAAAGAACGTTTAATAGGTTTCCAGATGACGCACATAGCACAAGCTCGGGGCAGAGCCCATAGTTAGGATACACAATGACAGATGCGCCAATTTAGCCCGTGTCACCTCACCCACCTCCCAATAGCAATTAACTACGGTATAGGAAACGGTCAGCTGGCATATTTTTTCAACTAATCTGGATCAGTTAGTTAAATTTTATACGTCTGCTGATCCATATGTCTGGTAAATGTAACGTATTTCAACATACGAATATCTCTAACTGGAATGATAAAATATGCTAAACTTTATTTCAGTAAAATTAGATGCATAATGTTACCGATTATTTTTAATGACAATAACGTGAATAGGACGTTATCTACTAAGATTCTGGTTCACAGTAGCGTGTACACTATGGTGGTAAGAATTGGCACAGCAGAGACTTTTGAACTTTGACAGCGCCGAGATAGCAATCGACTAATTAGCCGTCAAAATTACCGCCAACCTCTAGGCAAAGTGCTAAGTCAAGCGTTTGGTTCGGCTCTTCAGAATATGCTCAGTTTTCCTTCGAGCAGATATTATACTCTTAAATCTATTTATACCACGTGCGCGTTACGTTTTCGATCGTATTCCTATTTTTATTCATAATCTATGCCGAGTCATATTTGAAAAGCAAATCAGAAGTTTTGTTATGTGGCCACTGCTGCAGCTGGTACATTCCTCTAAATAGTGTAAATGTTTGTTAGGTCTTTTAAAGGACGAGGTTCTAGTGCAGGTTTTCTCTCTAGGTTGGGAGGCCAGTCGGTTGTCGCTCCCATAAAAGTTAAAACAACCCAATAAAAGAAGGAGCAGGAAAACGAACTCCAGACCAAATTGCAAGATTTGGATGTAACTGGGACAGTCGCTCGGATGAAGAAGAGAAAGATCTATAAAAGTAATGAAATCCAGAAATAGTGGTCCACGTACATTTTTACATAAATTAACATATAATACTACAAACCCACTAACGTTTAAACTTCCTTATTCGCCGAAAGTAAAATTTCCCGAAAAAGTTAGCAGCATTATCCTTGAATGATAAATACTAAATGCATAGTCGGACAATCGACAATACAATGTAAGTAGGTAGTCGTGTAGTATGCCTGTATCGCCCTATGTACATACACTCGCCGCAGTCGCCGCTACATACTACACGCTTCAGAGGGACAAGGCACAAAGTATTCCATGAATGTGTAATCAGAGAGTTTATTGATCGTGGTAAGATTAACACCACTCCGCATTGTCTGTCTTGGCACGTCTTAAATTTTCCCTTTTTGTGCCAATAACTTAAGGAATTCACGAATTAATTTTTTTCTTCGCCTTTATGAATGTCGTCGTTTATCACCTCTTGAAAGAAATATTCCTTCTTATTTTGCGCTTTCGTAGCCGCTTTACAATTGTAAGTTGAATATTTTACGACCATTTTTGAACCTAAATAGAATTAATTTAATTAGGTATATCAGTGTCAACGACATCAGCCAGGACAGGGCAGGGAAATACCGGTTCACGTATTGTTATACTTAGCATTCAATTAATAAATAAGTTAGTTAACCTTTGCCCAAATAATGGTATATCAAATTTCAAATACGTTTAGAAGAAACTAAACTTAATTAGATACTTCACTAGAAATGATCTTAAAGGTAACGTAGACTAATTGTGTTTAGTTAGATGAGTATAGGGGTAACACCAACTATATAGGTGCAGGCATACCTTTAGGTTTTAGTGCTATATTCGATGTCTGTCCGTTAGTATCTACTATATAGTATATGATGGGCCTTACCGCCACCAATGCGGCGTGCCCTACGCTTGGTCGCCCAAGTCGTGCCTCCCACTCCACCATGGTGTCCTGGCGGAGCTGGGACTGCACGGCCTCGATTTCTCGAGGCTCAGAGTAACATTGCTGCTCCCGCGCCTCCTTTCGCCCCTGGTACAGTTACGTAAGGGCTCTCGCCTTCAGGTCCCATAGGTGGAGTTTCGTCAAGGAGACTCGCTGCCTCGAATGAGATCATTCGGTACCCCTTGATGACCCAGTTGGACATCACCCGCTGCGGAGCGCGCAGCATCCGTACTTCTTCTTTCATATTGGGCATCCATATAGGGCTATGAACCGCACGCACCCACCCACCTCGAGGAGCTGGTATGTGTTAGTAATTGTGCACCTGCAGAACTACTCTACCTATAGAAATCATTTAACAAAATTAATGCCAAAACTATACATATATGATATATCAAACCTTAGTACGGCTGAAAATTGAAAAAAAAAATTTGACTAATAATCTTTTTATTAACACATACCTACTTTCTAGTGATTTAGGACTTAGATCGTATTTATGAAGAAAATCATTCAATTCTGTAGCGTAACGGTAGAGCGTCCGCTAACACTAGCGTTGGAGGTCACAGGTTCAATTTCCGCTCAGGGCAAAAATTTGTAAGCATGAATATGTCTAATTGCATTGTTCTAGGTGTTTCTATCTATAATATTTATGTAGCTATTTACAAAGAAAATGTATCTAAGTATGTATATTCGCATTTTCGAACAAATAATACTAGCTAGTTAAGCTATGCTTACTTTGGGTCTAGATAGCGCTGTGTAAAATGTCGTACAATATTTATCATCATATTCATCATCATATCAGCCATAGAAAGTCAACTGCTGAACATAGGCCTCCTCCATTGACTTCCCGTAAGGTGGACAGACGACCTGGTAAAGAGCGCAGGGACTCGGTGTACCTATTATCTACTCATGTGCTCGGTGGATGCAGACCGCTACAGAGTACAGACCGGTCGAAATGGAAGTATAATATTTATATTTCCTGCCAAATAATCAAACACAATTATAAGACGTCATTAGCGTCTCATACCTACTATCACTGATGCTTTGAGGCGACAGAAATATATTTGAGAACATCTAAAAGTCGAGTATCGTTTGGCGAATATTTGGCGGTTATACTCATGGGCGTCATGGGTTATATGTACTTAAATCGATCAGTGTCATATAAAAGGTTTACAAAACTTCGACAGCGTAACCTTTTGTGTAACATAGCTGTATTGAAACTAATCTAATATGCTATCTATCTACATACTATTATAAAATTATAAATTAGCTGTGTCTATACATTGGAGATAATTAAAATTAAAAAAAAACTTGGGTTATGTAAGAAAAATATTTGTTTTGGAATTGTTATCTGTTATCGCGATGAACGCAAAAACTACTGAACAAATTTTAATGCGGTTTTGCTTTTAGAAAAGTCTCGATCAGGCTTAAAATCTGCCGTGTGTTCGAGTGTAATCATTTAAGAAGAACCGGAGATATGTAAAAAGAAACCACAACCGTCCTCCGCGCGGGCGGAGCCGCGGTATCAGCTAGTATAATATAATAATATAACTCACCTACTGTATTTGATAGACGGCGTGGAACTATTGCCATTGCATTACGCGCGTGATGTATAAGCTCGGCTCCGTCGCATATGCGCATCCTGCGAGAGCACGTGCCGTCCACGCGGCCGGAAGTGCCTCGCCATCGACCCACTTACGGCGACCTTCGCATAATATGGTTTATATTTCAAACGTTCCCAACGGATCCCGTTCAACATCAGAACTAACTTCGATCAGTCAACATACAGATTGAATCAAATATGTTATGGTTACACTACCTACGAAGCATCCTCGGTCACTAGTTAGATACCAATGTCATTATCATTACTTGCCGTTTCGGTAACACTATCACAAACAAATTATAAAATAAATATAAAAACAAAACCGACTGATATTCTACACTGTAATGTAAACTATTTCCATTTTTGGAAGCTAATACAAGCCTTTAGTTTTTACCTCTTGACATGGAATGAAAAAAAAAACAGAAAATTTTAATCAGAAAAAGTCAACATCCAGGCTGGGAGTCGAACTCGTGACTATACCTTTCTGTTAGAGTAGTCTGCCAACTGAGCTAACTGACGCGTCCTAGATAGCTCAAATTTTAGTCTACATTCTTATTAAGGTGACGTAGGTGCCTTCTACCGTTATTCTTGTGAATTGAGTAAAAAATGAATAACGTTTCAGCGATGAGTATTTATTCAAAGTTTCAGCTAGCTATCCAGGACGTGTCCAGATAGTTCAGTAGAGTATTTACCCTAGAAAAGGACTGTCTTAGGTTCAAAGGGATTTCTTTACCAACACGTATTTCCTTTTGCCTACAATCTCTGGTCCTTTAAGCGGGGCGTGAAAAAGCATTTCATGTAGCCGTCAAACTGAGGGCAACCATTGTAGTATAATTTGTATATGCAATAGTGATCCTCATTCTAGAGACTACCCCTTTACTTTACTATCAAGCGAGTTGAAGCGCCACGCACATGAAAAAACCATTATTATGTATATTGTAGGTATGGGTGTTTTGAATAGGTACCTATTCATTCATTGATCGTGGCAGCCCATATAACGTTTCTAAAATGATTACACTTCAGGTTTGTAGTAAGATGAGACTGTGTAAAAAGTTATCTGCGAGTTATTTGCATAGGGAGTGTTGACAAAGCATGGGTACAACGATAAGGCTCGGACAGGTTCTGGCGCCTTATCTCGCGACGAGGACATCCGCACGTTATTCGGACGTGCGCTATCCAACTAACACAGTTTTATTATCGTGCATCCTCAACTTCTTCGTGATCATATCGACGTATCGCCAATCACGTGATAAAATGCTAATTCAATATCAACACTACCTTCGAAAGGCGGAAGATTTATGTGGTATCAAAGGCAAATGGACCACTGTGAGACAATGCATTTGTTAGAAGGCTGACGAAAAATCGTACCCGTATTCATAATATATCTTTGTAATCTTTCGCAGTATTACAAACGGAAGTGGAGTTATTATTTTTCTAAGCTTTAAGTGGCTACAATAATGTAATGAATATCAGTGTATATATGAGTACATGATAATCCCATCCCTCTAATATTATAAATTACTGGCTGTGCCCGCGACCTCGTCTGCGTGGATTTAGATTTTTAGGGTTTTAGTTCTTTTGCGCGGAACGAAAATTGTTTTTCTAAAAAGTGGCCTGTGTTACGCCTTACAACATTACCTATCTATTAGTAAAAGTCCCATCAAAATCGGCACAGCTGTTCCAGATATTACCGAAGTCAAACAGACGGATAAATAGACAGACAAAAAATGTATTTTTGCTCTAGGTATCGTGTATATATATTAGACACTTCAATTTTATTTATTTGTAAAGATAAATGTGACTTAAAACCGGCTGAACGAAACCTTCCTGAAATTTGGTACAGGTATAGAGTATAGTCTGGAATAACACAGGCTACTTTTCATCCCTGGAATAGGTTCCCATGGGTAGCGGGAACGGGAACAGAATTCCACGCAAGCAAAAGCTAGTAATATTCTATGATAAATTACACAGCGCTCATCATCATCATCACAGCGTTAGGTCCCGATTGCATCCACAGCTTTTACTTCGAAGCACGATGTCCGTTTTTGTACTCTTCTCTTGTTGAGGAAACACCTAGAAAAATAGGACTCTACCTCCTGGAGAGATTCGTTCTTATGAATTGAATTCTTTGTGTAGATAATAGACCTATATAAACCTAGACCTATATAAAAGGTAAAACTATATAACCTCAATAATATAAATGGATTATTTTCTTTGTGAGGGGAAATATAATATATTATATCAAAATATCATACCAAATATAAATAACAAGAACTCGCGACCAGGTCAAAAATATCATTGCAGATATCGCATAGCAATAAGTAGAGACAAGTTGGCGGTGTACGAGGCCTATAACGCAGCACGTTGCTTGTTGTCCAGATTATAGATATTTCAGTTCAAAATCAACATGAATGCAGATATACGAGAATGGTGTGGCCTGGAAGAGAATGTTGTAACGAGAATTGAAAAGAGTTATGCTTAGGTAGTAACAAATGACTATTGAGCGAATGACACAAAAAAAGTATGTAAGGCACGTGTAACTAGGCAGGTAGGCTGCAATCGATCTTGCAGATCATACTCTGACCAAATTGAAGATATAGAAAAAAAGACAGGGCAAAAGCACTTGAAACCGGCGGCGGGATGGCATAAAAGGTTGAAAGTTGAGGAAGCTCGTGAAGTGTGTAAGGAAAGATGAAGTAGATGGTGATCTGTTGTCTCTGCCTACTACGAAAGGAAAAAAATGTAAGTTATGTATGTATCAACATGAAGTAAGTTGTTTATCAAAACTCCACAAGTAGTCGGCCTCTTTCATATACCTACCAATAAATGTAACAGACACCAACGTGTTTCTTAAGTTGCGTCGCCAATCGATCATACCTAATCGATAACTATGAAATATGATATTTAGGTATAAATGACTGGGGTGTGTGTTGGGTAACCTCCTCGAGCGTCGTTCCGATTCCGATCCCGCTGCAGTCCGGGGGGAACGGAATCGCAGCGGCCGGTACACCCTGGGCGGCGGTCAATGGCTTCCCCTTCATGGGGTTGGCATTGATCGTCGGCGAATACCCAACGTGGCGGGAACACATCGCTCTCCGTACTCCTCTGCTTTCAGAGGAGACAGGATGAGCGATGGTGTTTGTGGCTGAGGCCACCATAGGGTCCTGGGGGATCCAGGGGCGGGTTGGCCCACTGCTAACGCAGGGGCCGACGGGCACTTGTGCCGCCGCCGGTGAGAGAGGACTAGCCATCCTCTCGCGTTCCGTAATCGGCAGGTGATCAGCAACGACCTGACTGGTGGCTCCAGAAGGGTACGCCGTGAACTTGCTGACCGGAGGGCTTGCCTTTATTGGCCGGCCCACGACAAGGAAAAGTCTATAACACCCGACAGCGAAGTCGTAAAAAACCTACGGATACCAGCCGACCTCCATAGTATATAGGCTTATCCAGGTGCAGGGGGCACCGCCTGGATGGACCACCTTTCCCCCATACTCGTGGGATATGCTATGGACAACATAAATATCATCAATAATAAAACGGACCGGAAACCCATAAAAAACAACAACACAGGCATTAATACGGACAAGGAAAATGACGGAGTCTGCGCAGAGGTCGCGCAGCAGGCAAGCGTGGAGGTGACGCGAAATACCTCGGCGGTATCGGAGAGTTTCGATACCGCCAACGAGCGAAGCAGGGCGAGCAGCCCGGCGGGTCTGGGCGTGCAGCGGACCCGCAAGCGCAGGAGGCGCGCAAAGGCTCGGGCGGGGGAGGACGTTTCGGACGAGGATTTTACCCTCACCGGGACGACCTCCTCCTCCAGTAGCGACGAAGCCTCAAAGCCGGCATCCAAGGTGGCTGCTTGCCGCCGAGGGGCGCGGGGTGGCGTGAGGGGTGGTGGACAATCCACCCGAGCTCCCTCGGCTCTTGGAAGGGCCGTGGGAAACTCACCGCCGAGGCCTTCCACCTCGGCGGTGTCGTTGTCGGAGCCGTGCGGGAAGACGCGGTCACTCCTGGAGAGACTCCAGAAGGTGGCTGCGTCGTCCCAGGGGTCCCCGGACCCTCAGCAGGAGGAGATGCTGAACATTGTGTTCGGCATCGCCTCCGAAAACGAGGCTCTCGCGGCACAGCTTGCCGAGTCCCGTCGAGAGACGGCTCGGCTAGCTGCAGCTCTGGAGGAGCTGAAGAGGTTGGTGGCGATCTCGGCACAGCCAGCGCAATTGGCGCAACCGGAGCCGCCGGCGAGGGTTACGCGATCGACGCGGTCGACGCAGTCAACGGTGCCGGCGAAGTCAACGCAGGCGGAGCAGCCGACGCAATCGGTGCGGCGGCCGGCCCAATCACCACCGGAGGAGCCCTGGGTGGCTGCTACTCGGGCGCTGGAGGAGAGGATGATGAGTCGGTTGGAGGCCTTAGTGGACTCCATCCGCCGTCCGCCTCTAGCGCCACCGGTGGCCAGCTTCGCGGCTGCAGCCCGGAAGGGCCCCACCTGCCCGGCTGCGAGTGCGCCCTTGCCGGAACCGGCTCCTCGGCCCCCTCCCACTGAGGGTAAGGGGAAGGGCAAAGGTAAGAGGAAGGGCAAGGGGAAGACGTCCCCAGCCCTGGCCCCAGCCCCAGCCCCAGCCGTGGTTCCGGCTACCTCCACCCCATTGGAAGGGGGCTGGGAGGTGGCTGGAGCCAGTAAGAAGAGGCGGAAGGCCGCCAAAAAGGCCGCCAAAAAGGCCAGGAGGGCCGCGGCCGCCGCGAAGGCAGCACCGGGGAAGCTCCGTGCCCCTCGAACAACGGCCGTCGTCGTCACTTTGACGGCGGAGGCAGCGTCGAGAGGCATGGGGTATGCCGAGGTGTTGGCCAGGGTAAAGGCCAACGTGGACCTCAAGGCCCTCGAGATCCCGGGCGTCCGGTGCAAGAGCACACGGACGGGAGCCCGGCTTCTTGAGGTCCCCGGCGCCGCCAGTGACCCCAAAGCCGACGCCCTAGCGGCTCGGCTTAGGGAGTCATTGGATGCAGCCGACGTCCGGGTGTCCAGGCCCATTAAATGCGCAGAAGTGCGCATCACGGGCCTGGACGACTCCGTCACGGCTGAGGAGCTTAGGCTCGCCGTGGCGGAGGCCGGGGACTGCTCCCCGGACTCAGTGAAGGCCGGAGCTATACGCTTCGGCCGCGGTGGACAGGGGGCAGCAGTTGTCGGCTGCCCTATCGCGGCGGCCCAAAAGGTCGCAGACGGGCGGAGCCTCCTGGTGGGAGGCTTCCTGAGGGCGCAGGCACGGCTTCTGCAGGGCCGACCGGCCAGGTGCTTCAGGTGCCTGTCGGTGGGCCATGTGGGGGTGCACTGCACGGCGGAGGTAACGGCGGGTGACCGCTGCTTCCGCTGTGGCCAGCCCGGTCATAAGGCCGGCTCGTGTAGCGCCCCGTTGCACTGTTTTAGATGTGCAGCGGGGGGCAAGCCGGCTGACCATAGGGTTGGCAGCAAGGCCTGCGCCGGAGGGGAGCCGAAGCCGGGAGGCCGGCCTTCCGCCTCCAGTTCACAGCGGGATGCGGAGATGGGGGTTCCATAATGGATCCTCAACTCCGCATCCTGCAGGTGAACGTTGGCCACGGTGCCCATGCTCAGGATCTTCTGCGCCAGAGCATGGCACAGTGGGCCATAAATGTCGCCGCTGTCGCCGACCCATACACCCACCGGTTCCTCGGGCCTACCTGGGAAACCGCGCTGGATGGGTCGGCGGCACTGGTGCACAACCCTGCCGCCGGCAGCCCCCCTCTTGCCGTCGTTGCAAGGGGACCCGGCTGCGTGGCGGCGGCGGTTGGGGATATAGCGGTCGTGGCCGCTTATATCACGCCGAACCGAGACCAAGCTGCATATGAGCAGTGGCTCCGTCAGCTGGCCGTCGTCGTCAATGCCTGCCAGCCCCGTCCGGTCCTTGTGCTCGGGGACTTCAACGCCTGGTCGTATGCCTGGGGTTCCCGACACGAAAGGGGCGCGACGGGGCATAGAGGCAGGGCACTGGTGGACTGGGCCGCACGACTCGGCCTAGTCCTCCTAAATCGGGGAGCCGTGGACACGTTCGTGACCTCGAGGGGTAGCTCCATCGTGGACCTATCGTTCGCGAGCCCCTCGTTGGCGCGACGTGTTCAGGGCTGGCGCGTCGTTTTGGGGGAGGACACAAGTTCGGATCACCGATACATTCGGTTTGACGTGTCCCCCCCTGCGAGCGACGCGCCGGCTGCACCGGCTCCACCCGAGCCACGTTGGGCGCTTAAGCGACTTGATCGGGAGCTCCTCCTGGAAGCCGCCATCGTACAGGCCTGGGCCCCTGCGCCGGACAGGCCTGTCTGCATAGACGATGAGGCGGAGTGGTTCCGGGAGGCCATGACCCGTGTCTGTGACGCGGCGATGCCTAGGGCTCCGCCCTATAATCCGAGGGGTCAGGTCTACTGGTGGTCGTCGGAGATCGCGCAGCTCAGACGGGGCTGCGTGATCACGCACCGCCGGTGGGCCCGATTCCGTAGGAGGCGTCGCCGCCCCGCAGATGCGGAGGCCCGAGAGGCGGAGTTGTACGAGGGATACAGGGAGGCCAGACGAGCCCTCCGAGCGGAGATAAGGCGTTCCAAACGGGACGCCTTCCGCGAGCTGCTGGAGACGCTGGAGTGGGACTCTTGGGGGCGGCCCTACCGGATGGTGAGGGGCAAGCTGCGCCCCAAGGCCCCGCCGTTAACCCGGTGTCTCCAGCCGGATCTGCTCGGAGGAGTTGTTGGCTCCCTGTTCCCAGCGCGGGCGGTGGAACATGTTCCACCGCGGATGACTCCGCCTCGGTTGCGCATGGCGCCCGACGTGGAAGACGACGACGTGCCCGAGGTCACTTGGGTAGAACTAGAGCTGGCGGTGAGAAGGCTAAGAGCCAAACACACCGCCCCGGGACCCGACGGCATTCCAGGCCGAGCGTGGGTCCTAGCTCTAGTCGACGACGCTCTCGAGCCCCGACTGAGAGGGCTTCTCAGCGCATGTTTGGAGCGGGGCCAGTTTCCGAAATTATGGAAGACGGAGAAACTGGTCCTCATCCGAAAGGAGGGGCGCCCGGCGGACTCGCCGTCCGCCTACCGGCCCATAGTGTTGCTCGACGAGGTGTGCAAGCTCTTTGAAAGAGTAATTGCGAAGCGCCTCGTCGAGCACCTCTCAAGAGTGGGGCCGGACCTGGCGGATGGCCAATATGGCTTCCGCCAGAGGCGCTCCACCGTGGATGCCATCATGCGCGTGAGGGCTCTGGCGGAGGATGCAGTAGCCCGGGGTGAGGTGATGTTGGCGGTGTCCCTGGGAATCGCCAACGCGTTCAACACCTTGCCCTGGAGTTGCATTAGGGAGGCGCTCGTGTATCACGAAGTGCCTCTCTACCTCCGCCGCATAGTCGGGGCGTATTTGACGGAGAGAGCCGTCATCTACCCAACCGTGACCGGTCTCGGTCGGCGTGAAATGTCGTGCGGTGTTCCACAGGGATCGGTCCTGGGGCCGCTCCTGTGGAACATCGGATACGACTGGGTGCTTCGCGGTGAGCTCGTAGGCGGTGCCGCCGTCACGTGCTACGCGGACGACACGCTCGTGACGGCGTGCGGGGCGACGTACCGCGAAGCGACCCGAAAGGCCACGACCGCGGTTGCCCAAGTCGTTAGGCGGATCCGGCGGCTGGGTCTCGAGGTGGCCCTGCATAAAACCGAGGCCCTGTTCTTCCATGGGCCTCGGAGCAAGCCACCCGAGGGATCCAGTCTCATCGTGGGAGGAAATCGCATCGGCATCAAGCCCCAAATGAAATATTTGGGGCTCGTGCTCGACGGCCGATGGGACTTCGGAAAGCACATCCGAAGTCTGGCCCCCAAATTGAAGGGCACAGCTCTTGCTCTGGCTCGGCTGTTGCCCAACATGAGGGGGCCCGATGACTCCTGCAGGAGACTCTACGCGGGGATCGTGCGGTCCATGGCCCTGTATGGGTGCCCAATATGGGCGGAGGCCCTGAGGACCAGAACTGTGCGGATGCTGCGCGCTCCGCAGCGGGTTCTGGCCATCAGGGTCATCCGAGGGTACCGCACGATCTCCTTCGAGGCGGCGAGTCTCCTTGCCGGAACTCCGCCATGGGACCTGGAAGCGAGAGCCCTTTCGCAACTGTACCAGTGGCGAAAGGAGGCGCGGGAGCAGGGATGGAACCCCGAGCCTCGAGAAATCGAGGCCGTGCAGTCCCAGCTCCGCCAGGCCATCGTGGTGGAGTGGAAGGAACGACTTGGGCAACCAAGCGCAGGGCACGCCGCAATAGCGGCGGTAAGGCCCATCATGGAGGATTGGCTGGAGAGGCGACACGGAAGCCTCTCCTACCGACTGACGCAGGTGATCTCAGGGAAGGGGTGCTTCGGGGACCACCTGCATCGGATCAGGAAGGAGCCAACGCCTGAGTGTCATCACTGCGACGCGAGCGAGGACTCAGGGCTGCACACGCTGGCGGACTGCCCGGCGTGGGAGGCGCCGAGGCGTGACCTCGTGGCAGCCATCGGGGTGGGAGTCCTCTCGCTCGGCAGCATGATTGCGGCAATGGTGCGGAGCGCGAGCGCGTGGGCCGCCGCCGCCTCCTTCGGCGAGCATGTAATGCTCGCGAAGGAGGTGGCGGAGCGCGCCCGGGAGAGACTTAGAACTCTCCCGGTCCGCCGAGCCCGCAACTTGCTCGCCGCGCGTCGCAGGCAACTCAGGCGCCGGAGGTCGCTTAACGACCTCCGTCCTCCATGAGCGCAGGCCTGGGGGTGGCGGGTGAGGCCACCTGTCACCCCAGCAGAAGCAGGCCGGGACGGTGGGGCGACTAGCGCCCCTCCCCCAAACCGGGGCAAGACGGGGACACCGTGGTTCCCAAACCCGAGGGGGCCATCTCGAAACCGGAGATGGCCCAGGGTCAGTCGGGGTGCGAGGGATATGCTCTATGGGCAACCTTACACCCCGGCGTCTGTAGACCCGAGACGGCGTGCGGTTTTATTCGGTTCAAGCCCGACATAACCGCCCCCGCTGGCACGCGGGGGGGTATCCGAAGGGATTTCCGCACGAAAAAAAAAAAAAAAATAAGGTATAAATGACTAATCAGTATCGATGAATAATTAAATATAGTCAAGAGATCGGTCACGTTTGTAAAAACGTGACTAATTAATTAGAATTCCATAGTAAATTTCCGAATCTGTTTTTCCGTGTCTCTCTTCTTCTCACCATCAAGTGAGCCTCATCTGTCAATCAGCAAGTGTGCGGGCTTTCAGGTGAGGTTGACTTGGGCTTCAGGTGAGGCTAGAGGTGAGGTTGACTTGGGCCCAATAGGTCTTGACGAGACTTCGTACATTCCAGTTGTTGTTTTTATTAATTTATTTATTCATTACTAGCTGTTGCCCACGGCTACACCCGCGTAGAATTTCATTCCCGTTCCTGCATCCCATGGGAACCTAGGTAGGTAAAAAGTAGCCTATGTGTTATTCCAGATTACATAATAAATCCCATATGCGAAATTTCATCCAGATCCGTTCAGCCGTTTTTGCGTAAAAGAGTAATAAATATCCGATACATTCAATTGTAATACATTCAAACTTTCAAATTTGAGCGAGTGAGACGCCCTGGTGTTGCACACGTCCATAGGACGCGGTAACCGCTTCCCATCAGGTGGGCCGTGAGCATGTCTGCCAGCTGTTTGGATTAAAAATATAAATTTAGTAGGATACTTTATGCACAAGTAGATAGGCGGACTTAATACCACAGGCATTCTCTACCAGTCAAATCAAACGTTAAGAAAGACTCAGTAGGTGCATTAATGAGAGCAATATTTAGAGAAGGCATGAACAGTTTCCCACCAGGCGAGGCCGCGGTCTGTGGTGGCCATGGTCCGCCAGTAACCCTGGGGTTATCCTTTCGAGGGCTTTCCCGGGATGCTCGGCTATGGACACTTGGGGACTAAACAAAACCACACGGTGTCCCCGAGTGGTTTTAGTCGGTCCGATTCCGACACGCCCACCCCATCGTCGGCACCGATGGGGTTAAACCAGTGGGGGTATCCACACGTAGAAAAAAAAAAGGAATAAACAGTTTACACAACAATAATTTTAAACAATAACAATAATTCCCTGTGTGTATATCACACTAATTTTATTTTACTCACAAACTGTTTTAGAAATGATGGTCACAACATGTAACTAATAGTGATACAAAACTGAACTCAAAGAATTCAAAAACAAAATATCTATCAGTATGAGAAAGACTGATAATAGCTGTCCTGCATAGACGTGAAAGTTTAATCATAACTCATCGAATACCTTTATGTAGAGTCTTTGATTTAGTACAATGTTATTTTCACAAATCCTTAAAAACTTAGAAAATGATATTCTGAGACATTAAGGTAAAGAAAAATAACAAAGAGTGATAAAATTTAAATCATATTCAAAGTAAAGTATTTTATCTAATATAACTAGCTGTTGCCTGCGGCCTCATCCGCGTGGAATTCTGATTCCGTTCTCGCTACCCATGGGATCCTATGCCAACACTACAACCTACATAAGATACACAATTCCATCATACATCATTTTGATATATCTCAAAGGATATAGGCAGCGTTTTCGTTGAAAGCTGCCAGACGGCATATTTTTAGGGTTCCGTTGCCAAATGGCAAAAAACGGAACCCTTATAGATTCCTCATGTCTGTCTGTCTGTCGGTCCGTATGTCACGGCCATTTTTTTCCGAAACTATAAGAACTATGCTGTTGAAACTTGGTAAGTAGGTGTATTCTGTGAACCGCATTAAGATTTTCACACAAAAATAGAAAAAAATCACTAAATTTTGGGGGTCCCCATACTTAGAACTGAAACTCAAATTCTCCTCTTTTTTTATCTCCAAATCCTTACGTGTGTGGTATGTATGGATAGGTCTTCAAAAATGATATTGAGGTTTCTTATATAATTTTTTTCTACACTGAATATTTTGCGCGAGAGATACATCCAAAGTGGTAAAATGTGTCGCCCCCCCCCCCATGTAACTTCTAAAGTAAGAGAATGATAAAACTAAAACAAATATATGATGTACATTACTATGTAAACTTCCCCCGAAAATTGGTTTGAACGAGATCTAGTAAGTAGTTTTTTTTTAATACGTCATAAATCGTAAACCCCATTTTCCCTTCATTCAACCAACTCAAATATAAAAATTTTAACCTAACCTAACTTCCCATACAAATTATATGCATAAAGTTTGTGTGTGATCAGTGTCCTAGAATAATTATTTACCTGTTTCTGTGGCTAACCTTTCCTAATTCTAAATAAGATTTTTGGTTTTTCCGGAAGAAAGTATTTTTTTTAAAGACAATCCTTCAGTCAAATAATGATAATTGAAAAAAAATAATCAAAAAAATTGGATCTATTGAGCTATTTAGTAATAATAGCTTAATGCTTAGGTCAGATTATTTTCGTATAATTTAGAGATCCTGACTACATATATTTTGGTTTTGAATAGCACTTAAATAATGTTCTTAAAATTGCTTAAAATAAAAATTAAATAACACTTAAATAGCACTGAGGTACACAGTTGCCTTGCTAGTAAATAGGTTCATCCGAACTATGAGTGATGATATTGTCTCTTAGCGGTTGTTTACCATCAGATGGAATTATTTTTCAGCACATAGAAGAAATGAACTAAACAATTCATTTCTTATTGTTTTTTTTGTTCTTTTTGCACACACAAGAAAATGATAGTAACATAAATAAAATTTCAAAAAATCCGTTCCCGCAGGGGGAACGCACAGGTAGATTTCGTGAAGCTATTAATATTATTTTATATAGAGAACTACGGACTTACCTACACACACAAGTAAAAACACAGTAACATTTTTAACATGTTTAATATTTTTTTCTCGAAAACGGTAACTTTTAGCGAAAAACTTTTCAGACATTTATTTTAGACTTAAAAATGGCCTATCGATTAAAAATATTTCCGACTGCAAGAATGTTCACCGGTTAGAAGTTATGATTTTTTTCCCGAAAAATTTTGGTTTTTCCTCCCTCCACTTTTAGTTAAAGTTTTAATCTTATAGGTTTATAATTAAAAGTTGTTGGTATTCATGTATACTATGGGATAAAATTAGAACGGTTCGAATATCTTTCATGGAACGTGAAATTTTGAGGAAAAACTGATTTCACAAAAAGTGAGGCCCTACCGTCTCCCCTTAGGCCGGATTCCACCCGTTCACAAACTTAAACTAAGTTTACACCCAAGCAATTTTTGACCGCAGTTTGAAAGCGATCGGGGCAAAAATGCGACCGTGAGAGTGCCGCAAATTTTAGGAAGTGGGACCATACATACATATATATATAAACTTTTTGACCAGTGGTCATTTCGGACTCAGGGGGTCATACATAACTAGACCTCCTATGAAGAATTTTTTTTCAAATTCGACAGTAGTCAAGAAACCAATAGGTAGATCAATTTCATCGAAATCTACCTAAAAATAAATACATATATACACACACACACATACATACATACATACATATACATAAATATATTCGTAGGTTAGATATATAAACACACTAAATTATCGAGACAGGAAAAAATCTTTAATTCCTCTTCTGAAGATGTCCAGACTGGTACTACTCCGAATGCTATGAGGGAGTGAGTTCCAAAGACAGACAGCTTGCACCGTGAAGGATCCGTCATAGCAACTAGAACAGTGTGCAGGAGTATGAAGCAGAAGAGAGGAAGAAACACGACAGGGTTTGCCTCTAGGTACAAGATATTCAAAACGTTCCCGCAGTCCTTTCTTACGTAGTTTCGGACTGAAAAATACTATGGGGCTGAATACCATCTAATATCGTTTGTGTTATTTATTTTTTGTAAATCGAGAAGGTATAAACTTGAGTCGATCCAAAATATTCAGAACTAAACCGCGCACTGGAACACCGTTTCTTAGAAAGATATGACCATATCTACTCATTTAATACTCTATTTAATATAATAGTCATCATCATCTTAACGCGATCCCTGTTGAATCCGAGGCTTTCATCTAGGAAGAAACGGCCCGCTTTCCTCCATCCATTTTTACTTGATTTATTTTAGCTATTACGAGAACGGCTGCTGTCTGACTTCCCAACCCTGAGCGGAAAACCTGCCCCAGAGGCCCGTCCGGTGATCAGCAGGTATGTACCAGTTGGCAGGCAACGTTGACTTGGGTCCCATAACATAAAAATATGTCTATGATATCTTTCATGATAATACGGAACCATGCACTTTTTTCGACCAAATATTACTTAAGGTCAGGTGGGGTAAGTGAAACATATTTTATTTGTATGTAAATGAAATGGATCTAACACAGTAATGCAATTCGTAATTGAATCAGTGATAAGTGCAAAATGTTCTCCTTTAATCAGTTTTTACAGTACTATGACATTTAGCTCTTTAGTCTTACTATAAGCGAGATAACAAGAAAAATTTGGAGACTATGGTTTTGTTTCACTTACCCCTGGTGAGGGGTAAGTGAAACAGTCGCCAAAAGTCTAATAAATAATGTGACTATGCATCTATGAACCTGTCTAAAACAACAGTTTAAACTTAGTTTTTCTAAAGTATATCTTGTATAATCAAAATAAGGTTTATTTTTGAAAATAAACTAAAGAAACATATATTTGGGGTAAGTGTAACATAGTTGTCTTGGTCAGATGTCACAAACATTTTTATAAAGATTTGTACAAAATTTTAAATAGAAGTTACAGTGAAATGAAAAACAAAATATAAAGTAATTTCTTTACTTACTTAGTGGTTCAGATTTTGACTTAATAGTTACGTAGGTATTTTATATAAGTACTTATGGCACATTTAGTATTTGTCTCAAAAATGTCTTATCTTAAACTTAACAAAAATAAACTATAAGTACAGAACCCTTTTTTTTGCAATATAAAGTTTACAATCATTTTATGCACTAGTAGTGTAACAAAAACCAGAAAGATTTGTTCGTACACTACGTTCGTCGCTAAGTCGTTGTGTTCGAACATAATACTTACATACATTTTATATAAGTACATCTTGTATTATGCAATAAGTGTATAGAAGCAAGTCAATACAATCCGCAGATCAAAGTGTTTAATGTCGGTAAGATGTAATACATAACATGTTTTTTTTTGGTCTGTGGTGAGAATAAACACTTTTTTTTTCTTCCGCGGGTAGTGTGACATTTGTTTTTATCTACGATACATTGTAGTCTTTCAATGTTAGGCTAAAAACTGGTTGGTAGCAGCCAACTGTTGATCCCCATACAGGATGTGTCATACCGTACAGAATTAAAAGTGATTTGAAAATTGCACAATATCGCGAGTTACCTTTTTAATTTTTGTCGAGCTATATAATACCTACATATTTTATGTAAGTACTTGGAATAATATTTTTATTTAGGTCAGTAAAATATAACACGTAAAAAATGTTTGTGAAATCTGATACGGGGAAAGTGAAACATATGATTCTCTTACCCCGTCATGCCGGTTCCACTTACCCCACCTAATACTTTTTGAGGCTAAGTTTTACACCATCGCCAAAAATCAATTTCCCGTAAGTTTTATCTAAATTTGATAATTGAACCATAAAATATACACTTTTCATGCAGTACTTACCTTTAAAAACATTTAACTACACTTATATTTTCACTTTTAATTGATCCGAAAACTTGCCGCTTCCAACTCGTGTATCGTGAGTTGACAGTTCAATTTTTTTTTTTCATTTTGACGTATTAGAAAATCATCGTAGAGACATCTGTGTTGGAGCATTGAAATTAGCTCGTCATTCCTGTTCCCCACCTGACCTTAGACTGTTTTTTATTGTTCAAAGCAATACATATTACGAATCAGCAAGAGAAGACATAAACATTAAGAAATTTGCAGGTTTGCAAATCCTCATGTAATTTAAAAAAACACATGATTTCTTGTGACAGTATTTTGACCTCAAAAGTCACTTGTTACCACGTAAAACAGCACTTAATATGTGCTTACATCTATCTGTAGTAAAGAAGTATTATCGATTTAATTGATTTACCCATAGATGAATATTGAAGCAAGTTAGTAAAGTTAGAGCCGGAATACGTTTCTGTTATCACATTTTTAATCATTACGCAACAAGCAGAATAACAAGATGCTCACAGGTAACGTAAGCACCAACATTTGTCACGGTTAACTGAAAACACAACAGTGCAATTGTACCTCTTAAACCTTGAACAATAACCTGTTCAAATGCAAAGAGGATTTTTTTTCCAAAATCTTTTATTCGTATCCAAAATGTTTAATGGAATTTCGCATTGCGCCAGTTGGGGTATTGTAGGATGGTGAGGAATGTGTATTAAATCAACAACAACAACGTATTAAATCACACACACCTGATTATTGAATAGTAAGGTAAGAGAATCGTTTACACTCCGAGTTAAAAAAAACTAAAGTTAGAATATGTCTGGACAAAGAGAAATTCGGTTAAGCCGGGAATTTTTGTGCGTGGGAGAGATGTCTAGCGAATATCTGAGTGGGTTTGAGAGGTTATACAGCATGTGGCATTGCGCTGGGTGCGGGTAGTGTTGGGAGCCCGGGCATAAATTTGCGGCGCGAACGCGGCCGGTGGCGGCTTGATGTTCACGCCTACAGAGGCTTTGCGGACGCTGGTGAAGTCGCGCGACTGCGCTCGACGGTCTGCACGTTCTTAGCATATCTGAATCTGTCTACACGCCGCGGCACACCGCCACTGCCAGATATGGGCAAAAATTTAAACACGGAACGTACATATCTGAGTGGGCCTCTGCCTACACATAAAGAACTGCGTTCGTGCTTTCTTCATGTCCCGCCCCTGTATGGTATGCAAAATAAATTCTTGTTGACGATGTGCATATCACACAGGTTCTGAACATTATTAAAACAACCATACATGTATTGCATCATTAAAATCGAAACTGTAATGTTTTAAACAAACGATCAATGATCTTCATCGTTGTCAAAATCGTGGGATTAGAAAGCTGATCGTGCGAAGTGAAGAAGAAAAAGCAGGAAAGTGGACCCTGGGCTCCTAGGTGTAGCCTCTGACGTAATCGGGATACAACGCTAAGATGATGATGAAGAAAGCCGACCTTAAAATCAAATTCTATAATTTGATTGGCAAAGCCCAGAAAGCATTCGATGCATATCGTAAGTACAATAGATTGTTTTTTGCGTGTCTCGTTACCTGCATGAGCCGTGTCCCACGGCCTCGGCGCCTCAACAGGTGTGCACCTGAGACCAGACGCGCTTTTTCATTACGGACATACAATCAAACAAAACAAACTACATGCTCGTTTGAGAATGATGCTCCGATTCATTCATCGTTCGGCGTGGAATTCTTTTATATTTGCTGGTCGGACTCGATCTTATTTTTATTGTCTCGCTTCACCATTACATAGATGATATGTGCCTGTGTGTGCCTCGACGCTCATGTAGATTCCCATATTATAAAAAAAACATTAAGGAACAATAACATGAGATATTCAACTGTATTGCGTATGTATGTATATACATTTCCTTAAATAACTATATTATACGATATAAATACTGCTCTACATAAAACTACAAAAAAATATATATATAAGAAAGCACTAGGTCAGTATACCGATGTAAACAACGTTGTGTATGAAATTTGATATGGATAATTGATATATGAAATAATTTGATGAGGTATAAACAACTTCAAAGATCTTATATTACAGGTTAAAAATAAAATGTCTCTGGAGTTGTCACGTGATATTTTGACATGTAATTTGCAGAATTATTATATTTTAATAGCATGTATCACGTGCTCGTGACAACCTTGATAAAGTGCTGGCCAAAACATTGCAAGCAGGGCGCTGTCGCATACCTATGGCCTATTTAAACTTGACACTTCCACACAAGGCAACTGTGTGCTCTACTTATACAAGTAAATACGTTTTTTTTTTCACATTTATCTGTATGTACATTTCAATGTATCTTCCTATAAACAGAAATCAAAGCGCATTAGTTTTTACGTAAATATAACTGGTATCCATATTGTAACTAGTCTAGCATGTGAGTAGGCACACAATATTGTAATACTTACTTTAACCTTGAATAATTCGGATGGGGCATAGCTAATATTGATTCTATATGTTGACATATGCATAGATATCTGTAGAATATCATAAACAAACATATCAACAAGTCGCACTGTTAGCTTTATACCATTTTATCGATAAATTTGTTCTTGATTTAGAGAGCCCATAAAAGATAAATGCAGCCGTAACCTTGATCTACACACATCTTGATATTGGAAATTGTAGGCAAACAAAGGTGGGTAAATGTATTGCGTATTGGAATACAAGCAGTATTCCACGAACGATATCTACTTAGTGATAATAATAATACCAACCTTGAATTTATCCACAATTCAAATATTGTTGGTTAAAAATTTTATGTTTCATAAACCATATTGATAAGTTGGTTCACTTTCTCACGCAGCCAGTGAATGCCAAATCGTCTTCACTAACAAAACAACGTCTTTTGAACAACATTATGTTTACCTGAAACAGCTGATTTTGTGAATTCGAACGGCTTGAATGAACATATTAAAGCTTCTTTGTAGGCCAACTACCTGCTATTTTCTTGTCAATTGAAATTGCGTTGAGAAACATCCACCTTACGGTGGGAAAATGCTGAATATGATTTGGTTATGCGAGTGTGACTGACATCGCAACATTCATATGATGCTCAGGAGGTCCAGATGCGTAGATCCACCGTGTTTGTTCCTGTATCGATTGAATTCGGTGTAATGGAGCAGTGATTTATTTTCTAATAAAAGCGTGTGTAGGTTGATTTAGGCGTATATTGTAGTGTCTGGGCTTTCGGTTGCGCAGCGGTGCGCAGACGCAGCGTGGCATAGCCGCTCGCTATCGACACCGGCCGATCGCGTCGTGTTAATTACTTTCATTAAGGGCAATTGTCCTGCTCAATCGGTTTGATCAGTCAGTTTGCCGCCGCTCGATATTTCCACTCAATACCATTAGTTTGTTTCGTACGAAATAACTCTTTCGTGAATAGTCTACATGTTCTTATCTAAGTTTTAATTGAAGTTCTGCGATAATTTGTGACCCTAAGAGCAAACCGGTAGCACAAATTGCGAGTTAGAAATATATCTTGTACGCGCATTAATTATTTTCACAAAATAAATTACTGAAGTCTTAAAGCGTTGTATATATTTGAAGCGACGGTAGCTTAGTGGTTAAGGAGACGACCCTACGATCGAGAGGTCCCGGGTTCGAATCCTGGCCATTACACTATCGACGTGAACTCACTCCTAACACAAGCAATTTAGCTTAGCTGGAGGGGTTAGGGGGAATATTAGTAATTTCGGTTACTAATATTCTTTTGAAAAAAAAAAAAAATACTATAATTATATAAGTCCACCAGAGGTTTTTACGAAACCGATGAACAATTTAAATGAAACGCAAATTGGCACTTAGATACACTTTTTATAAGTTTGTCAAAATAATGAAATAAGTGCAATGTTTAAATGTAATCTATTTGCATACAATGCTGGTAGCCTCTGGAAATGTTACGATGGTTATGATGTGAAGGAGTTTTATAATATGATGCATGAATATAATATACGTGTAGGTACTCCTATACATTATTAGTATTTTATATTGCTATCAATGGTTTAGACAGTTTTGGTGTGGAAGACCTAAAGTTATGACGCATAATTAGAAACGGTCTATGTCCAGCAGTGAACTTCAATAAGCTAATGATGCTGAATTGAATTAAATTTTAATTATTAAAAAGTTTCAATACTAATTATGAAAAAATTACAAATAACATAAAAATATCTAAGTAGTAAATAAAATATAGTGTCGATGAAAATTCGACACATAATAACTGAATGAATGTTGAAAATAATTTAATAGTAATAGAAGTCTTCTTTAATCAAATGCATACATGCCTCAAATCTACTATGTACTAAAAATGTTACAGTAAACGGCGCTTTGGTCGGCATGTTGGGAAGTAGTGAGAGTGTTCGACTAATTCAGTTTTGTAGAGTGCTCTCTCTGTCGCACATCAGACTGACAGTTTGAATATAAATTTGTAGACAGAGAATAAATATAGACACGACACTAAAATAAAAAAAACTAAGTCCGGACTGCATGACTCACTGACTGACTGACATAGACACAACTCACAGCCTAAACCAATGGTCGTAGAGACTTGAAATTTGGAGGGTTTATTTGTTTTGATGTATGGAGGTGAGGATTTTTTTTTAAATGCAACCCCTAAGATGGTAAAAATGGAAGCGCTAATTTCACACTGTACTTAACAACCTTGGTGGCGCGTTCGTCTAATGAGTGGTCGTTGACTTCGTCAAGGCTGAGATCGATTCCGACCGAGGCCCAAGAAACACTTTTTGTCATCATATAACTTTTTAATTATTAAATTATGGATGGAAGTTGATTTTTCTGAGAGATAACATAACATAACTTCACGCCTGTTTCCCCGAAGTGGTAGGCAGAGGTGTATTACACACCCACCTTTCGCCAGTTATGTTTTTCTGAGAGATAAATTTTTAATGTAAAATAATTGTAATAGTTCTGAAGTGTTAAATTTTTAATGTAATATAAATTCTCATGTTTGTGTACGATAGCGCAATAAATGAATATTCTATGTTACCACATAAATGATAGTACCGCCCCCGCTGGCCGGCGGGGGGGTATCCGAAGGGATTTCCGCACAATAAAAATAAAAAAGGTACTTTTATACTGATAATTAAAGCATTCGTGCAAAATCATTCCCTAACCATTCCAAAGTATCAAAAATGCACGTTAATATTCAAGTTTTCACTTCTGCCGGCACTACCGGAGTGCACCCCGTCGTTTTTTTTAACACCGTCTATATGGTTGACATGAAAACAGGAACTAAAAGTGAGTTTGGCTCATGTTGACTATTGCATGGAGTATACTTTGTTTCTTTTTCTTAATAAACTTCCTTCTTCGTGATTTTTTATTTTCACTATTTAAGTTAAAAAGTACATTGGTAGATTGGTAATATTATGTTAGCCATACTCGCCCTGTGTCTGATTCAAATCGTCCTATAATGTTAGTCCGGTTTTTTTTTCATATTTATAGGTGCTCTTTATTTATTGATGAAGTCTACATTGTCAATGGTTATATCTGTTGTCAACTGTCATTACGGCACCGCAATTATTTAAATAATAAATAAATTGACAGTCTACGTAAATACATAATGAATACCTAAAGTAATTTGAAATACTATATACATCGGCAATGCAACTATGGTGAAAGGGTTTATGAGAGTCAATGTTTTTCAAAGGGCCACTTCGAGTCACAATCATTAAAGTAGTTGCAATTATGTGACCTATGAGAAACTCGCATGAACAACCTCCGTGGTTGCTCATGTATACTGATGATATCGCGCTGGCGGACGCGGATAAGGGGGCCTAGACAAAGTGATATTCTACTAGTGGAATCGCTTCGAAGCGAACCTTCAAAAGTCCAAAATGTATTGGAGAGACATTATTGGTCGACATGTCACGTGTAACAAATAATGTCACTCCCATACATTTTGAACTTTTGAAGGTTCGCTTCGAAGTGATTCCACTAGTAGAATGTCACTTTGTCTACAGGGGAAGGGCAAATTGGTGCATTGGTAGCGATAGCCAACATCCACGCGGCCGGAGCCGCGGGTGGAAAGCTAGTAATATATATTATTATAAAATACCTGAATGTACATTTATTTGTAAATGATGCAGAGTCAGATTCAGTGTGAATGTTAATAATAGATTACTTGACAAAAATCATTATTGTTTAATAAAAATTGACGACGACCAGCCTTGTTTCCAGTCACATCTGCCTGTAGAAGTAGGGAACCAGGTACGCACCAGAGAGGCTCTTACCGTCTCATAAATTATGATAAAATTTTGGTTTTTTTACCTAGATTATGAGTAAAATTCATAGCCTGGCAAAAAAAACTATCGCTATTCTTCTCTTTCAAGATCTGTCTACATTTTACTGTCAGTTCGAGGTACGACCGAGAGAAGGCTCTACAAAAGCGAAGTAATTGTCGGTCTTAGCCGAACTTACTCTCTTCTTACCGACGTCCCAACCAAAGCGCCGTATGCCGTTCTTTAAGTTTAAAATTCAACAAATTATTTAGTTGATAGCAGACCGGTAGCAGGATGCACATCGATAGCACTAGCGAACAATAAGCTATATTTCTCGATTGGCCATTAACATAACATACCATTGTAAAGCGTTAATCGAATATCCGGAAACGCCAGTAAAGAAACCCGATAGCCTGTGCTACTGCCCTAAGCAACTCGTCAAGGCTATGCAGTAATGGAAATTAGTTAACAATTATATATTTGAGTACCACGGCTTCCAGTATTTTTTGTTTTCATTCAAATATCATTATAATATCGAAACTAGTATCTTAATACCCTTGGTTACTGGTATCCATCTGAATGGATATACTTGTATAATCCAAGTAGAATTAAACTTTGTATACTAAAACTTAATCTAGATATTGACGGGCTCTGGGCTCTTATCTAAGAATGTTATTTCAAACAAAACACAATAGGTCTGTATGTGGGCAAGTCAATATATCCACTCAAATAATGACGTACGCTATGGCTCATGCTGCTGGCTAAGCAGGCAGGCCTTCAGTTTTGTTTTAGTTTTCATTGAAGTTTGATATATTTTTCTTCGAACTTTTTTTTACTAATTGATTAGGTAATTACTTGTGGATAACATAACACGTAAACACAATTCTGTACAATATTGTAATGAAAGCAGCAATCAAGAATCTGTCCGTTACAATGGACATCAGGTTTCAATAGTTGACAAATCATGTATGGTGATTTTGTTATGAATAGTTTTTGTCTACCTTTTTGTTTTTATTGATTTAAATCTGTAAAAGTATCAAGATATTTGAAACATAACTTGATATATTAAATAATGTAGCAGCATAGGACGACCTAGGCGAGGAAATTAGCGGTTTAATACTACAAAGTATAGCACAAGATGTGATTTATATTTTAAGTGTTAGTATACATCTGATTAAAGCTTCAACGGTCATTGTTTTATTTTTTTTAAACTAGAAGACGAACCTAAAGTTGAATTTATCAATAAAAAGTCACGTAGGAAAAAAAAACATAATAACAATTTATGCACTCCAATTCATTTGATCAGCTCCCCTATCTTCTGATAAAGTTAACCTCTAGCAACAATTTTTCAAAATACATAATGGATTCCTTAGTCCAAGATAAAATTTTATTTAGAAAAATATTTCTTAATGTATTATTTATACTGTATGCAATGAAGAATTAAGGATGTGGTAACCATGTGTGTACTTACATCGCAAGAGCTAGTACGTATCAAAAGAATGCTATACAGCTATGCTAATTATATGAACCATTCAAGTTGTTAAAGACCGATAAAAAGAAACACTCACGAGTAATAGTGGTAATAGTAGTTATTGCGTAGTTCGTTTGCGCAATTATTATTTCACTGATAATAATGACGATTGAAAATGAAATGAAAATATACTACTGATACCATTAAGAGGAAGGAACACTGCCCTTTTCTTCAGATTGATCAACCGTATCTGACGTAAACACGCGTGTTTGTCTTGAACCGATATAATATATTTATGTTGCTTTAGTTTTATCATTTATTTTAATACAAGTTTTTTAATGCTTAGTGCGAGAGTTTGTGACGGCTGCTTTTACATTTCTGACTCAAGACTCACATCGAAATCTAATTTAAATTTTCGTTTTTTTTTATTTATTGTAGTTTTATACCTTTTTTTTTTTTTTTTATCGTGCGGAAATGCCTTCGGAAACCCCCCGCGTGCCAGCGGGGGCGGTTATGTCGGGCTTGAACCGACTAAAACCGCACGCCGTCTCGGGTCTACAGACGCCGGGGTGTAAGGTTGCCCATAGAGCATATCCCTCGCACCCCGACTGACCCTGGGCTATCTCCGGTTTCGAGATGGCCCCCTCGGGTTTGGGAACCACGGTGTCCCCGTCTTGCCCCGGTTTGGCTATGTACGTAGCACGCGAAAACCTCTGTCAATAAGTTGAACATATTGGAGTAGATCGGGTCGCGGACTCGACTTCCGCTCAGTGCAGATATATAGGTATTATTTATATGCATGATGATGTCTATTTGCATTTAAGTTTGAGTGTTTCTAACACTAAGACCAATATTTATTGGTACAATATCTATGTATTTACATATAAATGTACTTATAGTAAGTACCCATATCACACGCTAAACGCTAACTAAGTTTATTTTAGAGCAAGACGGGGACACCGTGGTTCCCAAACCCGAGGGGGCCATCTCGAAACCAGAGATGGCCCAGGATTAGTTAGGGTGCGAGGGATATGCTCTATGGGCAACCTTACACCCCAGGTCTTTAGACCCGAGATGGCTTGCGGTTTTAGTCGGTTCAAGCCCGACATAACCGCCCCCGGTGGCCGGCGGGGTATCCGAAGAGATTTCCGCACGAAAAAAGAAGAAGTATAGATTACTTATTTCGGTCCAGTCTAGGGTATAGTATGTCTCACCTAAATGATAACTGAGGTAAATTAGGTATACCTACATGTTTAAATCCTCTTCGTGTACTATTATAGATTCATGATCATCATAGTGATTTCCAAGTTGCGTCCAAGGTTTGCATATTAGAGCCTATGGTCCGCTTATTGTTTTTGTACTAGGCGCCTGCCGTCTGACCTCCCAACCCCAAAAGGGAAGCCTTTGCCAGAGCCCCGGCCCTCAGCAGGTGTACCGCCTTGCAGGTGAGGTCAGCTTGGCCTCAAGGGTCTTGGTGAGGCCCCTTAACTATTATAGATTACCTGGATAAGATATTAAAAAAAACTTATCATCAATTGTACATGGTAGTGATAAATTAACTCTATAGGTAAGTACTTAGTCTTGAAACTTCAAATATCAAACGTATCCGCGCTATGTCAAAGGATTATAGTTAAATATATAGATGTACTCTGATAAGAATAATCACTAAAGTTAATATTTAGGTACGGTAGTTTTGATCAAAAAGATTAATTCAGTCATTAAAAATTAAAGACATTATCAATCATAAAAAAGGGAAATAAATACAATCGAAGATTTTCATAAAAAATTACTGAGTTAACCTCTAAACAAACAGTGGTAAGGTTCAAATAAGTCAATGTATTAATTTTATTTCTACCTATAACATGATATTGCATAATAATTTACATAAAATTATCACGTAATATTACGTTATATCTATTCGCTGATGTGCCCACAAAAATGATATTACCTTAATATTTGATTGAATGAGTAACAAGACGCATGGGGTGCGGGAAGCGGGGTGTGTGGTAACTGAGCAATAATTTCGTAAGGCCGAACATCGCTCCAGTGGCGCAATTGGTTAGCGCACGGTACTTATAAGACAGTGTTCGTGAGCAATGCCGGGGTTGTGAGTTCGAGCCTCACCTGGAGCATTTTTTTTTTTGTGTCTTAATTTTTACGTTAATTAAGTTTGTACTATTTTTACACATAATTCTGATAAGTGTACAGTTTTAATGAAAAATAAAGGTTGTAATAAACTAACCCGTTTTATGACTTATATTAATTACTAATGGAATTAAAATTCAGGCTTAAATAATATTTTTAAATTATCATTTTGCTCTGTACTTTAAACAAGTACACTTGTCATGTTACATGAGTTCTATAATTGTATACTATGAAAATGAATGAAACAAAGAAACTGCGTTTTTTTTATCATGCAGGTATCGTGGCAACACCATATGGCAACTCAAAGTATACTAGAACAATAAAATATACATTAACTTAAAATGGTAATAATAATATAATACACGATATCTATAACTTACAATTAAGTCGATCGCTATTTTTTAACGCAGCCTAGATGGCGCCACTTCATAAACATTGCCACTGAGTCATATTTATATACAACGGCTTAAAATGTGAAAAATTAATTGTATAATCACATTAATTTTATTTATTTTTAAGCTTTTTATTCATAATTCATCAGCTGATCTTCAGTGGGGTAAAAAATCCAGATATCTATCTATGTATTAAATAATCATTTTGCAGATAAATTATTCTTTATTCGAGCGTCAATCCCAATTGACGACAATCTGAAAGCGTCAATCTCTCTCAATCCTCCCTTAAACAATTTGGGTTTTTTGGCTTTTGGGTACGACTGTCGTCTGACCCCCAACGAGTGTAAAGCCTGCGTCAGAACGTCGTCGTCTTGGTGGGTCGTTTCCCCATACAACCCATGTTTTCAAATAAATTACAATTAAGAAAACTGATAGTAAAAGTGCCAACCAATACATAGAAAAAATAATTTCTTATGAAACTATTACCTTGAAAACTAACAGGACATTAACATGACATAACACTAAAATTCATCAAAACTGAAGTGGTTCAAAATTAAGTATATGGATAATAAACAAAACCTAAGCTAAAGCTAAGCTACATCTAAGCTTAGTAATAAGTTTCAACATTGGAAATATAAGATACACACCACCCCTATAGAAATCAAGTGTAACAGGAGTCTCTGTGCCACCAGCTTTAAGGAAAAAGATTGTCCAAGCGTTGATAGCGCCAACCCGTAAAGTACAAAACACCATTATACTGGACAGCGGCCTTCTGTACAGAAGAAGTAATTGCACGAAGTTAAGTGCGTCAAGATTGTACGGAAATTCCACTATCCCACACCTCTTTTAGAATTGTTATCAATTATGACAATAATTAAACATAAGTATTGTAAATGGATGCGGTAAAATGTGGTAATTATCTTGGAATCACAATAGTACCTAAGTTCTTTGTGAAGCTTCTTGATTGTAGCGTTGTTCGTTGTGGTTAGGTATAGTCGGTTCAAGCCCGAAATTACCGCCCCCGCTGGCTGGCGGGGGGGGGGGGGGATCCGAACGGATTTCCACATGAAAAAAAAAAGGTACTGAATGATTTGATTTGCCATTAGCTAATGTGAACCTACAAATTATTTTTATCATGGGAAAAATAGTAAATTTTCGGCGCTCATTTAAGGGGGCAGTTTTATTTCTGTCTTTCATAAAATCATAAATACTACAAAAAATTCGTTAAACTGCTAAAAATGGCCATAATACCAAACGATACTCTGAATATGAGAAATATGTACTTATTTTTTTGCTCAGACATCGTACAGACTTTTTGGCAATACAAAGTTGGAAGCTTCCAAGCAGCAATGAACAGTGCAACAACAATAATGAAATAGCAGTTTCTTGCCTCGGGAGACTACTGCGACATCACATCATTAATACCGCACGATGCGCAAGAAGTACAATGTATTGCCAAATTTGTCGGGAGTCGATCGTAAGTTAATGGCTCACTTATCTAAGCAAAGTCAATAAACAGAGACAATAGACTGATGTAACCACTTAAGAAACGGTACTGCAACGGTACCACATCGAAAAATGCAACAAACCTTATCTTCCCAAGGGTTTCGATGACGTGGGTAGTTTTATAGTTATGTATTTCAACCATTCAGGGCCTATACAATAACCTAGCCCATACAATAAAACTTGAAAAAATATGTAAGTAAAATACCTAGGACCCGATGCACAATGGTCTAGTTGTGAATCTAAACCATTCATAGGCCTACTCAAAAATAAAAATAAAAGTAATGAACTTCCCATAATAACTTCCCATATAAACTACTACAGCCTCTAATTAACCCTCTAAAAGGTAATATTTTTCATAGTTCTTATTATGAAAATGACATACTCTCTAGATGTATTCGTATCTCATTTTACCCTTTGAGCCTACGGAAGAAATTTCCAAGACTGTCCCTTACTGGATGCTTACTATATTAAACGCATCAACTGCCAAAATTTAATTGTTTATAGCTCCAGCGGTTCAGGCCAGCACAAGTATAATATAGATTAGCTACATTATTATAGTGATTCAGTTATCCAATTATAAAAGTAGAAATTATTCCTTTGAATTGTATTAGCCAATAAATCGAGCACATTTAATTTAATAGTAGACGATTAACCGATTAAAAACTCAATTAATTGACATTGAATCATAAACATAAATCGTTAATTTATGGGAACCATAACGACTTCATTAAATATAGCGACGCCGTTGCACGTTGGTGTGTTGGTAATTTATTATTAGTGGAAACTCACACAACAAATCGTAAAGGATTCGATTTCCACAGTTACCACTAGATTAATAAAAGATCTCAAAAATAGTCCTTATTGTTATGATTATGGTACGTACATTCAAATCATTCTCATGCCATTCCAATTCACAAAGTACATAGTTTATAGAGGTAGAGAGACCATATTATTGTTGATCATATGATACCCAGACAGGGTTCTTATCTTTATTGCCTTTCTATCTTTGTTCATGTTTATCTATACGTCAATTTAAAATCAAAATGCACACGAGATCGAATCAATTGCATGGCAATTGTTTGTACGCTTTATTATAGATTTTGTTTCCGCGGAAGTCAACAACCATGCGTCTCGCCATCAAACGTTGCGGTTTGGCGAGAAAATGCAATGTAAATAATCTTTGTATATTTTTTTGTATAAAAAATAAAATTAAAATAAACGGTTATTTAACTAACTGGCCACTATTACGTGTTCTACTATTTTGATTCCTAGAAATGAAACTTTTAAAGTATAGAATCATTATCCCTTTTATTATTAATGATTAGCTGTCCCGTCACAGAGAATTTTTTATTAAAAAGTATCCAACACAATTACAGCTTTCCCACTTTCAGCAAGTACAAGATAAGTTGGCAAAGATTTATCGCAATCAGATGAACGATACGCCAGTGTATAAAATACAAACAATGTTACTTTTGATTTTTATAGTTATTTATAAATAAAATATGGAAAATATAAGTTCTAAATTCCGAATCCGAATTTTTGTATTGAGTGTCACTTATTTATCAACCCCGATGCAAAAATGACGGGTTTTATAAATTTGACCTGTCTGTCTGTGGCTTCATTGCTCCCGAACGGATGAACCGATTTTGAGTTTGTTTTTTTTGTTGGAAAGGTGAATTAGTCGGGAGAGTTCTTAGCTATGTCAGGGTTATTAATTAAATAAGCTGTCGGTACCACCGACAGCTTATTTTGTCATGTAAAGATACTTTTTGCAATGCATTATCATTAATCTTAATTATGCAGTGTAATTAAATCTAGGTCCAATTCAAATAGGTCCTGTTTGCTGGAGGGTACTATGCAATGTTGTACTCAACTAGTAACTAAACTGGCAGCCGCTGCACGCTACCTGACTGACCTCCTGATCCTGCCCGTGTGCTCTACCGCTTGCTACCGCAACCCGCACCCCTCACCGCCTCACTATTAGTTTAACTCATTTGATTGCAACAGACCAGCTCGTTCCTGACTGATTTTTTTACCTTTCACAAAAAGTCCTATAAATCATTGGTCTGTTGAAAAATAATTTCGTGGAATGCTGGTTTCCGTAATTCCGAATTGCTTTTGTCACGATTTTTTTTAACTTTTACATGTAGGAATCGACCCGACCCCGGCATGTCGACCCCGAGTCGTGAGGAATGTAAATTGTTAACCGTGCGCGAACAACCCCCGACGTAACATTAATACTTTTTAATTTTTTCCATCATCTACGAGAAAATATTCAAGAAAGTAGTACGTGCGTAGCAAACCAGAATGTGGACACACATTTTAACAGGCCATACACTAAATACTTTGTAGGACGTCACTTGAATTTATCCAGTCTCATCTCAAATCATGGTATCAAATTAATAGAAGAAATCTTTGTTTTGTTAACTATATTTGTTTTTCAAGCATCCTTGAAAACGTTGTCTCTACTAGATAATGACTAGATTTACTTGAATAAATAAATCACTATTTAAGTAACTACTCCGACTTGTGTGTGATGGAAGTGGTTCAAGTTGTAATAAAATTAATTAAAAAGCAAAGCGGGAAAAGATAAGTATTAACTACGTCACAGTTCTCCTAAACACTTAGACCATGAAAATTTTATTAAACTTAATATTTAATAACCCTGACAAAGCTAAGAACTCTCCCGACTAATTCACCTTTCCAACAAAAAAAACAAACTCAAAATCGGTTCATCCGTTCGGGAGCAATGAAGCCACAGACAGACAGGTCAAATTTATAAAACCCGTCATTTTTGCATCGGGGTTGATAAATAAGTGACACTCAATACAAAAATTCGGATTCGGAATTTAGAACTTATATTTTCTACGCCATATTTTATTTATAAATAACTATAAAAATCAAAAGTAACATTGTTTGTATTTTATACACTGGCGTATCGTTCATCTGAATGCGATAAATCTTTGCCAACTTATCTTGTACTTGCTGAAAGTGGGAAAGCTGTAATTGTGTTGGATACTTTTTAATAAAAAATTATCTGTGACGGGACAGCTAATCATTAATAATAAAAGGGATAATGATTCTATACTTTAAAAGTTTCATTTCTAGGAATCAAAATAGTAGAACACGTAATAGTGGCCAGTTAGTTAAATAACCGTTTATTTTAATTTTATTTTTTATACAAAAAAATATACAAAGATTATTTACATTGCATTTTCTCGCCAAACCGCAACGTTTGATGGCGAGACGCATGGTTGTTGACTTCCGCGGAAACAAAATCTATAATAAAGCGTAAAAACAATTGCCATGCAATTGATTCGATCTCGTGTGCATTTTGATTTTAAATTGACGTATAGATAAACATGAACAAAGATAGAAAGGCAATAAAGATAAGAACCCTGTCTGGGTATCATATGATCAACAATAATATGGTCTCTCTACCTCTATAAACTATGTACTTTGTGAATTGGAATGGCATGAGAATGATTTGAATGTACGTACCATAATCATAACAATAAGGACTATTTTTGAGATCTTTATTATCATAAATTGACAGACACTGCAACAAAAATAAAATTGCACGATTGGCAACAGATCGTTCACGTAAAAAAAATCGCAATGAAAATGATACAAAGTCAAAGTCAAAAACCATTTATTCTGTATAGACCATTAATACGGTGAAAGTCAAAGTCAAAGTCAAAGTCAAAAATCATTTATCCTGTATAGACCACTAATACGCCACTTACAAAACGTCAAAAAAAAATTAAACGAATGTTTGGCAAATGGACCACCGATTCGAAACGTGGCCCTGTCCTGAGAAGACTCCGGCAAGAAACTCAGCGGGCTGTTTTTTTTTTGGTCTTTTTACAGACATGTTGACTTAACCTAATTACAATATTTCATTTGAGTAGCATAGAGAGAGAGAGCAAACAGTTCATATCCAAGCTTGTTTGTCATCTAAATAGTCTTGAATTTTATAATAGCCATTTTGGCAGAGTTTACTTTTGATTTGTCTTTTAAATTTATGAAGAGGTAGATTCTTCATTTCACTAGGAAGCTTGTTGTAGAAGCGTATACAGTTACCCTGAAAGGAATTACTAATCTTGTGGAGTCGACTATTACAAACCACAAGATTGTTTTTATGTCTAGTATTTACGTTATGTATATCACAAAGCCATAAAAAATCGGAAATGTTTCTTATAACATACAAAAGATTTTCAAAAATATATTGAACACTACCTACAGTTAGAATGTTTATTTCTTTGAACTTTTCTCGGAGGGAGACTCTTCGGCCCAACTTATAAATTGCCCGCACAGCCCGCTTTTGCAATACAAAGATTGTATTTAAATCTGCGGCATTAGCCCAAAGGAGAATGCCGTAGCTCATAATACTATGGAAATAACTGAATTAAACTATTTTAGCGGTATCTATCTCTGTTAAAGTCCTAATCTTTTTCACAGCGTAGGAAGCAGAACTTAACCTACTAGCTATTTTTTCAATATGTGATCCCTACTGTAATTTAGCATCGATACTTACTTACCTAAGAACACGGTCGATTCCACAAGGCTCAACAGCTGTCCATTGAGTTGTACATTGGTTTCCACCTGTGTAACATTAGGTAAGGTGAATTTAATACATTTGGTTTTTTTTCACTAAGGCAAAGATTATTTATATATTATTAAACCAATGAACCACTCTTGAGATTGCGTTGTTCACTTCGTCATAATTATCTAATTGTCTTTTAATTTTAAATATTAAGGAAGTATCATCTGCAAACAAAACAATACTATTTTATCCCTTACGTGGTAAGGGAGGTCATTTATATAAATTAAAAATAAAAATAGTCCAAGTATCGAACCCTGTGGAACGCCCATAGAATCCAAAGATCCCACCGAACATGTACCGTTCACATCGACCCTCTGAATTCTATTGTTCAAATAAGGAGTCAAAAAGTTGAGAGCCTTGTTCCTTATTCCGTAATAATCTAATTTCCTGACTAATGTATCATGGTGGACGCAATCGAAGGCTCTGGATAGATCGCAGAAAACACCTAATGCATCCTGCTTATCCTCCCAGGCCTCGTAAATAGATTTCAATAACTATATACCAGCATCCGTCGTTGATCGTCCATTAGTAAACCCGAACCGTTTATCATGAAATAATTTATATTTATTAAAATGGGTTAGCATCTGGTCTAGAATTAATTTCTCAAATACTTTACTCAAGGTCGGCAACACAGAGATGGGTCTGAAATTCGAGGGGTCTGAGGCGCTGCCCGCCTTGAACAAAGGTATGACTTTACTATGTTTCATTAAATCAGGAAATATACCGCTAGTGACGCAGTCATTAAACACAGTCAGTTGCTAGATGGGGAGCAATGACATCAATGATGCTTGAAACAGTTTTGACTGATAATCCCCATAGGTCCACGGTCTTTTTAAAATCAATGGATTTAAACGCTTTTGTGATGTCCTTGCTATCAACAACTGAGAATCTGAAAGCGTCCTCACATTTTGTAATTGATTCCATAAGTAATGACTCAGCGGAAGTGGAAGACGACTGAAGAGTTCGGGTAGTGGCTACAGGTATATTTGTGTTCAGTTAAGTACGAGTCTGTGGCCATTGAATATTCCAAGAGTGCAAGAAATTTAGGAGTGCACATCGACTCCAAGCTTGCCTGGGATGTTCACATTGCGGAGGTAAGCAGGAGGGTATACTGCGCATTTCAATCTCTCAAACATCTCCAGAAACTCCTACCTCTTCAGACTAAAGTTACTCTTGCGCAATCTCTTCTACTTTCAATATTAGACTATGCTGATGTCTGCTTTCTCGATGCTTCGGAGGAACTACTGAATAAACTGGAACGCTTGCAGAATTTGGGGATTCGCTTCGTATTTGGCCTTCGTAAATACGACCATGTTAGTGAATTTCGTAAAAGACTGAACTGGCTCCCTATTCGGCAGCGCCGTAACACTCACATCCTATTTCTTCTCTACTCTATACTACAAAATCCTAATTCTCCGTCATATCTGCGGGAACGTTTTGAATATCTTGTACCTAGGGGCAAACCCTGTCATGTTTCTTCCTCTCTTCTGCTTCATACTCCTGCACACTGTTCTAGTTGCTATGACGGATCCTTCACGGTGCAAGCTGTTCGTCTCTGGAACTCACTCCCTCATACCATTCGGAGTAGTACCAGTCTGGACATCTTCAGAAGAAGAATTAAAGAATTTTTCCTTTCTCCATAATTTAGTGTGTATATATCTAACCTACGAATATATTTATGTATGTATGTATGTGTGTGTATATATGTATTCATTTTTTATTATAAGTATTGTAGCATGTTTCTCTTTTCTTTTTGTCTTGTAAACACTTCACAGCCTTTCTTAAACTATTCTTCCTCTATTACTCAAAGGTTTGCTGGGAGAGAACTCATATTGAGTTAAGCTCGCCTTTGTACATCTTTTTTGAAATGTTATTTATGTTACTATCATTTTCTTGTGTGTGCAAAAAGAATAAAATAAATAAAATAAAATAAAAAGTGTTCAAACTCTGTCGCAACTTCCAGATCCTCCGTGACATGGCGACCGTCTATTTTTAAATGGTAATCTTTTCCAATAACCTGCTATTATAAATCCCTGGTGTTGCCCAGTCACTGAAAACAGGACGGCTGCCAATCGATAATGTTTTTGGGGTAAAAATTCTCCCAAACTCAGTATTGATCAGGTTAATTAAGTCTGGATAAGACTTATCTACACTAGTGTGCAAGGGCAAAACAGGTAGTTTATTCACTATATTTTCCTTGAAAGCATCTAAACGATATTGATTTATCGGTACAAATTTAATTTCTTTTCTGCTTACTTCATAATAATTTCTGTAGTATTGTATAAATTGGCCACGATGATCCGAGTGTACATCATCCACAATACATCTGTTAATACGTTTAATGTCCGTGAAAATATTATCAATACATGTTGCACTTGTGGCAGTTATTCGAGTAGGTTCCAAAAATACATTACCAAGATTAAAGGACTTGAACAAATTCAACATTTTGTTTTTCGCTACTGGCACTAAAGTATTATCTAATATATTAACATTAAAGTCTCCACAAACTATTATTGACTTTTTAGAGCAACGGCATTGCAAAAGCGCTTCTTCCATCGTTTCCTCAAATCTTGCATAAGGTCCGTCCGAGGGACTGTACACGCATAATACAATGAAGTGCTCAAACTCAATACCAGCTATCTCAATAACTCGCTCAATAGAGAGGCTTCCTAGGTCTTTACGCCCTTTAAATTTAATGTTCTTATTAATAATAATTAAGGTGCCTCCACGTATGCAATTTTTTCTACTGAACGAGCTAGCCACCTGGTTTTTTACAATTTGAATTAGATTTGGACATTAACGGGCCGATTTTTTTATCAATATTACTAAAATTAGGTCACTATGACCTAATTTTAATAACAAAGTCTCATGATCAACACAATCGAAAGCTTTTGATAAATCAATTAATTAAGTAAATATTCAATGATGGTAAAATAATAATCACGATTTCAAAATTTGCCAAATTTTTTTTTTTTAAATGTCATCATACATTGCTACAGATTTAATCCAATACAATATTGTAGTACGATTGCGAAAAACCCTCCATAGTAATCCAATTTCGGTTTGATTGCGTTCAGGGGTCAGCAAGTGCATAGCCGGGTAGGGGGATTGTGGTCGCAGCACTAGTGGGACCGGTGGGTGGAACGCGGTGTTGCACGATGAGGCCGTCAAGCTGAGTGCCACCATTGTTAACATGGTACGTGTATGTAATGGTGACCCTCTTTCCTGAGACTTTACCTTCAGCTTACCATCAGGCGAGGTGAAGTCAAATTGACGTGTCCTAAATATAAAAAATATAAAAAATAAATAAATATCTGTGTGACTGAAGACTGACTGTGACTGACTCGACCGAGAATCAGATTATATTTATTTATTGAGCTGAGCGAGCGAAGCTCTTATACCCGGCATAGCCATTTGTTGGTGGCTGAACTCCTCCGTAACAATTCGCGCGATCTTCACCAAATTTACCACGGTGATAGTGTGGACACCGAGGAGTGTTTTGAAGTGAGATGGTTCATGTCCGATGAACCTTTGAGGAATAATCACCGAAAAACAGTTTCACGAGCGTCAAGTAAGAGTCCTGTTCGCTCAGCTCAATTTATTTCGAGTTTTTGACGTCGATTACGTATGATTTGATTTCTTTTATCATATTTATTGCTCAATATATAAAGACGCGTCGAATAATATGCATAAAGCCTAAAGTCTGTAATCTTAGTATATAAAAATGAATTGCTGTTCGTTAGTCTCGCTAAAACTCGAGAACGGTTGGACCGATTTGGCTAATTTTGGTCTTGAATTATTTGTGGCGTCCAGAGAAGTTCGATTGAGGCAGTACTGTAGTGTTCCGACCTCGTTCGATCACTACAGTTCACTGACCTGGCCATCATGTGTCAGAGATTAAAAATAAATGTGTGTAATTCAAAATAAGTCTAGGGAAGAAAAACAATTGCTTGGCGGACCATTCTGCTGACAGCGGGCGACTTGGGGCGCCGCTCTCGCCCGCCGTCCGAAGAGAAGATACAAGTGTACTGAATGTGTAGGCTCAATCCCTGAGCAGGACCCGCGATTCCCTATAGTTCGTTTAAATATAAATATATTCGCGTAAAAACCTCCCTAAACTCGATATAGAAAGCTTTGTTGTATTAATAAATGCCCATATTACTATTTATTCTTGTGTTTATCTTTTCATCAACACGAGGTATTGTGGCGTCCAACCCCCGGACGCTACAGTACGAAGTCTGTCGGGTCAGCTAGTTTTGAATAAAAATACTGCAGCAAAAATATCTAAGTTTGGCCCGGAGTTTGACAATCACTGTATGATTTCCGCCCCACTAGATTTAAATTACAATCATTCAAGTACTCATTCACAGAGTAGAAACATTTTTTTAAGCAAATTTTTTGCAACGTCCATACAAGGCTCCTCAAGAGTTGTCTTTGGTAGATGATTAAATATTCTAGGAGCCATACAGAAAATGCTCTTGTTTAAGTATGCAGTGGAGTTGGAAGGAATAGAAATTTTTGAATTATGTCTCTTAGTTTAAGCTTCTCGAACAAATCAATATTCTTTTTTACAAAGATAACTGTCTCTAAGATGTACACACAGGGCAGAGTCAAAATGTTTAATTTAATGAAAAAGGGACGACAGCTATCAATTGTTTTTATATTGCACATGGACCTTATGCATTTCTTTTGCGCTTTAAACGCATATTCCACATCAGTAGAGTTTCCCTAGAAAATTATGCCATATTTTATATTTGGTGCGACAAATCCATGATAAGCAGTCAGGACTGTGGACATGCTTGATGTTTTGGACAATCTATAAAGAGCAAATGAGTACTGGTTTACCTTCAAACACAGACCCTCAATGTGACTCTTCCAATTCAAATTTTCGTCAATATTTAAACCTAAAAATTTTGCTGTTTGAACCTGTTTTATGTTCTTATTGTCATATTGTATATTTAAGTTCATAAGTTTATTGACCCTATTGCTAAACGTCATAACACTAGTCTTAATAATGTTGAGTTTTAAGTTATTCTGAGTTAACCAATCTATACTGATGGTCAAAGTGTCATTTATTTCATTTACTTTTGCCTTTGAATAAAATCGTGCTGTCATCGGCAAAAAGTACAGTTTCATGTTGCAATATCTTAGGAAAATCATTAATATAGATTATAAACAATAGTGCCCTAACACGCTACCTTGCGGGACACCAAACATAAGTCTATTGCTATGAAAAGTAATTTACTATTGTTTTTTTAATAAGACATAACTTGCAGATTTGAGTGGACTGTTTTCGATCACTGAGATACGATTTTATTAAATCTAATATGTTGCCCCTAACACCATAGGCATTCAGTTTGCTCAGTAGAATTTCATGATCCACATAATCGAATGCCTTTGATAAGTCCATAAATAGAGCGCAGGCTTGATTTTTATTGTCTATTTCTGCCATTACTGTTCGTAGAAATTTATAAATAGCAATATTTATGTCTTTATTTTTTTCTAAAACCTGATTGCTCGTCAACTAATATGTTTTATACAGAGACTGGTAAATTACTTTTTCGAATATTTTGAATATAACCGGAACTAAAGCAATAGGTCTGTAGCAGTTCATATCGTATTTATTGTCTTTCTTAAATCGCGGTCTTATAACAGTTACTTTAAGTTCTGTCGGAAACACGCCATGATATATGCACAGATTAATTAAATGGCTTAAGACAAAAGACAATTTCATAGATACATGTTTTAATATTTTAACAGATATATCATCGTAACCTGTGCTGTTTGTTGATTTGAGATTCAATATTATTTTATGTATGTCAGATGGTAAAGATGCAGACATAAATAAGGAATGAAGATTATTGCTAGGGTATCTTTGTGTTGCGTTAAGGTTAAGTTTAGTTACTTAATTTATATAGAATGTGTTAAAGACATTAGCTAATTGGGAAGGATCTCTGATAACACTATCATTAGCCACAATGTAGTCAATTTGTTCTTTAGGTACATTACATTTATTGTTTTTTATGATGGTCCAAGTGGCTCTGCATTTATTCCTTGACTTATTTATGAAATTGTCATTCTGGGCTTTCTGTGTAAATTTAATTATTCGGTCTAACCTTTAAAAAAAGATTTACTTTAGATCAGTAAATCTTTTTTTATTACGCTTAGTACGATTATTACGATATTGCCACAAAAGATGCCTTTTCCTTTTACAGCAAAGTTTGATTCCTTTGGTGATCCATTTAGGCTTGGTTTTTGTATGAATTTTGATCTTTACTACTGGGAAGCAAAGATAGTAAAAAAGTTTAAACAATTCATAAAATTCTGTAAAGGCTGTGTTTGGATCCTCACTCTCAAAGACAGCTCGGAAGCTAAGAGCATTAATACATTCAATAAATTTGTGAATGTTGTCTTTATGATAATCACGCTTTTCAACATACCAATACCTAAGTTCACATTTTGCTTTGACTGGAATATGAAGTAATTGAGCATTATGGTCAGAAAGCGCAAAGTCAATGCTCATGCTTACTACTCCATATATTTGATAGATAGTTATCAAGACATCTGGCACTGTCTGTACGTGTAGGTACATTAATCACTATTTTTAAATTATAGGAATGTGACAACTGTGTAAATTCTCTAGATTCAGTATTATTTTATAGAATGTTTATGTTTAAATCACCCCATACAATTAGTTTCTTTCTGCCATATATGTAACGATTTATCAACGAATTAAATGTAACAAAGAATCATTTTAAATCATCAGTATTTGTCCTTGGTGGCTTATAAACACACACCACTAGAAGCCCGTGCTCTGAGAGTTCTATCCCTAAACATTCAATAATATCTTTCATGCAGAAATTACTAATTTCCGGTAGTGGACTAAATAACAGTGAGTTGTGAAGAAGTATACATGAACCACCCCTACGGTTCCTTCTGTAAAACGCAGAAACAAGCCTTGCATGCTTAGTAATTTTTGGTCCTCCCTTAATAAGTTATGCTCTGTGATACATAGTACTCTGACTTGCTTTTTTGTGACTTCGAGCTTTTCAAGGGCTAAGGTAAGTAAGTCTGATTTTGTGATTAGGCCATCAATGTTTTGATACATGATCGTTAAGTTGTTGTTCACGATTAAACTGTGCGCGTTGAACAGACTGACTTTTCATATTAGGTACTAGTATTCTCGGGGTGCTTGGTTGGGGAGGGGTGCTTGATTGGGGACCTCCACGCGGTGCACCCTGGGCAACAGAGACAGCAGCGCCTCACTCCTAAGGCGGGAGAGACGACCGAGGCGAGGACGGCCCTGTTGAGGGCTGTTCGGAAGCTATCGACGTGTCTGCTCTATGGGTAACCTTACACCCCGGCGTCTTAAGACCCGAGACGGCGTGCGGTTTTAGTCGGTGCAAGCCCGACATAGCCGCCCCCGCTGGCCGGCGGGGGGGTATGGTATGGTATGGTATGGTTTCGCGAACTGGTATCCGCAACTCCACGACAAGGCGCGGTTTTTGCGTGAGGGTGGGCATTTCACTCGATCCACCCCAACTCATTGAAGAACGTCAGCAGGCTATTCACGCTGCTGGCGATCTCCCGGAGCGTACCTGTATTTCCGAAGTACTTAACCCTGTATGTGGCGGTTACAGGGCAGTGTAGGAGCACGTGTGCCGCTGTTTCTTCCTCTTTCATGCAGGCTCTGCAGAGAGGGCTGTCGGTGATTCCTAAAATATAAAGGTGTTTATTGAAGGAGCCGTGCCCCGTGATGGCAGCTGTGGCCGTGCGTAGTTGCTGTTTGGTCAGTTGTCGAAGACGCCTGGTAAGTCTATTTTCAAGCACGGGGAGTGCTTCCCTCGCCTGTCTGCAAACTTCCAGATTTATCCAATAGCTGTTGTATTGATCTCACGTTCGTTTGTTTACCATGGTTCGTAGGTATGCAAAGGGGATCGGTATTATGGGCTCAGGTCCCATTACCACCATGTCAGATCCTCTCCTGGCAAGCCCATCTGCTGCATTATTGCCGCGCGAGCCGCTGTGGCCCTTAATCCATTGCAAGGTTATGTTGTTGAAAGGGCCTATTTGGTTCAGTTTACGATGGCAATCCAATATTAGTCCCGAGTTTATAGTGTGGCTGTTTAAAGCTTGCAGCACGGCCATGCTGTCGGAGAGTATGCGTATTGAGTGGCCTTCCACTCTCCTGGCCATTACCGCTGAAGCTACCAGGGTAATCCCCATGCATTTAGCTTGAAATACTGTGTTGTGGGTTCCCAGCGGTGTTGAAATGGATACATTAAGGTCCTCCGAGAAAACGCCGGCCCCGGTGCCTGTACCAGTCTTTGATCCATCTGTGAAGATGCGTAGTTCCGTTGGGCATAAAGCCTCACAGCGGTGGTCCTCATGAAGTTGGATCTTGTATTTTTTGTCGAATACGTGTTGTTTGGGCACACGATCATTCATTGCTCCTATCATGGGTATCTCCTTTGTGAGATCTGTGAGTACTCACTACTCACAGATCTCGAGAGAGAGTGTCGCGTGTTTCTCTCGCTCCATAGGTTGAGTGCCCTTAGGCATATAGCCGCAGCTGTTGCTTCTTGGCGGATGAACAGATCCAAGGGTGGGAGTCCGAGCATGGCTTCCATTGCCGCGGTGGGGGTAGATTTCATGCATCCAGTGGTTGCCATGCAGGCTAGTCTTGGGTCCGTTGTAGTTTAGCCGCTACTGTGCTGTTTTCGGTCCTTGGCCACCAGACGATAGCACCATACGCTATCATGGGGCGGATTACTGTTTCGTAAAGCCACAGGATGATTTTCGGTGATAGCCCCCAATTTTTACCGTTCATTCTACTGCACTGCCAGAAGGTAATCCCAGCCTTTTGTAATTTATTGTCTAGGTGGCTACTCCATTTTAACTTGCTGTCAAGAATAACGCCAAGGTATTTGACCTCTTTCGACAGTTGGAGTTCCGTGTCAAAGAGTTTGGGTAATCGGTATTTGCCTAATACGCTTTTGTTCGTAAACATGACTAACTCGGTTTTGTTTGGATTCACCGATAGTTCGAATTCCCCGCACCATTTTTCTACGATGCGTAAGGCTTGTTGGGTTAGGTTACAGACCGTTCCCGCTACCTTCCCTGAGATAAGGATTGTTAGGTCGTCTGCGTAGCCTATTGTGTAGTCGCGGTTTTTATTCAGCCTTGTGATTAGGTCGTCTATCACTAAATTCCACAGAAGGGGAGAGATAACTCCACCCTGCGGGCAGCCTTTGGCTATCAGAGCCGTCTGATCTTCTTCCCCAAGTCGAACTACTCTTTTGCTGAGCATATTTGTTATCCAGTCTGATAGTACCGGTTCCGCTCCATGTTTTGACAGGGCGGCCTTAATACTGGTGAGGCTGGTTTTGTCGAAAGCTCCTTCGATGTCAATGAACGTTCCTAGGCAGAAGCCTTTTTGTTCGATCGCTTCCTCTATCCGGCTGACTACCAGATGGAGGGCTGATTCCGTAGACTTACCGGAGCTGTATGCGTGCTGGTTTGCATGTAGGGGTAGCTGTTTTAGTGCACCATCTCTCAGCTCCCTCTCGCATAGGCGTTCCATGGCCTTTAACATGAAGGAGGTCAGACTGATTGGTCGATGTGCTTTGGGATTCGTGTAATCACCCTTTCCTGGCTTCGGGATGAAAATTACTCCTACTTCCCGCCATCCCTTTGGAACGTATCTGTGTGCCAGACAGGCTTTAAGGATACGCTCCAGTCTGCTTGCGACTAGTTTGTCGCCCCACTGTAGCATAGCAGGGATGATTCGGTTGGGGCCAGCTGCCTTATAAGGGTGAAAACTACTGATGGCCCACTGGACTTTTTCCAGTGTGACCACTTTGTTTGCGTACTGCCAGTCTCGGGCAGTAGTTATGTAGTAGTAGGTGTTATGGTTTCATCATGCCAGTTGATTGTCGTCGTTAAGAGGCATCCAGGGAAGTGGGTCTCGATGAGTACGCGTCTAGATTCTTCTGGCGATGTTGTGAGTGTGTTGTCCTGTTTTCTAAGGGCGGTCAGTGCCATCGGTTTTGTCTGTGCTAGGACTTTCCTTACCCTGTTTGCTTGTTGGCATGATTCTATGTTCCCACAGAATTTTCGCCATCCCTGTTTGCTTCGGTATCTAATACATTTTTTGTAGCTGGATTTGGCTGAACGATAGGCGTCCCAGTCTTCATCTGCACAAGTATTCATAGCCCTGTTGAAAGCCCTTCTAACCTTCCTTCGCTTGCGCTCTAGCTCTGGGCCCCACCATGGCTGTTGGCCTGGGGTTTTGGGAGGTAGGGTTTCTGGGCATGCTATGTGGTAGCTGTCTATTATAGATTTGGTTAGGTGGTTTACCTGTTCCTCAATCTGTATGATGTTGTCGAGGGTCAGTGGGGAGCGCTGTTGAGCAAGTCTATTTGCTAGGTGCTGCTCAAATTTGACCCTGTCGGTTTTCCTCGGGTTGCCTTTTGGCAGAGTTTGTAGTGTCCCCGCCTGTAGATCGAAGCGAATCCACCTGTGGTCTGAGCGGGATGCCTCCTTGGAGACGTGCCAGCCCATGATGGCTTCCGCTGCATTTTCAGTAGCTAGTGTTAAATCAATAATCGTACGGCTCTTTTTGGTAGCGGGGGGGAATCCGAAGGGATTTCCGCACGAGAAAAAAAAAAAAAAAAAGGTACTAGTATTCTTATTAGCCCTTCAAACTATCAAGATATATTCTGTAATAGTATTCTACAGCCACTTCGTAAGAATTTTTATTACCTATTCTTCATTTACTAGTCAGTTTTTCGTATTGTTACCATCCGCATCGGTTATTTTCGATCTACTTCCTCTTTTTTATGCTGACGCTTAACTTTTTTCAATGCTACTCTTAAAGATTTTTTATGATAGTTTGGTTTGCGGAGGAAAGCCTCGGATGTGACGAGGTCTAACGGTGACATGGTTTGCAGTGATAGGATATTTTAAATATTGGATTTCAGGTTTAGCGAGTTTAGATCCATTGTAAAATTAAGATAATCCACAATATTTGCTGATTTAACTTTGCCGTCGATTTTGCGATTTTTTTTTTTTGCAATTTTTTGCGATTTTTTCTTTATCTTGCAATGGTTCACCCCAGCACGAATCTATTACCGAAAACAGCAACTCGATAGCTAATCTCCTTCATACCCAAAACCGTGACAGAAAATTGGCAACGACGACGTCGACGACGTCGTCAGACAGACTATTTAACCTCATAATCACTTCGGTCGGTGATAAATCAATTTCGGTTTTTAGGGATTTTCTTTAGAAAAGCCCTATTGCTATCGAGTTCGACAACTCGTAACTCCGTAAAAATATTGATTCAGTTTTCTTTTTCTTTTGTCATACCTTTTTTTCTTTTTTTTCGTGCGGAAATCCTTTGTTGCTCGACGAGGTGTGCAAGCTCTTTGAAAGAGTAATTGCGAAGCGCCTCGTCGAGCACCTCTCAAGAGTGGGGCCGGACCTGGCGGATGGCCAATATGGCTTCCGCCAGAGGCGCTCCACCATGGATGCCATCATGCGCGTGAGGGCTCTGGCGGAGGATGCAGTAAACTGGGGTGAGGTGATGTTGGCGGTGTCCCTGGACATCGCCAACGCGTTCAACACCTTGCCCTGGAGTTGCATTAGGGAGGCGCTCGTGTATCACGAAGTGCCTCTCTACCTCCGCCGCATAGTCTGGGCGTATTTGACGGAGAGAGCCGTCATCTACCCAACCGTGACCGGTCTCGGTCGGCGTGAAATGTCGTGCGGTGTTCCACAGGGATCGGTCCTGGGGCCGCTCCTGTGGAACATCGGATACGACTGGGTGCTTCGCGGTGAGCTCGTAGGCGGTGCCGCCGTTACGTGCTACGCGGACGACACGCTCGTGACGGCGTGTGGGGCGACGTACCGCGAAGCGACCCTTAAGGCCACGACCGCGGTTGCCCAAGTCGTTGAGCGGATCCGGCGGCTGGGTCTCGAGGTGGCTCTGCATAAAACCGAGGCCCTGTTCTTTCATGGGCCTCGGAGCACGCCACCCGAGGGATCCAGTCTCATCGTGGGAGGAAATCGCATCGGCATCTAGCCCAAATGAAATATTTGGGGCTCGTGCTCGACGGCCGATGGGACTTCGGAGAGCACATCCGAAGTCTGGCCCCCAAATTGAAGGGCACAGCTCTCGCTCTGGCGTGGCTGTTGCCCAACATGAGGGGGCCCGATGACTCCTGCAGGAGACTCTACGCGGAGATCGTGCGGTCTTTTGTCATACCTTTCTTAGTTATGACATTTTACTGATCAAGAAAATCTATATCCGGTATAAGACTACAGTTCAAAAATAAAACAAAAACTTTATTGATATAACCGTAATAGAAAGATAGGAGACAAAGAATTCTTGACGAATTAAAATTCCGTTGTAAGTGGGTACCTTGTACACAACCAAATCTTAAAGATAACGTTGAGGCAACTGTGTTTAGCATTGATTTGGGAGCACCGTTGATCACGAAGTGGTCTGCTTTCGTCACTCGCGGACGGTAGTCGATCAATTCATAAATAACAGGCTAACGGAGCCTTAATTCACGACTCTATTAATTGTGTCATTGTATATTATAACGTTTAATTAAAACGTGGCTTTCCTGGCTGCGGGTGAATATTAAACGTGCGTGGTTTAATAAGATATTGTATTCATGTTATTTAAATAAGTATTTTCCATATTCATTTATTTGAAAATGTTTTCAATAAGTTCGTCAATTGAATAAAGAGCAATAATATTAATAATCTAAGACTTCTACCAACACTATGTAGACCTAAACTAAGTAATATGGATTCAAGACTACGGTTGCGGATAAACATACTAACATATATTTTTAATTGTAAATAAATAAAAAAATATAAATATTATACGATATTCTACACAGCACTTTCTAGACCCAAAGTAAGCATAGTTTAACTAGCTTGTGTTATGGGTTCTAGAATGCGGATAAACATACTAATAATCTAATAATTTATACATATATAATAACTTGTCCCGACTGCCTGACAGACTGATTCATTAACGCAGAGCCTAAACCACTGGACCTACAAACTTCGGCAGTAGATACTTTTTATGTTGCAGGCATCCACTAAAAAAGGATTTTTGAAAATTTCACTTCTAAGGTGGCAAAATAAGGAGTGAACGTTTGTATGGAAGTACGTCATTTTCAAAGGTAGAAGCTCGAAATTTCATACACCTGCTTCTGGGTACAAATGAATAAACACGTGTTTCAACGTTTCTTCAAAATTTTACCCCTAAGAGGGTGAAATAGGGTTTGAAAGTTTATATGAAAAGTTGATCACCTTTGAAGATAGAAGCATGAAATTTCATACAAGTACGTCTTTTCAGAAATAAATGCATACGTCTATGAACGCTTTTCAAAATTATACTACTAAGGACGTAAAGTAGGCGATGAACGGTTATATGAAATGTTTGTCATTTTCGAAGTAAGCAACACGACATTTCAAACAAGTAGGTCGCTCAACGACCTCCGTCCTCCATGAGTGCAGGCCTGGGGGTGGCAGGTAGGGCCGCCTGTGTATACTAAATTACTTAAATAAATATATATTTAGCAGCTTAATTTTCTTAAACCATCTTAATGCTACCGTAGCCAATGGACATTTGCAACACCAGGATTGTTACACGCGAGTAACCAACCCTGTAAAAACCATTCGTTGCCCTTACTACTGTCAGCAGAGAAGATGTTGCATCCCAACAGCGCAGTAGATACGCGCTCCCACCTTATGATGACAGTTGCGATCGTAGAATGTAACTGCGAGTATCACATCTAATAATTCCACAGAACAACAAACCATTGCCGGTGGATTATATTTTATAATTATATAATATATATATAATTATACAATATAATCCACCGACACCACTGACACCGACAGGTAGGAATATTCCTACCTGATGTCCGCGACTTCACCCGCGAGGAGGTCGGTTATCATTTATTCTTCTACTTAACAAATTGCAATCAAACATAAAGCAGATCGAACAAACAGACAAGAATTCCTAAAAAAATATTTGTGTTTTCCACCCAATTTTTTTTTAAATATGTGCAATGTATCTACAGACACAACCAATTTACAATTTTATAATATGTAGAATAGAAAAAGGCGAAACAAATTCGAAAAAGAAATTGTCCGTAATTTGGAAATTACAAAATGAAGGAGTGAAATACGCGAAATCTTTGTGGTTTGAGTTAATTAATATACGTTGTGAGGCATAGGTTCCTAATCTTTTTCATGACAATTAGATCTTGTTCTAGCTAGCCAAATTTTCAAAGTGTGGTAAGTTATGAAAATATCAATAAAATTAAACATATTTGTACTCTATGAGTTGAAGAAACGACTAACGCTAACTGAAACTTTGTGTTTTAGTACGCATCCAGTATCACTGACGTTTAACTTATATTTTATAAATAGATAGTTTATTCAAATGCAGTGCACATATCTGTTTCGTATCTACACCCCAATTCTTCCGTTATACTTAATAAGTGAACTAAAAAGTAACCGGTTAATTGTAATGACTTTTCTTTTTGGCATAGTTCGTGGCTGTCACAATAGAATGGAGCGCTGACAATCGGCGGCGCGCGGACTCTGATAGCATCTGTCAAACAGGAGCGCTTGTTTATGAGGTGTGACGCAGACCCGCGGATAAACCGCTACCCGCTATCTTCGAAGTTCGACCGCACACCTCAGAGCAAGGAGACTCGGTGCCTCCGCCGTTCAAGTCTTCGCTCGCCTATTATCTACTGACCGGCCCTAACCAAAAATGCACTATTTTCATCTAACTTTCTTATAGCATCACGTGCGAGAATTTGCATAAGTATTTAGGCAATTATTCGCATTTCAGATTTGTTTATAAGTAGGTACGTGATTGACAATTGTCGCAAATCATTCGTGCTTGTCAGATAGGATTACCCTTTGAAATTTGAACAAAAAAAAACGAGAAAGTTGTTCTATCACAGGACACAAAGTGGGCGGACTATTGCAACGGGCTGGATGCCAATTGTTACTTTTATATCAACATGCTTATGTATTTCTTGTTGAGATTCTTTCTTTCATGTAGGTAGGTTATACACGGCACTTTCAAAATACAAAATCACGTCTCACACTCATCATTTTAAGCAAAATTCACAAAGTAAAAAACGAGAAAGTATTTGCAAAACATTTATTTGTGTATTACGTACTGTTACAGTTAATCATGATTCATGTTGGTTTTATGATTATCGTACACCTACATAAACTGCGGAAATGCGTTGCGAATCGATAATATCAAAGAATTTACCTAAACCGATTTATCAAATTACGGTCAGAAAGAGGTATACAGTCGGTGCCATCATATGTAATTCACGAGAAATACAAAGAATTGAATCATAAATATTAATCAAGATCCGAATAAAATCAGTACAGCACAGTGACGTAGTACCTGCGCAGCCACATGCCGGCGCATCAAGCTCGCCGCCCGCCCCATATAAATATATTATTATTTTTTATAAATATAGTCAACATCCGTCTCAATAATATATTCCTAAAGTGACAAACTCCTAATTGTGACAAATGATACATGGACTGCAAAATAATAATGACGAATGTACCATGTGGTCTATGGGCCCAAGCAACCGGCATTTGCAACTTGAATGAGTGGGCAGTAGTTGGTTAACTACAATGATTGTGATGTGACTCTTGCGACAGTTGAAATAAAAATGATTTTGTTCTAGCCGAAAAGTATCAGAACAGCACGATCTTACTCAAATTACAATAGGGAAAGTTTTAAATTGAAAGTTGCGAAGTTATACTATTATAAAATTGTAAATTATTTGTGTCTGAACTGATTATTTGTTTGTCTGTTTGTTAAAAACTACTGATCGGATTTTGATGCAGTTTTTTTTTATATTGGTAAGGTCTTGGTCAGACTAGAAATCTGCCGTATTTTTGAGCAAATAGTTAGTAAAACCTGAGATATGACCAATAAATTAAACCGACCTCCGAGCGGGCGGAGTCGCGGGCATCAGCTGGTACACTGATAAAATAATTTTACCAATCTAAAGTAGTAGGAGGAAACAGAATCCTTCTTTGGATTGTTATTTTGAATTAAAATTAGACAATACCTATTTCTAAGTTAGCTACTTAACCAAACTTTTTAGCACTTTCATTTTAGACTGAAAGTACTCACAACCACATATATACTATACGATATACCTCATCTATTTATCTGTACCCATATATATAAAACAAAGTCGTGTTAGTGATGACCGCTCACAACTCTAGAACGGGAGGGACCGATTTTCATGATTTTGATTTTTTAGGATTCGTCTTCGCGCCTTGAAGTAGAATTTCTTTTAAAATTTCTGAAAGATTCCTGTAACAAAAGAACTCGAATTGTAATGTAAACAAAAATACAGAGAGCCAATGCCCACTGAAGACAGGGCGCTATGGTGCTCATTAGAGGAAACCTATGTCCAGCAGTGGACTAGCATAGGTTGATGATGATGATGAATGTCCACAATTTGACAATTGCTTCAACAATTGCCCAATCCAACGTCATAGACAAGAATTACTATGATAGTCACGTTTTTAACTACTTTGTTTTAATACAGTAAATAGTAAATTGTTACACAAGGGTTGAAAGTCAGCCATTTCACCCGAGATATTTCTGGCGCTCGAACGAAATGAGAGCTCCAATCGTTCGAGGGTGAAATAAAATCTACTTTTCATTTCGACTATGTGGGGAAATTAAAATACTACACGCACATTTAATGAAACAGGTATATTGATAATCAGTTAAAATTTAAAGTAAAATTGGAAAAAATTGGAAATAGATTATTAACAACAGCTTTTGCCTGTTCCTTAATCTCATCAGGAATTAAATTAATATTCATGTCACTGGAATTACTTTCCGAAACCATTTTTAACCACAATTAACACAAGGTATTTATTTATATTGAATGTCGTTTTCCCGCCAATTATATTTAGCAAACTTAAATTGTTTCCTTTTATATCTGAAAAAAAAGTTATAATTCACGTACATACTGCCAACAAGTTTAGAAAATCGAATGTATTGGTTACATTGTAATCGAGTTGATCCCGAGATGTGACTCTAGGCGGCCATGTAAAAAAAGGATCATGATATCAAGGCATTATGACGTAACTTAATTATCATGGACTCCATGGCAAAACTTAAAATTAAAAAAGTTACTTTCCGCCCTAGGGATGAAATGAGCTACTTTCCACCCGGCTATCTATGAAAATTAAACTTCCCCGAAACCATGGCTGCTGAAAAGCAACCGAAACGTCGGGTTCAAAGTTAATAATAAAGTAATATTAAATAAATCGCTATAGAAGCCGGTAAAATAGTTTTATTTCTTTTTTTTAAATATCTTTCGTAGAAAGTTCTAATATAAAACGATAAAAGAAAATGACGCAGAAACTTATGAAATTTAAGTAAACTTAACGACCATAATATTAACTTCTACGAGTATAATGTAACCTTTGACTGCCTCTGTGGCGTAGCGGTAGTGCATTCGACTGCTACGGCAGGGAGCGCAGGGTCGATTCCCGCTCAGTGTAAATATTTGTATCCATGAATATGTCTATTTGCATTGGTCTGGGATTTTCTATGTATAATATGTATCTATTTATAAAAAAAGTATAGAAGTATATTTATCCGCATTCTGGAACCCATAACAGCTAGTTAAACTATGCTTACTTTGGGTCTAGAAAGCGCTGCGTAGAATGTCGTAGAATATTTATTTATTATTATGGCGTTTGAGATATCTGTCAGTCGTTTATAATTGGCGCCATTGAAATATTGAAAATCCATGTATTTCACATGGCCAGTCGGAATACCAACAAAACTATTTAAATACGCGCCCGAAAAAACAACTAAAGATATTGTATATTATGATATACATGCAAGCATTAGAATAAATATGTATATAGGTAAACACTATATTTTGAATTTTTATTTTTAATAAATTATACCAAATTCTATTAAATTTTTAAGCATTTTGTATGCTTACTTTATTCTAAAGATTTAGATCGGAAAAAGAGAACATCTAGGACGGGACTTGAACCCGCGACCAGTCCCTCATTCATTCTCCGAGCATTCCCCCTGTAAGGGACTGGTCTTTAAATTATACCAAATTCAATATTCGGGCATTTCTGGGGCCTACCCAGATCTTCGGGCCCAAACCATCCTTACCTGCAAGCTGGTACAGGTGTACCAGCAGATGCTGATTAACGGATGAGTCTGGTGAAGGTTTTACTCTTGGGAGGTCCGACGGCAGTCGCTCCCATAAAAGCCAAACCAAGAGGAGGAGAAGGAGTAAGCCTCGGATGCAACCGGGAACCACGCTAAGATGATGATGATGACCAAATTCAATATTCAGCGTCTGTCTAGTCAGCTAGTATAATATAAGTAATTCTTCTGTCCGTGTTTTTGTCACCTAAACGGCTGGACCAAGTAGGATTGAAATTTTGTGTAGATATTTCAATAGGTGCCTGGATAGTTTCAAAACACAATTGGACCCGGCAGGTAGCGCTGCTGCCGATATATCACCCAATTTGATTAATATGTTGCTGATTTTCCGGGCAGCACGACGTTTGCCAGGTCCGCTAGTATTTATATAAACCTAACTAGCTGATGCACGCGGCTCCATCCGCCCTGAGGTTGGTTATCGTTTTTTGGTCATTTGGGCCATCTCGAAACCGGAGATGGCCCAGCGTCAGTTATAGAGGATATGCTTTATGGGCAACCTTACACCCCGGTGTCTGAAGACCCGAAACAACATGCGGTTTTAATCGGTTCAAGCCCGACATAACCGCCCCCGCTGGCCGGTGGCCGCGTGGATTTCCGCACGAAAAAAAAAGGCACTTAACTAGTAAGAATAAGAATAAAAACCATGAAATCAGATTTGGATACCTTTTACGGCATTTTTAACAAGTAGTGAACATAGGAAAACTTATACCAAAACTAAAATGAGTACCTAACACAAACTATACTTATCATATTACAATTCATCTTGTTATACACCAAGGAACTGCTGCTTATCTAATTACGTTTATTCTAAGTACTAGATATAACTACATGCGCCGAGTACTCGCGCCACTAAATAGATACATCCCACTTCTCCCCCAAACCGGGGCAAGACGGGTACACCGTGGTTCCCAAACCGGAGGGGGCCATCTCGAAACTGGAGATGGTCCAGGGTCAGTCGGGGTGCGAGGGATATGCTCTATGGGCAACCTTACACCCCGGCGTCTGTAGACCCGAGACGGCGTGCGGTTTTAGTCGGTTCAAGCCCGACATAACCGCCCCCGCTGGCACGCGAGGGGATATCCGAAGGGATTTCCGCACGATAAAAAAAAAAAAAAAAAAGTGTCAGTCGGGGTGCGAGGGATATACCCTATGGCACAGAATAAATAATAGTCCAAAGGCAACCTTACACCCCGGCGTCTTAAGACCCTCGGCGGCGTGCGGTTTTAGTCGGTTCAAGTGCATCCCACTTATGTGCAAAATGAATTTTTACGTGTGTGACTTCAAATTATTTCCTGTGGCTGTGCATCATTACTGCCAAGGCTTAGTTCTCTTAGTCGACTTCAATCCTGATACAAAGTAAAACGTGGCAGGTCAATGCCATACTGGAAGTAAATCGGTTAGCAGCATTCCTCAGTGTAGAACTAGAATTTTTCTGCCCGTTTTTTAATAGATTCAAATAACGCACACAATATTTTAGGAATCTAAAACATAAAGTGGATAGTATAATATTACAGCAATACGAACCTAAAATTCTACCAAAACATAAATAACATAAATATGATACTCTAAAATCGGTACACAATACACCAATCCCCAATACTTAACAACTGTAAATCAACACTGACATTTATCGCCAAACAGTAAGTTCAAAGACAATGCGTTGGCAGATCGTTTGGGCATAGTGTTACGTTGATAGTACACTGGTGGTACAAAACAGGAATCCTTAGGCATGACTCAGGCGCGCCAGTACGGCGGCGGCCGCAGCGACCGGTAGCGTCGCGTGCGCACCGTGGCGCAACTCCAACGTGCCGCTACAGCCACTACATAAACGCTAGTCGTCACCACGTCACTGGTAACACCCAAGTAACGACAATATTACTTATCGATAGACTTTTGCCGGATATTCAGTTATAGACATAGCCGCATAACTGCATGTCAAGTGAAAGATACCGTACTGCTTCATAAGCAGCATTTTGATTTTACGAGGACTATAGTCGTCAGTTACAGTGTATAGTCCGTTTATATAAACATTCGAGGGTGTCATGATCATTTTTCTGAGAAAATACAGTGACTCTTAATTCCTTTTTTTTTTCAAACTGCCGTATTTTAGATCTATACATAGGTAGTCATTACGTTCTCGTAATCTAAAACCCCGTTACACTTATTTATTACAAAATATTTTAGCAACTAGTTGCACTTCGTCGGACTTATTTCTTCGCCTGTTATTCTCACAAATCTCACGAATAGAGTTTATACGTGACAGCAGACACATGACATGAAAAACACTTGTCACTTAACTCTATGAACCAAAATCCGTGGCAATACTTCCTCAAAAAGACACAAAAAACCAGCAGATGTACGTCAAAACTAAACCGAAATAACGTTATCTGTGGCGTTAAAAAATAACCGTTTACTTTTTTTCCTTTTACGGCGAATGCCAATTTGTAAAAAGGATAATGGTAAACGGTAAATAAAGTTGTTATTACTTTGGACGAGGAGGGAAGCCTGGCAGATAGTTCGCTTCCTTTGGGTCTAGGTAGCCAAGTGTAGAGTGTCCTTAAATATCATTTTATGAAACTGTCAGTGTTTAATTTAAAATTTAATTAAGAATTCTTTAAAGGTTGCTTCGCACAAATAAATAGCTTAAGGAATCTCTACTCTACTACATCAACACATACATACTCTACTACAACAAATAATACTCTACTACATCACAAAAATCTCGTGTATTTTACCAACATATAACCCTATGACGTCTATTGACTATGAGTTATATTCAATTTTCGAAAAACCGTTGAGTGTCTCTAAAAGTAAGCACTATGTTATTAACTAACATAATAATATTCTCCTATTGATCGTTTCAAGTTTCCATCCCATTCAACCCAGCGCAAATTCCGGTTGGTTTAGAACTCGCGATCAGCTCTCCTATTACCCCTTACAAACAAGTATACAAGGGTGTACGGGGTCCCACCTAGACCTTTCGGGCCAAGCCAAACTTGCATGCAAGCCAGTACACCTGCTGATTGACGAATGAGGCTTTTTCTCTCGGGAACTAGAAGGCAGTCACTTCCATACCATAACAGTTGGAAAGATCAATCTTTGAAGATTAGAATTAGAATCTTTGACGCATTTCAAGGTAGTTAGGGAATTATGAGTCAATTTTCTTTTATTATTATTACGTTAGTTAATCACGTAAAGTTTACTTTTAGAGACCCTCAACAGTTTTTAGAAACCAGGAGATCTTTTTAGGGCCCCATATTCCCGAATAATTTATTGATGTATTCCAATGTAAAGAGCTTATAAATTTATCAGCAACATAAAGCAAAAAAAAAAGTCGTCGTTAACGCAAAACACAACTGCTTTTAGACTAATGCAGATTAAACAGTATCTAGTTAATGTTTGATACACGTGCAGGTTTTTGTGTAACGAATACTTTCTGCAAACACACCTTTTTTTTTTTTTTTTTTTTTTTTTTTATCGTGCGGAAATCCCTTCGGATACCCCCCCGCCGGCCAGCGGGGGCGGTTATGTCGGGCTTGCACCGACTAAAACCGCACGCCGTCTCGGGTCTTCAGACGCCGGGGTGTAAGGTTACCCATAGAGCATATCCCTCGCACCCCGGCTGACCCTGGGCCATCTCACCACTAACAGCATCGCTCATCCTGTCTCCTCTGAAAGCAGAGGAGTACGGAGAGCGATGTGTTCCCGCCACGTTGGGTATTGGCCGACGATCAATGCCAACCCTATGAAGGGGTGAAGGGGAAGCCATTGACCGCCGCCCAGGGTGTACCGACCGCTCCGATTCCGTTCCCCCCGGACTGCAGCGGGATCGGAATCGGAGCGACACTCGAGGAGGTTACCCAACACACACCCCTCTGCAAACACACCTAAAAATATAGTAAATTAGGTCTGCAAACACACCTAAAAATAGATACCACTTCAGGAGAAAATGTCACCAAATTAATAGCAAAACTTTTAAAAGTGAAAACTAAATTGACCTATAAATTTCATAAATCCATCACAGCCATCAAAGTAATACGATATTGACCGAGGCTAGTACAACTCTCGATTTATTGGGAGCATATGAAATTCGATGAATTCTCACGATGCGTTTGGGAACGAAGTTTTTTCTCGTTTCATTTCCCTCAGCAAACAATAGATCACCGTACGGATGGATGGAGGGTTGGAAGTACGTCGCCGCGGCCGCACCAATATTCATTTATGCGTATTTAAAGTCATGATCTTCTAAATTGGCTGATTTAACGCATGTATTTGTGTTTGGGTTGCACTACCTTTCGTAATCAAAGCTTTTCCGTCATAAAGTACTTATCGACCATGATTTTACGTAGTTGAATGCTGTTTAAATTATAAAACTGATTATTACCAACTACATAAAGCACAATAGTAGATAGAATAAAACGAGCCATTATTTTTGTAATAAATTTTAGTAATTAAAAGTTTTATTGCAATCTGATTCTTTCGTATTGTCTGAAAAAAGGCCGACTATACTATACTTATTAACTTCCTTTTAGTGATATATCAGATTATTCCGATCTGTCACCCTGCTTCGGCCTCTTAGGGTGACAGATCGGCTCTTACACAAAACCAGGTTGATAAAAATGAAAAAAATATGTTTGCTTACAAATATTTACTACCGTACACAGCTAATAATTTAAAAACAACCAACTTACACCATCCCTACTGTACCTACTTACATGTACGATCGGCTCCCAGGCGCTCCCCGTGTCGTCTGCACATTCAACTTATTACTATGAACCAGTTCCTGCCAAAAGTACCAAAAGTGACCTGTTAAATCACTTCCTCAATTATTTATGCACTTTTTAGCATAACACTGCAACGACAGTGAGAAGTATGAAAAAAACGGAATATATTTACATAACTTCTGTAGGATATTTATTTTTACACATTGTACGCATATATCGTGAATTCGCCTACATAATTATTAATGAATTATTTATAATAACAATCTATAACATTATCATAAATCTACATTTCCATCCAATCGAATTCTAATCCAAATAAACCTTTGTTTAAATAAATAATACCCAAGTAAGATTTAACATTATTGCATTATGAATAGGCACACGTAATTCGAACATACAAACTGTTAAACGTAAATGTAATAAGATTTTATGTATAACATAGCAAAAAATGAAAATTATAAAGGTAACCGGGCTTGTCACAAAACTATTTTGTATTGGAATTGCATTGTAAGTGCAAATATTTGTATGCATTAATATGTCTATTTGCATTGGTCTGGATGTTCTAAATAATATGTATGAACCTATTTACAAAAAAAATATATAAATGTATATATGTTACCGGAAATGTATGAAATCTAGGAATTGTATACAAATCCTAGGAAATTTATATAATTCCGAACCTATTTAGGAAATGTATAAAATATTGTTTCAAGAACTATTTAATACATAAATGTCCTAGGGAATGTGCACAATTCCTAGGAATTGTATATAATTCCAATATCGTATTAGGAAATGTATAAAAATAATGCTTTCTGTAATAAAACACGTTGTTAAAATGATTATCCCAAGTGACCTAACACGAAGGGTTAGGTTAGGTTACACCTTTCTAACCTATATCTATCGGTGTCGGGGCGCGCGGTGTCCACGAGCTCGCTTCGCTCGCTCCCGCGCCTTCATCTTAGCGTTTGTTAACGTTCTTAATGACGCTAAAGTACTATAAAATCGCTCTTTTATAAGCGCGATGCGTGATTCGGTAGACATTTTGAACAACAGCCCATTGATATCTCAAATATTAACACTTCCGATTTCTATTTAGGCAATGTATAGATTTCCTAGGAAATGTGTCTAATATAATTTATTTTATACATTTCGTGGGATTTTAGGAATTATATACATAAGAATCCCTTAGACATTGTATACAATGACGGATTACATACATTTCCGGTAACATATATATATAAATGCGTTTATCCAAATTCTGGAACCCATAACACAAGCTAGTTAACCTATGCTTGGGTTTAGAAAACGCAGCGAACAGCGAAGGTGTTGCGAATACTGCAAACTGCTGCAAACTGCAATACCTGCTTTTTGGAAAAGAACTAATTCCTATCCCCATAATCCCCATAATTATGGGCACGGACGATGACTTGGCAGCACCTCTGTGCGGCACCTCGGCACTCCTGTATCGAGTCCGATACCCAATGTCCACCTTCTCTGGCCCATAGTGATAAGCTGCCGAGCCCGTCACCAACTAACCAACCAACCAACTGGTTACCATAATGATGAGGAATATGGCTTGGTCTGACGGTGTCAGACAATGTTCACTGCTTTGAAAGAATTTACTTAAGATACTTAGCTCACGCGGCCTCTTGCCATTTCTCCACTATGCGCCTTACTGATAAGCAGTATGCTGATTAGAGGGATATGCAAATACTATATACTCCCACGTCAGTAGGGGATTGACTAGATGTCTCCTCCATTTTCTTTGTTCTACACGTGTATTTTCTACCTAAAAAAGGGAAGCTAAGGACACGCGAAACTGTGTTAAGTTACTACATATTGTTTTAATCCAATCTCAATGAGACAAAAACTTTAAGTTACCTAGAAAGTTATTTCAATACAGTAAGCTATTATCAAAAAAATTAAAAAATACTATCTTATACGCGGCATAGCCGTTTGTTGGTGGCTGACCTGCTCCGTAACCACTCGCGCGATCTTGTCCAAATTTACCACGGTGATAGTGTGGACACTGAGGAGTGTTTTCAAGCGAGATGGTTTATGTCCGATGTACCATTGAGGAATAATCACCGAAAACCAGTTTCACGAGCGCGCGGCCTTAGCTAAGCGCGCGACCGTAGTAAGATGTCTTATTTTCAGCTAAGTGTCCTGCTCGCTCAGCTTAATTTATTTCAGTCGCAACCTGCACTGAATTCCTAGTCTATTAATTTCAACTAATTAAAGTTTGAGACAAAATTACCTTAACTTTTATGGTTTATTTGCTCGTATCGTATAACATGAATTAATGTTTTCATATGAGTTATCAACAATATTTTCAAAACATACTAGGCCGTTGAATCATCTAAAAGCTTTAACCCGTTAACTTCATAAATCCAAGAGTAGTATAATATCGCAAAAGCATTATTTTTCCTTGATTCACATACACGAGGTCATTTGAACAAAAGATATTTAAGAAAGCTCTCATATCATTATTATGGTACAAATCATTTGATTCGCGCAAGGGGAACATTACCTGTCCGGTACAGTACCCCATATCCGACATTGCACATATTGTAATGATTATCCTACTCTTTTTGATAAAAGATTCTGAACCTGTCGCTGAAGCTGCTACCTGTCTCGTGAGAATTGACAGCGGATGTTGTAAAGGTGCCCCTGTTTTTTTTTTCAAGTGTTACATATTGATCAAATAGGATTAAGGGTGATTCCGTCTCCTGCTTAATGATTCCTGAGAATTAGTCGTGACTTCTACGATCATAAATGATTTAATTTTAGGCTATTCTTAAAAGTAATAAAAGATAATCCTACTAATAATAGGTCTTTACCTATGAAATTGCCGAAATTTTCTTACAAATTCATGAGTTCGTTATTCCTGTAATTTAATAGCTATTTCCATTATTTATGTTTTGTTTGAAAGTTGATTTCAAGATTTTACAACTCTGTATTAAATTTTGTTTTTATTGGCCGCTTGATAAATTAATTCGATCTTCAAAAACAGTACTTCCTAAATGCTTTCCATTTTGATGATAAATTTCGTATTACTTAACAGCTGTCACTTTTCAAAAATGTAATAAAAGTTGCTGTTTGTTAGCTTAATGTTGTCTCATTCATATACAAAAAAATCATAAAATCTGGATTTGTCATTCCTAAAAAAAAGGCAAAAATGTTATTACTGAAAATTGTGTTTCCTCCAGTTTCTTCAAGAAAAACGGCAATTTCATATGTAACGACCTAATATTATAAACGCGAAAGTTTGTGAGTTCTTTGTTGCTTTTTCACGCAAAAACGACTGAACGGATCTTGCTGAAATTTGGCACAGGGATAGATTATAGTCTGAAATAACACATAGGTTACTTTTATCCAGGGAATAGGCTCCCATGGGTTACGGGAACGGGATCAGAATTCTACGCGGGCGGAGCCGCGGGCAACAGCTAGTATATTATAAAAATAATAAAATAGTGGCAATTCAAAAATATTAAAAATAAAGTTTCGAGTACAAATTGTATGAACACAATTTTATGTTTCCGCTTTTATTGGTATTCCTGTAAGTAACATTGTTCTTGATTTTATGGTCCAAACATAACTCGTGTGAAATTTGGATCCCTTCACCTGCTACAGTGTCGTGTTTGAAAAAATCATAACAAAAACAACGAGAAGGAAACGTAAATGGTGCCGGTTGTGATGAGTGCGTAACATTTAAAACTATACACTTGTGAGATCCGTTCCCACACTGCTTTATCGATCAAATAAGAATCATCTGTAAGTTATACACTATCCTGCCCGCCTATATTAAGCTATAGTAAGTTCAGTAACCTTGATGCTCTTATCTTTATCTTAATAAGGCTTTAACAATATAAAAGTAATCTATCATTTGAAATTAATATGATCAGAGATCGGTGCGGCGGCGGCCACTCGTCGTGGTGGTGCGTGGCACTCGATATCTGCATAGCCGGGTGGAATGGCGGTTAATCAGGTGGCCCGTTACTTTACATTGTGCCCGCTGTGAGCTCGAACCCGAGAGAACAGGTTGCTCCAATGACAAAGGAGCAGATTCCATCGTCCGCAATCCGCGTCTCCGAGCCTCAGATTATAAATAGTCCGTCGAAATAATCCGTTGCAACGTGTCACTCCGACGCCCACCAACGTCGGCCAGTACACTACTTAATGATATCTAACCCAAAAACAATTCATAAAAAACTGCTAAGAGTGAACATTCCGTTTCCGCGTGCAGCTTTGACCTTACGGTGATTGATGGTCCAAGAATTATTAATAGTTTATCTATGTAATAGATGGTAATAGTTGCGACCGAGATCGATATTAAAAATCTTACAGTGTCATCTTCTCATTATTTTTTGTATGACTTTAGTCGCAGTGATTGAACAGAAAATCCTCTTATTAATTTGTTAACCGTCAGATGCGTTTTCAATGCAGAAAATTGAAATGAAGTAAATTGAAATTTGCTTCTCTATAATGTGTTTCTAATTATTTTGAATTTTCAAAGAAAACTTAAGTGCTACTTGCTAATGAAATAATAATGAATCACTCTCAAAACAAAAAGAATTTTGTATCGTTGTACGTATTGCCTATAATTCTATATATAGACTACTAGCTGTTGCCCACGGCTGATTCTGATCCCGTTCCCGCTTCCCATGTGAACCTATTCCCGGCATAAAAGCATATAGCCTATGTGTTATTCTAGACTATAATCTATACCTGTACCATATTTCAGTCAGATCCGTTTCAGAACCATTTCTTAGATTATATCGGTTTTCATTTCAATAGAATTGGTGTATAGGGCCCCAGCAAGATCTTCGTGGCCCAAACCAACTTCACCTGCGAGCTAGTACACCTGGTAATTGATGGAAGAGGCTCTTGTGCAGGCTCTCCTCTCGGGTTGGGACAAAATCAACCAAATCATGGAAAGGAGAAGGGGTTCGGGCTCCAAGTTGCAAGGTTGCTTTGAATGGAACCAGAATTAGCGCTCGGATGAAGAGGACTTTTGTTAATAGACTTTTGATACCTATTGATGTCTGTACTAGATATTTACATTTTGTATTGTATATATATTTGCATTAACAACAATACAGACATTCAATCGAGAACTCTAGACGTTTTCTCCCCGTCTTGGGATCCCAAATTATGTCCTTGAAGGTCAAAGACAGACAGAAGATGCAAAGAGATACATAGAAGCCGCAGAAATTAAATTGATGTCTGTTGGTCACAGGCACACATTACTAAAACGTGAAATATTTCAATCGTTATTCAATAAACTTACGTTACTGCATTGAGAACGAAATCATTTTCTTTTTTCAATAGGTAAATACATAATATAAATATATTCTACGACATTCTACACAGCGCTTTCTAGACCCAAAGTAAGCATAGTTAACTAGCTTGTGTTATGAGTTCCAGTATGCGGATAAACATACTTATATACTTTTTTTGTAAATATATACATATTATACATAGACACACCCAGACCAATGCAAATAGACATATTCATGCATACAAATTTTTGCACTGAGCGGGAATCGAACCCGCGCCCCCTGTCATAGCAGTCGAATGCACTACCGCTACGCCACAGAAGCCGTCGTAGGTATATCATAATATATAATACATATTGTCGGAGGTTTACGCGAATGTCACACATTGAAATAAAACTATTTTGAACGGATTCTATCGCAATTTATTTGATGTTATTTTATATTTTACATTGATCCCGACGTTTCGGATGCTTTTCAGCAGCCATGGTCGCGGGGAGACGTGTTTTATTTCAATAGGTAAATACATTCAATTTCATTCACCGTTTTGTTATGTAGGTACAATCTTTTTCTCCCCTTAAAGCCTTAAGGCTGACAAAAATTTCCCACAAACAAATAATCACCGAACAGTAACGAACAGTGTGAAATGTAAGTAATAATCGTAAAGTACATACAATCGACTTTCATTTTAAAACAAGGATCTGTGCGCCACCTGCAAACCAAGCGCGGAGCGGGGCGAGGCGTGCTTTGGTTCGGTGTTTTACTGCCGAAACAATGAACCAAAAGCCAGACACGCTATTGTCGATGTCGACTGCAGCACGTGGTTCCAATGTACTACTCACAATGACTAACACCAACACCTGATTTAAATTACTTTATTACAAAATTTCTTTAAACGTAACATCAAAGCAACAAAAGGTTATTTTGGTGCGTCCGCTTTCAGTAAGTTCACACGTTCTTTTCGTGTTTTTTAACCAAATTCTTGCAGTTACTTCAAAATATTAACTGCTTATTATCTAAAATGAGGCGTTTATATTTGAGTCATAGTGTAAGACTATTAGCTTAGTATGCCCATTTTATAAGTTGCTGGATATGATAGGCGCATCGAACTGGGTTATTCTTTAATTTTTATGGTTCATAACACTCATCCTTTACTCATCATGGTGAACTAAAATGAAATTCGAGTTAGTATCCAGCTGGTGCCAGATTTAAAGATGAATAAGGTGATTACACTCTATTATGAAATACAACTGGTCGTAACGCCCTCACTAAAAGGGTTAACCCGTGCGGCGGAAATTGATTTAAATTATGCTATTAATAATATTAATTTCATGTTACAGTAGGCCCCTTTTTTTCTACAGCAATATCTTTAATACAAGGTCTCAAAAAATAATTACGGACACCTTCTTTAATTATAAGTTTATTTTTGGTAAATTTATTGATTTTTGAAAACAAATTTAGATTTACGATAATAAAATATTTGTTTTAGAAACGAACTATAGAAAGTAGTTATTAAAATCGTCTTTGTTATGGATATTACAAAACTAGCTAAACTAAATATTGTAATGAAAGTGTTCTCTTAAACTAAAATAATTTCTTCATGTACGTTTAACATGTATACTTATGCAAACTTATGAGTGTCATGGCTGACTCATATATTAGTAGTATTCCCTTTAGCCTCTCTATAAGCTCGATCAGTTGGAGTGGGTTCACGTCAAAAGTGCGCAAGGTGGTATTCGAACCCACTACAGTACCGCCCGATTGCGAGTCCCATACCTTAGGGATAATGCTGCTGCTGCTTCTTGTAGCGTGGAGATCATATGACATTATAATATATTAATATTATTAATTCCATAAAGCGTTGGTAGCTCAGAGGTTAAGGAATCGGCCTTACGATCTAGAGGTCCCCGGTTCAAATTCAGCCCATTACAATACCAACATGAACCTGCTCCTTTTTTTTTTTTTTTTTTTTTTTTTTTTTTTTTACGTGGGGAATGCTGTTACGCACGGCACCGCCGGCCACGGGGTGGCAGCCGGAGATCGTGTGTGGGACTCTCCCATCCGCAAAACGGATGGGCATACCCACTAAACCCCACGGTGTGCCATACTCTGCGCCTTATCGGGGGGGCCTGAAACTATGCAGGAATACTTCTATGGCGACCCCCCCTAGCGCATGCCCATTAACGCGGGCACCACACCTTCCATACTCTCAATTGGTTGACGTCCAGGCACACATGGACGTCATCCCCTTCGCGGGTGGCTAGATCAGCGGGTGGAGGGCTTACCCCGTCCCTCACACCCGCAGCCACGCTCAGGGCGGCATGAGGCGCAAGTACTCGCGCCTCCGCCGTCCGGCTCGCCGGCGTCGGTTTGGATCAGAAAGGGGATCTCCCTCCCTGATCCGCTCCACGCCTTCCTTCTGCGAGATGACGTCCTCGCAGAAGGATGCGACCGCGGTGAAGTTCCTTTCGCTGGCGGCCATGGATCGGACGATGGCCGTCAGCGAGAGGTCACTCCCTATGACTGCAGTGAGGGCCCGGCGCTGCGACTCCCAGGCCGAGCAGGCCGCAAGCGTGTGCTGCGCCGAATCCTCACTGCAGACGCAGTGGTGGCAGGCGGGACTCGATTCCCTCCTAGCGACCTTGAACAGGTACTTTCCGAAGCAGCCGTGCCCGGAAAGCACCTGCGTAAGTCGGAAGGAAAGAGTCCCGTGCTGCCGCCCTGCCCACTCGACAATAACCGGCTGGAGCGCCTCCACGGTAGCAAAGCCAGCACGTGGAGCCTCCAGCCGGGACGACCACCTCGCCATAATCTCCATGCGGGCGGCTTCACGCCACCCGCGAATCTCCTCGGGCGGAGGCCGACTGCCGCCATCCGCCCGGTACAGCGTCGTCCGCCGATACACTTCGGCGAGCACTTCTGCCTCTAAGTCCCACGGGGGAGTGCCAGCCAATGCGCACGCTACCTCCGTAGATACGGTGCGGTAACCACGTATGGCCTTGACCGCCATAACCCTCTGAGGGCGCCACAGTCGGGCCCTATTTTGGGCGGTCAAGGCCGCCGCCCACACCGGCGCACCGTACAGTGCCATTGACCGGACAACCCCTGTGTACAGCCGCCTGCACGCGACGCTGGGTCCCCCTAGGTTGGGCAAGAGCCGACCCAGGGCAGACGCAACGCCGACGAGCTTCGGAGCGAGCTGCATGAAGTGCTCGTCGAAGCGCCACCTTCCGTCCAGAGTTAGGCCCAGATACCTCATCTGGGCCTTGATCGGTACGAGGACCGAGCGGACTTCGATCGAAGCGCCACGGGGTGGACCACGGCGGGGCCCGTGGAACAACAGGGCCTCTGTCTTGTTCGGAGCCACCCGTAAACCCAGCGCCTCGATGCGCTCGACCACCTGGGCTACTCCCCTGGAGGCCAAGCGTGCTGTCTCTTCATACGAACCCCCAGAGGCTGTGACAAGCGTATCGTCTGCATAGCAGATGACGCCCAGCCCCTGGGGGAGAACACCACGAAGCGCCCAGTCGTACCCGATATTCCACAGGAGTGGTCCAAGGACCGACCCCTGTGGGACACCGCACGACATGGGCTGACGTCGCAGCACTCCGTCTCGGTCCTCGTACAGAACATTCCTGTCCTCCAAATAGTCTGCCACCAGCCGCCTCAGGTAAAGCGGCACCCCATGATACCGGAGTGCCTCTCTGATGCAGCTAAATGGCAGACTATTAAAGGCGTTGGCGATGTCCAAGGACACCGCCAGTACCACGCCACCACAGCTCACTACCTCTTCGGTCACGGCCCTCAGGCGCATTACCGCATCGATCGTCGATCGCCCAGCTCTGAAACCGAACTGAGCGTCAGACAGATCGGGGCCAATCTCGCTCAGGTGCTGGATGAGACGGGCAGCGATAATCCTCTCCAGCAATTTACCCGTCTCATCCAGCAACACGATAGGCCTGTAGGCCGAGACCGAGTCGGTAGGCCGTCCCGGCTTTGCCAAGAGCACCAGCTTCCCGCGTTTCCAGCTCTCAGGGAACCGTCCGCTCGCCAGACTCGCGTCGAACAGTCCCCTGAGGCGGTCATCTAAGTGGTCGAGGGTCACAGCCAAGATCTTGGCAGGTATCCCGTCCGGCCCAGGGGCGGTGTTCCTCGAACGGATTCTAAGAACAGCCGCCCCGAGCTCTACCTCGGTGACGGGCGGAATCTCCTCTTCGTCGTCCCCTTCGTCTAAAGTAGGAGGTGCCATGGACGGTGGCGTGTGTTCCGCCCGCTCCGGGAAAAGACCCTCGACGACTTCCGCAAGGAAGCTGGGCTGGAGAGCCTCGGTAAGGGGGGGGCCCCGCGCACGGAGCTTGGTCTGAACCGCGCGATACGGGCGACCCCAGGGATCACGATCGAGGCTCTCCAGCATCTCCTTTCTTTTTTCCTCTTTGGCGCGCGTTATGGCCAGCTCATAGGACATGAACCTGCTCCTAACACAAGCTATTTAGCTTAACTGGAGGAGTTACGGGAAGTATTAATAATTTAAGGTACAACTACCAATATTCTTGACAAAAACTCTTCATACAAATAAATTTCTAACTCCTTCACAATTTATATCCTACTAATATTATAAACATGAAAGTTTGTATGTTTATATGTTTGAATGTTGGTTTTTTTTAATACTCAATCACGCTCTAATGACTGAACGGATCTGACTGAAATTGGTACAGAGATAGATTATTATAGTCTGGAATAACACAAAGGTTACTTTTAAACCCTGCAATTGGTTCCCATGGGTTGCGGGAACGGGATCAGACATCCACGCGGGCCAAGCCGTGGGCCACTAATACTAGCTATTAGCTGGTACATAGATAAAAGATAAAAGTACCTTCCTGCCTCTCACTTAATAATGAATAAACATTCTAGAACATTTACACAGTACCATCTAGAGCCAAACTAAGCATAGCAAGCCATATTACATGGGTTCTAGAAGAGGGACAATATACTCATTACTTATTTTGTAAATACATACATATATTACATAAAAAATAAATAAACAACCAGACCAATGCAAATAGACATAAATGCATACATGCATACAAATATTTGCAATAAGCTGGAACCAAACCCGCGGCTTCGGACATAGCTGCTTGCCTTCGTTTGGGTGCCCCTTGCGTTTCTCCGCATCGTTGTCGCTGTGGAGAAGAAGTGGGTAGCCTTGGACACCATGGCCTCTCATGCAGCAGGAGCGCAGGACGGCTTTCGCGGCACGCGTACATCAATGACATTATCCGTCGGGCTCTTGTCACCGCCGGCGTTCCAGCCGTACTAGAACCTACTGGTTTGGCGCGCGACGATGGCAAGAGGCCGGATGGGATGTTGTTGGTGCCTAGGAAGATGGGAAGGCATTTGGTGTGGGATGCGACATGTGCTGACACCCTTGCGCCTTCACATCTTCCAGGGACTGCGGACTGCGCCTGCGCTGCCGCTGCTTCGGCAGAGACCCTTAAACGGCGCAAATATAGTAATTTAACAGGTAATTACATATTTGAGCCGTTTGGGGTTGAGACGCTGGGATCTTGGGGTCCAAGTGCCCGTCTTTTATTTAAAGAAATTTCAAAACGGCTTATAGACGCTACCCGTGACCAGAGGGCTGGTTCATTCCTCGCACAAAGGATTGGCATTGCCATTCAACGTGGCAATGCCGCCAGGCTTCTGGCCACCCTCCCAGTTGACGTCGATGGGGAGGAATTTTTTGACGCCTAAACCTGCAGCTTTGTATATAGGTATACAGATATTGTTTTTATACTAATTAATAGTAATTAATTTATGTAAATAAAATATTGCAGTCGAATGTTCTATCGACTACGTTAACTAAAACTGCAGTACCCGGCGTTTGGGTTGGCGCGTCGAAAAGAAGTGTAATCCGGTTAAGATCGGCTTGGATCGATTTTATAGAGCACTATCTATATCAAACATCGGACTGACAGTTTGATATAAAGAGATGTAGATTTATAAGAGACAACGCTCCGCCAGGTACTGTACTATGCTCGCGAGCGCGTCTCCACCATCGCATATAATGCCCGAGAAGGAGGTCGAGGAGGAGTATCCAAGGGGATTTCCGTAAGAAAAAAAAAGGTACTGTACTGTAACCTATGCCTTTCCAGCATGTGAAACCGAGCAAATGAATCGTGGGTTTTTGATACCTTAGTAGTAAAAAACGAACAGCGTTTAAATCTCAAAATCTTACTAAAAACCCTAATGATACACCAGAGAACAGTTTAAATAAATATAAATATAATTCGTAAAATACACAATATTTTACAAATGGTATCAACACGACCAAATTTAATGATAATTCACTCATTCGTAATCATTTACATAGAAAAAAAGTTAATATAGAAAACACAATGTTGGCGGTCAATTACTGACCCAGCGGGCGTTATCCTGGCTGTGGTTCAACAGATGGTTGTTTTTTGTCAGCGCGGGTGATGGGGCGCTCGCGCAGAGAGCGTGCAGCGCGGGGGTGCGCCCTATAACCGTATAATTACATGTTGTAGTTGCGCGCGCGCCAGCACGCACAATTGGCTTAAACGAGTGTTTGCTTTGATGTGCCGCCGGCCACGGCAGTTATCCACGTGCGGTCACCGCAACCCGTTCTCATGTTAAGCTTATTAAGAAGAGGCTACCCGTTTTACGGTTGTTTATACGTACGACAAGAAATGCCTTCACGTTGCAGATTTAAAAGGCATGTGGATAAAAGCACTTGGCGAATTCCAAGTACTGGGGTTATGTCTCCGAGATTACCCACCTACTTCTAATCTAGCTGCACTCGAGCCTCATTATGTATGAGCAGGTACGTCTTATGATTAATCAATATAAACATTGTGTCAATCGAGCGACATTCGAAACTGTGCCGAGTGCTATCTATGTCATCTGTTTGTTATAAAGTGTACAGTTATGTCGCACAAATGCCAAGGGCTATATCGATCAACCCGGTGTTGTCGCAAGTGATTCTTAATCGACAGCCGTAGTCGAAAGTTGAGTAGCGACGTCGTGATACCGAACTTAGCCTCCTTCTCCATACCGGTACATAGCGCTATAAAAAAAAGTAACTTGTCTGACTCTATAATAACTGCGACATCACATAAAAATTCAATATTAATCTTCTGGTCGTGAACAATGTGTTTTATTCACTGCACACCGCCTGATGCTAAGTTAAGGTAAAGTTCAAAAAGTGGTGTATGAATTCCAGAAAAAGTGATGAATTCCAGATGCTAACTCTAAAATTCTGATCCCTACCTTTACGGCCTTGACGGCTACGGGCATTTTAATACCGCGGTTGTAATTCTTTTAGTCTGAGTGCCCCCCCTTAAAGTACCCGGAAGAACGTGTGAGGGTAAAGCATTCCAGTTCTTTGTCGTCCGGCACAGAAAGGGCTACTACGTATCCTATTGGCAGAGTTTGAAATGAAAAACACATTTAATATTTAAACAACGATTTACAGAACGAATCTTTGCATGCTCAAGCTGAAAACAATGAAGCAACCATCGGCCTGTGCTCCAGGTGCTGCCGCTGCTGACATCCAACTTCTAGAACACTTCTTTCCACTTTTTGTTTGTCCCTGAGGAAAGCCTGCCAAATCCTCGACCGTTAATTAGCAGGTGTATCAGCTAGCAGGTAAGTAGGGCTTGGGCCCCGTAGATCTTGGTGGGGCCCCATGTACTCATCGTTTGGTCTAGCTAGCACTATTAGACGTATCAAGAAATATAAATAAAACTAAAATTTTAAAAATAAAATTCATCATTTCTAATATTTAGGTTTTGGTTACAAATTGACATAAAATAAATGATTACAATTATGTGTTGAATAGTTGAGAATATTCTCTAAAATATAATTATTATATTGCACAATAATTTCAATAATAATATTTATCTAAAGAAATAACACATTCACAATGTAGTAAAACATCGTGAATGTGTTATTTAGGTACAATAACGTTGGGGTGTGTGTTGGGTAACCTCCTCGAGTGTCGCTCCGATTCCGATCCCGCTGCAGTCCGGGGGGAACGGAATCGGAGCGGCCGGTACACCCTGGGCGGCGGTCAATGGCTTCCCCTTCACCCCTTCATAGGGTTGGCATTGATCGTCGGCCAATACCCAACCTGGCGGGAACACATCGCTCTCCGTACTCCTCTGCTTTCAGAGGAGACAGGATGAGCGATGCTGTTAGTGGTGAGATGGCCCAGGGTCAGCCGGGGTGCGAGGGATATGCTCTATGGGTAACCTTACACCCCGGCGTCTGAAGACCCGAGACGGCGTGCGATTTTAGTCGGTGCAAGCCCGACATAACCGCCCCCGCTGGCCGGCGGGGGGGTATCCGAAGGGATTTCCGCACGATAAAAAAAAAAAAAAAAAGGTACAATAACGTTATTGACATCAATGTGAAATTAATTATTCTCATTGTTTCCATTCCTTGTACAGTATTCGAAATGTGATACCTATTAATTAGAACGATTGTGATTAATAGACGAGTGTATTAATCTAAATTATGTGTTAGATTGCCTTTCCACTGTGTCAAAAATTATGTCAAGCAATACTTCACAGAGTGTTTAAATTAACCATTATATATAAGCTTTTACGCGCATTGATGTTCATTTAGTTAGGTATCGCCTACGCGAAATTTTTTGGGTTAAAAGTACCTAATAACCTTCTCAAGGTGCCAGGCTATTTTGTTGTTAGTTTGATTACGATCAGCTCTGAAGTTTACGAGTAGTAGCGAACGAAACAAAGATACAGTTTTAATATTATAATCTAAAATAATATAATATATAATAGAACTACCCATACATTCGAGAAATCTGATAAAGGGAATTAATACTTACGCTGTTCCGGTGTTACTCTACTCGTTCGGTGTAATCAATTACAAAAACAGGGATCTAAAAAACATAGATATTAAAACTAGAAAACTACTAACAATTAAATAAGCACATCAACGAAAAGCAGAAGTAATCAGACTGTACTTCTCTAGTCTGTACTTCTCTATTCATCTAGTCACAACAATAGTACAACATGACACAAGTAGAAATAAATATTCAATAATAAAAGAAGCACAGCAAATAGGGGAAGAATTAAACTTACTACGAGGAAAAACACATACAGACGAAGAGATCAAAAAAGCAATAGTCAAGAAATATAACACAATATTGACTAGGCATCCTTCAGAAACAAGCAGTAATACGCACATCAGTCATACTCGCACATAGTCGCACATAGTCTCAGTGCTTGGAGATACCGTCTTTGTAAACAACACACAAGACCAAACCACACAACAATCACCTAACACACAACATCTACCAGTTACACCAGAATTACAAACAAGAGGCAGAGGAAAACCAAGAGGAAGAGGTATTACACGCACACAAACAATACAAATGCAAGAACTATCATCCACGCAAGAATCATTAAACACACCGTCAACACCCGACACACTGCATTCGTCATTCACACAGCAACCAACAATCACACAACGATCAGCAGGCACAGTAAACTCACAAACAGTGTCAGACATGCAAGAACTTGCGGTTGATTTGGAAAGGAGAAATGGAAGAAGAAGGATCAATAGCACACAGGCATCAAACATACATCACACGAAAGACACACAACCACACATTCTGCCACACAACAACACTTGTAGAGGAAGAGGAAGGGGACGAACACGAACACATACAACACGTGAGTAGGGGGAAAGGATACCTTCTTTCCCGCACGCTGCGGCACGAGATACCCTTTAACACCGACACAATATTGTCGTGAAAGAAAAAAACTCTTGACAATTTTTTAATAATATTATAATTATATTATAATATTTTATATATAATGACTGCAGAGAACTCGAGAAAGGGTGGACTGATTTTCATGATGTTTAATTTTTTAAATTTGTCTCCGCCTATAGTGTGTCTTTTTGTTGTTTTTTTTTGGGGTACTCCCCACAGTTACACCACCAATAGTTATGTCGGACTCGAACCGACCAGAATCACACGCCGCGCTGTCTCGGGTCTCTAATGCCGGGGCGTAAGGAAATTCCCTCGTACCCCGGCTGACCCTGGGCCATCTACGGCTTTGAGATGGCCCCCTCGGGATACTGTGCATATATAAGACGTTCACTTAATAAATTCAGCTAGAAAGGTAACCAACATAACTTGATTCGTAGGCGGAACGAAGTTTGCCGGGTCAACTAGTATATATCTATTCAAATTAATAATTATTATATAATATTAATGTTAATAATATTAAAACTCTTAATTCATTATATATATATATATATATATATATATATATATATATATATATATATTGTACGCGAACGTAGCGAGCGCAGTAAAGGCAAAGGCAAAGACAGACAAGGGTGAGGAGTAAGACCACGAGCAGGTAGTATTCAAGCCGTAGTCCCACCACTCACTTTCACGCAATCACTACCTCGTTCTGAAGCGTGATCGAAAGCCGACAGTGGAAACGCAAACAAAATTAAAACTTAATATTTAACTAAAATAAAGTGTCTAATGATCCGGATCTACATAAAGGTGCAGTCAACAAACGGTACAAAATTCATTAATCAAACGACAATAACAAAATACCCTTTTATTCAAACCGGTTAATCGAACCGACTAAAACCGCACGAAGCATCAAACACAGGAAGTCGGCACGAATATACAATGGTTCAACTGCAAAATACCGCCATTTTAGAATAACCGTTTATTGGAACCGATACATACCGGTACAAAAATCAAATCGTACACAGTATTTTCAATTTTATAGCAAGTAAACACAAACAAATATTTATTCAGACCTCCCGACGGGTCCACTCACACGTTAATAAGCAACAATTCAAATTTAAACAGATTTTTAGCACGTACTTGATTCAATACCTAGTCAAATTAAGCCGCAATTGACACCCGATCGAAATAGTCCAGGAAATATTTTAATTACAAATCGGGTGATCAAAATGGACTCTCGCGACGTCCCCACGTTTACAATTATTACAACCGAAATCCTCGTGGTATTTCCACCGAGATAAAAGATCGATCGATTTCAAACAAAATACCACGATTACACAAGCAAACAAATAAATAAAATATGTGCGGTTATGTCGGGCTTGAACCGACTAAAACCGCACGCCGTCTCGGGTCTACAGATGCCGGGGTGTAAGGTTACCCATAGAGCATATCCCTCGCACTCCGACTGACCCTGAGCCATTCGCAGTGTCCCCTCTGATAACAGCAGAGGGGTACCTGGAGCGGCCCCCACCCCCGCGGGCCTTGCAGGCCCGCCATGCCCCGACCCCCTCGTGCAATGGGGTCAGCTGGCCCTGAAAAGGGCCGGTTGGTCAGACTCTTGGCCGTTGACGTTGACGCCAGCTACTCCAGAGGAGCAATCAATGATACGTCATCGCCCACGTTGCCCAAGGTGCACCAAACTTGGAGGTGATCCAACCAGTCGCATCCCCAGTGATAATGTACCTAATCTAATCCTAGTCTAATGTATGTTGAGAATGTATTATACAATAGATTACAAAAATTATAAAGTATTTCACTTCCCTTTAAGTGGGTAACGGCGGTCCAATCTTCAGACGCCCCCAATGAAACCGTTTAAAGTTCCAAACCAAAATTCTTCACAAAACAACACTGCGCGAGGTCGTATACCAACGAGCGAACCCCTGGCGCATCAAAATCCAAAACTTCGATAACGCGATCATCGCAAATTCACGTAAATTTACAAATTTAAACATCGCGGTGTTGTCTTAATTCAAAGCGATTGCATAATATTCACGTGCATTAGTGATCCGATCATCGCGTGACCTAGTCATGACTATACAAACATTTTATTCGTACGTCATACGATATGAATGAGAACAACTATTCGACATCATTATATTTGAGCACGGATTTAAACAAGTAAAATTAAATTAAAACCATTTAATTAACCATAAATTAAAACCATTATCGCATATTCACGTTTTAGGACGATGACGATTTAGCGATGCCGAAAATCTGTCCGCTAAGAACATATTGATATTGCTGGAGCACATAGAACTCTTAATAATCTTATTGATGAGCGAAACTCTGAAAGAGTGAAGGTCTCTCTTAGACGACACATGTATTTCGGTTGTTCGCTAACTCCTCTTAAACCACTCAACCGATTTAGATCAAATTTAGCATATATACACAACATATGAGTGTGGAGGTTATAGGCTAAGAAAATCAAATATCAAAAGTACCGCAGAGAAATAATCACTGGAAAAAAAACAAATCTTATTTCTCAATGAACAAACAAGCCTCATTCACGCGATTGGTATTAAATTAAGTAACACAAGACAAAAAGAAAACGAAAATCGGACTAGCCATTGAGGAATAACCATCGTTAGAAAAAGTCCTGGTGAAATTGCGACTAGGCTGTTCAAGCCATTGTGATGAAACCATCTATGCGCGCGCTGCGTGCCATCAGTGTCCGATTCGCAAAAGAAATTCCAAAATCAGAGTAACCACGGAGGAATAATCACCAAAAGTACCATCTGTAACGGAGTAAACAAATAGGGCACGTGCAAAATAATATTTAATGGATGGCCCCTTATCACAAAATAACTGGTTGGTTAAAAAACTAACCATTAATAAACTATTCAAACAAATTACACTGATGATGCTTATCAGTCGAGGAGCTTCGCTCAATTTTTGCAACAGCAGAATGTATTGCAGACCTAGTCAAAAGTTCTATTCTTCAGCAGAAATTGGACATTGACTGTTTGTAAAATAATCATACAATTAGACCGAAAGTCCTAATATACAAATATATTTGCTGATCTGACATGCGCGATAAATCATCATCTGTTTCGTGATTTCCCGACACAGAGCACGAAATATTTGATGAACATCCTGTAACAATAGTGATGATTTAACGACATGATGTGCCGGCACCTCATATGTTACGATTGGATATCTGTGGCAGGTGTTATGGAACGAGCTTCAACGCGTTTAATAAATAGAGTCGATCGCGCCTTGTGCCCCCAAACGCCAATGATTCTACTTAACACCTTGATGGATCGTTTTGACGGCACAGATAGTTTACAAGGCTAATGAAACATAATAACTATTGATAAGTATCATAAACTGGATATAATGGAATTAATCACGGACCTTAAACGTTTAGCCCGGCCAACTGGGCGAGTATCTTTAATCTGTTGGTGATTTATTTCCACCTGTTATGTTCAATCACCGTTTCTATACATAGTAGGTACAAACAATATACAAGTCGTACCTATACTGATTTTGTTTGTACCATGCGGATTATGAAATATTTCGAAGAAAACGCTTTACGCTTATAGTTACGAAAATAAATAGTTCCAAACGCAATAATTTTACTATGTTGGAATGAAGCAACAATATTTTCCTTATTCCTAATCATCTTAAGTACGCTCTACAGTATAGTGAGAAATAAGGCATCGGATAAACCACATATTGTTTCCATACTTATAAAAAATTCAAACAGGATTCCATTTTCCATTATATTACGACATAGCACTATTTCAGAGATTCTTAAAAGCATGTGCCTTGGATGAAAATCATGGATTAAAAATTATAACAGCGCATGAAACTGCGAACAATGGCAAAAAATATCTTATAGCGAAGCTTGAACACAGCACTGCAATTACACAATAAATTATAGAACAATTAATGACAAAAGCATTGGACATTGTAACATTGACCTGTAGCTACGCTTGTAGCAACCTTTCATGACACTGCGATCAATGTTACACAACTTATTAATCCGGTTCAACACAAGAAGTTGCGGTAAGCATTCTCTTTATTAAAAGTTTATTGTTTTACATTTTGATATTGCTCCATGCGTTATTGAATACGTCTGTATCTAGGCTAACCGAGATAATGATAGATAATACGGCACAATGAAGCACGCGCCGCAACGTGCACCGGTTCGTTAGTGTAACTGTTGAGTCACGGACCCAAAGTTCACCTGACGGGGTGCTTTTGACAGCGCGCGATGCTGCTGCACACACGAGCACGCGCGTTACCGCCAACTCGCCTAGACCACAGAATAGATAATAGCTAAACTACATAACACATAAGACTCAAACGCGGTCATAATATTACAGCATAACCATGCGTCGCATATCGAGCAGCACAATCCCGCGTTATTATGAGCTGCGTGTTCTGCTACCTACAAATTCTAGTATTTCAGCGAGTGAAGTAGATCATCAGAATTTATCGGGGAATGATTAAACTGAGGGTAGTGAAACTGGCGGTTGTCGAACCTTGCCTGCGTCTTTAAGCTTTGGTTACCGCTTACAGTTACCGCGCCAACAAAAAATAATGAGAAATGGTCTCGTTAATTATAATTATTACTGCTTGGTATATTGGGTGCAGGCTCTTGTCTTGTCTTGTCTCATGTCTCTGACACTGTAATGTGGCGATTGGAAAGAGTGACCAGAAGATTTTAATTTTTGACTCTTTTCTCACAGGCTTATACTTAACACCTGCACCACAGAAGCAGAATCGATACGGTGCCGCGTGTGCTCCGCGTGCTCCTTTAACAACGGGGGGGGGGGACGAGGCACCCTGCACTCTACGGTGAGGCTGCCTGTTCAACACCGTGTGGTTTTAGTCGGTTCGATTCCGACATAGACACGTGATCGCTAGCCCCGGTAAGGTGGTGTACCTGTGGGGTTATCGCATCAAAAAAAAAAGCATTACAACTAAGTGTAGGTAAACCCTAACCATCATAGGTTAAATCAATAATCATGATATCTAAATGAACATTTATTGCAGTTTGCTGCATATATTAACCACAATTTGATACGCGTTTTAGTGCAGGCTAAAAAAATATTCTCGTAATACCTGTTGCCCGTGTAGAATTTTGGAAATTCTCTGCCATGACGAGTGTTCCGATGAGCTCTTCCAATTAGTCCCACCCTCTCCTTTCTTACATAAGACAACACGAGTAAGGCTAAGATATCAGTTATCACCCTCACACGGTGACAATAATTCCATCAAGAAACGAGCGGTTCGCACCTGTTTTCTTTGCCGCATCATCAAGACCTTGGAATTCTTTACCAGCACACGTGTTTCTTTCTTCCTACAGTCCAGGTCTCCGGGACGATAAGCCGCATATGATTGGGCCGTCAAATTGAAGGCCACTATTGTAGCCTTATCTGTGCCTGTAATGGTGACCCTCATTCCTGAAACTTTACCTATAGCTTACCATCAGGCGAGGCAAAGTCATATTAACGTGACCCTTATATAAAAACACATATCCAGTATGTAAGGCACATGTACCTTTTTTTTTTTTTTTGATCGGAAATCCCTTCGGATACCCCCCCGCCCGACTAAAACCGCACGCTGTCTCGAGTCTTCAGACGCCGGGGTGTAAGGTTGCCCATAGAGCATATCTCTCGCACCCCGATGGCTGCCACGAGGTCACGCCTCGGCGCCTCCCACGCTGGGCAGTCTGCCAGCGTGTGCAGCCCTGAGTCCTCGCTCGCGTCGCAGTGATGACACTCAGGCATTGGCTTCTTCCTATTCCGATGCAGGTGTTCCCCGAGGCTCCCCTTACCGTAGATCACCTGCGTCAGTCGGTACGAGAGGCTTCCGTGTCGCCTCTCTAGCCAATCCTCCATGATGGGCCTTACCGCCGCTATTGCGGCGTGCCCTGCGCTTGGTCGCCCAAGTCGTTCCTTCCATTCCACAACGATGGCCTGGCGGAGCTGGGACTGCACGACCTCGATTTCTCGAGACTTGGGGTTCTGTCCCTACTCCCGCGCCTCCTTTCGCCACTAGTACAGTTGCGAAAGGGCTCTCGCCTCCAGGTCCCATGGCGGAGTTCCGGCAAGGAGACTCGACGCCTCGATGGAGATCGTGCGGTACCCACGGATGACCCTGATGAAGGCACATGTACCTAAGTGTGCAGGCAGGCCGGGGTCGACTTCGCAGAATATACACTGATCAAATTGATGCTGTATTACAAAAAGGATACGTCAAAAGCACACGAATTCGACTTGCAAATTTAATGATAGCAGAGAAAGATAAGATAGAAGTAAATGGCGAGCTGCTGTCGCTGCCTACCCCGAAGGGAAAAAGGCGTAAGTAAGTAGAAATATCTACATCAAGCTCAACCAAAGATCAGGTCAAGAGTACCCGCAACCGACGAGTTTGTTTCAAAAGAATTATAAAAGTAGAAGAAGCGAAAGTTGTATACTGATTCGTAGCAATTGGAAAGCTGATGTCTCTACATATCCCTATGAGAAAGACTCGTGACTATATGTATGTACATCGAAAATAATATCAAAATTGATCAATCTTACGTAAAATATATTTGAATTGTAGCACTGACCTGTAACACAGCTTTAATATAACTCATCGCCGATAGACACGACAAAATACAAGTTACGCAAATGAGTCACCATTTACATGGATACTGGGTACCTACTCCTCTGAAAAATAGTTAGCTTTGTTATTATATCAACGTAGTGGCTATGGTTTATGGGGCAACCACACCTGCAAGCCGGTACACTTGCTGTTTGACAGACGAAGCTCTGGCCCAGGCTTTTCTCTCAGGATTAAGAGCTCCCGTAAAAGTCAACCTAAACTATTAAAAGAAGGCGTACGAGAGCAAACACTGGGCTTCAAAGTGCACGCTGTGTATGCAACCGAGTTTGGTAACTCAATATAATATAACAATATCTGTAGTTGTTAAAATCTGTATGAGTATGTGACCCTGCCTCTTAAACTAGGTTAACCTGTATCTTAAGAGACAGTTTAGCCAAAAGAATTATAGTACAACTAACTTAAAACAAATACGGAATACAACGGTGTCGATCCATCCATAGAGATATGCTCTATATGCTGATGACTCTGATGTATAGTGTGTTTGTGTAGTGAGTCGGGTGTGTGTGTGTGTGTGTGTGTGTGTGTGTGTGTGTTGTGTATGTGTGTGTGTGTGTGTGTATTATGCGACGTAAGTAATTAAGGATTTCGTATAGGCATAGTCCTTTTCTAGCAACCACTCTGTTACTTTTAGTTTAATTTGGTGCGAGTTGAGATCAGCGATGAGAAGCTGTTTGTGAACTTTTCGATACAAATGAGTGCTTAAGGTGTAGTATCGGTGTGTGGAAAAAGTTGTTTTGTGGTGGATACTTGGCAGACGAAATGACCTTTTTAGGATCTGATGGTGGCAGGCTAACGTGTTTCCTCAAAACAGAACGAAGCACAAAGAGCTGACTGACCGTAAGTACCCTGCAGTCAGAGTTTAATTTTGTAGTGGGGTACCTATAGGGCTTTCTAGTCATTACTTTAAGTATGGCTCTCTGTGCTCTCTCTACTTTGAGAAAGTTCTTCTTTGCTGCCCCACCCCATACAGTAAAGCAGTACCCAAGGACCGATTGACAAAGTGCATAATACACCATCCTAAGCGTTTCAGGCTTTGCCGAGTCTCTGAGAGATTTGAAAATGTGTATGAGGCGCATTGTCCTGGTTGTGAGGGCTATCTATCTAAAACATAACATCAACATAACATAAACTCACGCCTATATCCCCGAAGGGGTAGGCAGAGGTGCTAGCACCCAGATTTCGCCAGTTTATGTTTAGGTCCCAATGTAATAGGTGGCGAACCTATTGCCATTAACCGGGCACTTATAAACCTGCGATAAATACACACATAACTTCGAAAAGCATCGAAAAGTCATTGGTGTGTGCCATGGTAAAACCTGGGATCGAACCCGAGACTTCGTCTCAGCAGTCCATTACCCATACCGCTATCTATCTGTTTGTCCCATTTCAGTCCAGCATCTATCAGTATACCTAGGTACTTTACGCATGCAGATCTGATGAGTGTTAGGCAGATACAAGGTACTAATGGGTGTGAGCAAGAGTGAGCAGTCAATGAGAAATTGGGTGATGGTGATGCATCACGTCGGATAGCGAAAGGGTTGGAGGTTGTTTTGCAGAAATTGAGTGTTAGCAGATTTAAATTAAGCCATTCAATTATTTTAAACAAGGCTGCTTCTGCTGTTGTCTTTACGCTATCCCAGGTGGAGCTATAAACGAAGATTTTAGTATCATCAGCATAGGCAGTTGCAGTTTGGGATGCTCATCTTACAAAGCTCGTTCATATACACCTGGAAAAGGGTAAGACCCAAAATGCTTCCTTGGGGTACGCCGTAAGTCACAAAACGAGGTGGAGCTCGGATAAAGAAGAAAAAATAACAAGATATCAAAATAAGCACCTTATTATTACCCTGTGAGTAATGGCTTTATAATAAAAAGGTAGCAATTTAATATTTCCCCGCTAAAACAAAAGGTGTAGCCGCAAAAAATGAAACGGTATGAGATGCGTTTTGTTAAATAATACTTATTAGCCGAAGGTGAGAAAATTATACATGAAATTTGGTTGAAAAACTGTCGACCAAATTAATACAGCAAATAATTCGGAGTAAAAAAACTGCCAAAGTAAATGAAAGGTCGTTGGTAATTTTATTGTATAATATCCCATCAATACTTTTAAGCATGCAGCTCTGAGTGGTAAATCAGTAGGTTAACACATTACGAAGTTAAGCAATCCTAGTCAGGTTAGTCTTAGAATGGGTGACTATTCTTAGCACATTGAAACTCGTCCGTACCTCCGAAAATCTATGACGGTCATCACGGGTAGTTGGAGCCCATAAAAGTCGGTTAACCATCTAACTACAGAATTTTGATATCGCCAGTGGGTTGCGGAGGTCAGGTGGCAGTCGCTTCATGAAAATATCGAAGTTCGGCCGTTTCTTAGTTATACTGAAAGCTGACCCTAACAGTTGGGAAAAAGGTCTCGGAAAATGATGACTTCTAAGCATGATACTTAGCATCTAGAATCAATTCAGTATTTATTTGGACGACCCGTATGCCGTAGAGCGTTCAAATGCTCAATTCAATTATCTATAATTATAAAATCAATTACTGCTCAATACAAATATTTGTATGTCTATTGCATTGGGCTGGTTGTTTCTACGTAAAATAATTATGTATGATATTAAATTATGTAGATTTAATTATGTATAAAAATATATCTATGTATCTCTATCCGTATTCTATAGCACATACACGTATTACAGACTATACTTAGTTTTTGTCCAGATGGCCTTGTTGTGTTCAAGAATACTTATTATAAATTTGTTTTACAATTACTAAGAATTTTATTTTTCACTAAAACAAAACGATCGTCGGCTATCCACTGAACCAATCCAATGTAATTAAAGAGCCTTACGCAATCTCTCACTAATTTTCCTAAGGAAGCAAAAAAAGCACGGCGCACGAGATTGGTAAGCGATTCTCGTGGCCTGAAAATGTTACTCTGTAATGTACCATGTAATTTTCACATAATATTATAGTCTATATATATTGGGCATTATCCCCAATCACCTAATGGTGAAAGAATTCGGCCTCTCTTCATAATATTAGTAGCAGGAATTCCCAAAGTGGGTACCGCGTAACCTTAGGATTCCGTAGAATATTCATCATCTCCAAAATTATTTATTATTAGCTGTTAAATAATACCACTGATACAAATATTATTAACTTTCTATAAGAAAAAAACTCGTTGGAATGAAAACTGAAATGACCAGAAACCAGAAATAACACGATTACTTTCCTGCAAATGATTGATGATATTGAATGGATACAAAATCAATTATTATAAAAAGACAGCGGTGCTGACCGTCCTGGATTATGAAGCATTAGTTAATTTTCAAACTTCATCAACATTAAAACACACATTGAATCTGTATCTCTAAATGAGTTTTGAGTTGATGTTAGAAGTGAAGTAGCCAAAAAGGCTTTCTTAACATTGCTTCCATTTGTCAGACGCCTCATTGTGAAACAGGTTTTTCAGCCTACGCTTATACAAAAAAAAAGCGGCCAAGTGCGAGTCGGACTCGCCCATTAAGGGTTCCGTAGCAGCAAGTAACATATATTTTTTTTAATTTTTATGTTTGAGTTGATTGAATGAAAGGTAAATTGCAGTTTACGATTTATGACGTATTAAAAAAAACTACTTACTAGATCTCGTTCAAACTAATTATCGTTGGAAGTTTACATGGTAATGTACACCATATATTTTTTTAGTTTTATCATTCTCTTATTTTAGAAGTTAACGGGGCGGGGGGACACATTTTATCACTTTAGAAGTGTCTCTGGCGCAAACTATGCAGTTTAGAAAAAAATGATATTAGAAAACTATTATCATTTTTGAAGACCTATCCATAGATACCACACAAGTATGGGATTGAAAAAAAAATTGAGTTTCAGTTCTAAGTATACCCCCAAAATTTATTGTTTTTTTTTCTACTTTTGTATGAAAATCTTGATGCGGTTCACAGAATACATCTACTTACCAAGTTTCAACAGCATAGATCTTATAGTTTACGAAAAAAATGGCTGTGACATACGGACGGACAGACAGACAGACATGACGAATCTATAAGGGTTCCGTTTTTACCCTAACAACCAGTAAATTAAGTAAGTTTAAGATTGGAAGTTACCCGAGATCTACGTGTATACTATTGTCGGACATACCTACCAAACTATAAAACCAATTATTTATAACAGTGAAATACCTAATTTCATTCTTCACATGAAAACTTTATGTTAAGAATAATTTTATTGTGTTTCAATTATATAACTTTTTTTTTTAATGTTCTGACAATTCCAGTGTTGATTTGTAATCATTAGATATGGTTCCCATAAAATAAAATATATTTGGTTGGTGTTCCGTTATCTTTACTATAGGCACCCCTGACCTGGGGTGCGACCGGTTGGGGGGTGCGACTGGTTGGATCACCTCCAAGTTTGGTGCACCCTGGGCAACGTGGGCGATGACGCATCATTGATTGCTCCTCTGGAGTAGCTGGCGTCAACGTCAACGGCCAAGAGTCTGACCAACCGGCCCTTTTCAGGGCCAGCTGACCCCATTGCACGAGGGGGTCGGGGTATGGCGGGCCTGCAAGGCCCGCGGGTGGGCGTGGTCGCTCCAGGTACCCCTCTGCTGGTATCAGAGGGGACACTGCGAATGGCCCAGGGTCAGTCGGAGTGCGAGGGATATGCTCTATGGGTAACCTTACACCCCGGCGTCTGTAGACCCGAGACGGCGTGCGGTTTTAGTCGGTTCAAGCCCGACATAACCGCCCCCGCTGGCCGGCGGGGGGGTATCCGAAGGGATTTCCGCACAAAAAAAAAGGCACCCCTGACCTGACCTATAGTATACTAGCGGCCCGGGACCCGGCTTCAACCGGGAATAAATTCGTAAAAAATGACCTATAACCCGATTGCAGCGCCACCTTATACCTTATACCAATGGTAAATATAAGATAGCTATAAGAAGCTTTCAAATTGAATTTCGTGCTTCTTACTTTGAAAATGACGAAGTTTCCATATAGTCGTTCATCACCTATTTTACCCCCTTAGTAGCAAGATTTTGAAAAACTCTGATACACATGTTCCTTTATTCTTAACCAAAAGTAGGTATATGAATTGTCATACTTCTATCTTAAAAATGACGAACTTCCCATATAAACTTTCAACCCTTCTTTTAGCCTCTTAGTGGTAAAATTTTGAAAACCGCCGATGCATTCATTCATTTCTAACTAAAAGCAGGTGTATGAAATTTCGTGCTTCTAACTTTGAAAAGGACGGACTTTCATACAAACGTTCATCCCTTATTCTGCCACCTTAGAAGTGAAATTTCCAAAAAACCTTTCTTAGTGGATGCCTACAACATAAATGGCATCTACTGCCAAAATTTTCAGTTTGTAGGTCCAGCGGTTTAGGCTCTGCGTTGATGAATCAGTCAATTAGTCTGTCAGTCAGTCGGGACAAGTCATTATACCTGTTTAGATAGATCTCAAATGAAATAAAAACACAAGATACTCTGTAAATAAAACATAAGTACTTGAACTTTTTTTTAATAACGCTAGAAATTACAATTGGATGATCCTTGACTTTACATAAAATTATTTACTTCTATAATGTACATATTTTAATATATCAGCAAATTATATCCATTAATTAAGTCCCGAAATGTGGGTAGTAAATATATATCAAATGAACGTAACTGAGTCATTTTGACAGACTGAAGTAGTTAATGTTCCACGACTCCACGACACTGGGCGCCTGCTTATGATTACAATTACAATTATAAATATGTACCCCATTCTGAGAGTAACACTTGACAGGGCACACCAGAATGATCACCTTTCTCGAGTCCTCTTTGTAACAGACACCACGCCGACCTTCGGCCGCGTGCGGCGACTTCACGATTTTACACAAAGACTGTCAAGAATAATTAAAGTAATTACTGTTTACAGTAATTAATGACCCATATAACGTGATATGGTTTGATTGATCTCGGTACTGTGACGAGATAATTGTGGGTCGCTGGCGTTATTGCCACACGCCAATTTGCGAACGTTTTCAATTAATGAATACGTAGATATATAGCCATAACATTTTGCCTATCATCGCGTTGTGAAATGGTTTTGAAGAGTCTTTCATATATCAATTGTTTTAGCTCTATAACGATTACAGGGTGTTGTCTGACATTAAGTATTACGTATCGTCTGCAATGTTATTAATGTGTTGCGACTATTTAAGACGGTCTATGCAATCATCACATGACATCATTAAAACTGGTGTAACTACAATGGTCTTATATTTTAAAAGCGGCCAAGTGCGAGTCGGACTCGCCCATTAAGGGTTCCGTAGCAGAAGTAACATTTTTTTTTTTAATTTTTATATTTGAGTTGATTGAACGAAAGGTAAATTGTAGTTTACGATTTATGACGTATTAAAAAAAAACTACTTACTAGATCGCGTTCAACCTAATTATCGTTGGAAGTTTACATGGTAATTACACCATATATTTTTTTTAGTTTTATCATTCTCTTATTTTAGAAGTTACAGGGGGGGGACACACACATTTTATCACTTTAGAAGTGTCTCTCGCGCAAACTATTCAGTTTAGAAAAAAATGATATTAGAAACCTCAATATCATTTTTGAAGATCTATCCATAGATACCACACATGTATGGGTTTGAAGAAAAAAAAAATTTGAGTTTCAGTTCTAAGTATGGGGACCCCCAAAATATATTGTTTTTTTTCTATTTTTGTATGAAAATCTTGATGCGGTTCACAGAATACATCTACTTACCAAGTTTCAACAGCATAGATCTTATAGTTTAGGAAAAAAGTGGCTGTGACATACGGACGGACAGACAGACAGACATGTCGAATCTATAAGGGTTCCGTTTTTTGCCATTTGGCAACGGAACCCTAAAAAGGTAGATACGTCAATGGCGCTTAAAAATGGCCACTCAAACCAAGGTTAATTCACCTGCTTCGACGCAAGCACGCGTGCAACAAAATATGCACTAATCGGTGAGTGGGAACGAGAACAAAGTATGACTTTTATCATACAACTTGGTACACTTTTGACATCGCGATAGTATTAAGATAACATAATTCTACATCATTTTAATAGAAGCTCATTATATAACTAAAGAAAAATCGTGAAAACACAAAACGTATAACGTAAGGTTGCTGGTTGATTAGTGGGGCTTTTAAATAAAATCTTGGAAACACCGTAGTATAGATTATCGATTGTAATTCTATGCGAGTGGCGCAGGCGGCGACAGAGATAGCCGCGAGCTATCCGCGTACATAGACACTGCATTAGGGCTCCTACGCCTGCAAGGCGGCTCCTTTGCGCCATAAGCGCATTTAGCATGTAATCGCTCCATCCATTTCTCCTTTGTGTGCGCAAATAAAGACTAAAAGAATAACTTTAAAGGTACTTAATTATTTAAGACTAGGAGCCAGTCCCGCAAAAATGGGATCCCGCAAGTACGGAAACTCACTAAATTTTGCGGGATCGGTGATATAAGCATTAATATCTGAATATGATGATATATTCCCGGGAAATAATTAACCCATCCCGGGTTAATTATTTTATTAATGCATATATATATATATATATATATATATATATATATGGTATGGTATGGTATGGTTTCGCGAGCTGGTATCCGCAACTCCACGACAAGGCGCGGTTTTTGTGTGAGGGTGGGCATTTCACTCGATCCACCCCAACTCATTGAAGAACGCCAGCAGGCTATTCACGCTGCTGGCGATCTCCCGGAGCGTACCTGTATTTCCGAAGTACTTTACCCTGTATGTGGCGGTTACAGGGCAGGCTCTGCAGAGAGGGCTGTCCGTGATTCCTAAAATATAAAGGTGTTTATTGAAGGAGCCGTGCCCCATGATGGCAGCTGTGGCCGTGCGCAGTTGCTGTTTGGTCAGTTGTCGAAGACGCCTGGTGAGTCTATTTTCAAGCACGGGGAGTGCTTCCCTCGCCTGTCTGCAAACTTCCAGATTTATCCAATAGCTGTTGTGTTGATCTCTCGTTCGTTTGTTTACCATGGTTCGTAGGTATGCAAAGGGGATCGGTATTATGGGCTCAGGTCCCATTACCACCATGTCAGATCCTCTCCTGGCAAGCTCATCTGCTGCATCATTGCCGCGCGAGCCGCTGTGGTCCTTAATCCATTGCAAGGTTATGTTATTGAAATGGCCTATTTGGTTCAGTTTACGATGGCACTCCAATATTAGTCCCGAGTTTAGCCGTTTGTAGTGTGGCCGTTTAAAGCTTGCAGCACGGCCATGCTGTCGGAGAGTATGCGTATTGAGTGGCCTTCCACTCTCCTGGCCATTACCGCTGAAGCTGCCAGGGTAATCCCCATGCATTCAGCTTGAAATACTGTGTTGTGGGTCCCCAGCGGTGTTGAAATGGATACATTAAGGTCCTCCGAGAAAACGCCGGCCCCGGTGCCTGTACCAGTCTTTGATCCATCTGTGAAGATGCGTAGTTCTGTTGGGCATAAAGCCTCACAGCGGTGCTCCTCATGAAGTTGGATCTTGTTTTTTTTTTTTATATTTATACATAGGTATATAAAAGCGGCCACATATATATATATATATATATATATACGTATATATATCTTTAGGCATAGTTTTTTTTATTACTAAATTATTTAATATTTGAATACAGTTGTACTCCTGCGGCCTAACCTATTGAAAATTATGTCAACTGAAATTACCAATTATTTTTTAGTTTTCCTTATAATACTGTAATATTACCTTTTTTTTTTTTTTTTCTTCGTGCGGAAATCCCTTCGGATACCCCCCCCCCCCGCCGGCCAGCGGGGGCGGTTATGTCGGGCTTGCACCGACTAAAACCGCACGCCGTCTCGGGTCTTCAGACGCCGGGGTGTAAGGTTACCCATAGAGCATATCCCTCGCACCCCGGCTGACCCTGGGCTATCTCACCACTAACAGCATCGCTCATCCTGTCTCCTCTGAAAGCAGAGGAGTACGGAGAGCGATGTGTTCCCGCCACGTTGGGTATTGGCCGACGATCAATGCCAACCCTATGAAGGGGTGAAGGGGAAGCCATTGACCGCCGCCCAGGGTGTACCGGCCGCTCCGATTCCGTTCCCCCCGGACTGCAGCGGGATCGGAATCGGAGCGACACTCGAGGAGGTTACCCAACACACACCCCACTGTAATATTACCTAACAAAAAAGACTGTCAGTATAATTCGCAAATATAGCAAAGTTAATGCTGATTTTAAAAATATTAACAATGTCAGAAAATGCTATTATCAAAACCTGAATTTTGCTACATAGTAAGTACTTGCTTGCCATCTAAAATCCCGCACGTTTGCGGGAGTGACGTTCTTAAACGAGATTGGATCCCCTATTTAAGAAACGTTGCAAACTTCATGTAACTATAGAATAGGTTTTACGTCGCTAGCTTCTACATTTTATGGATAAGGTGAACGCAGATTTTAATGTGTAAATTATTATTATTCTACTGATTTGGAGTAAATACATTGAATTTATATCCATTGTTTATATCTGCACTCATTGCTAGCTGTCGCGGAATCATAGTTCGAGGTAAGTCTAGATAAATTATCTAGACTTACTTCGTACAGTAAATTATCTTTTTCGAACAGTACAAATACTATAAATAAAATTTAAATCTGAAAATGGTTCCACAATTTTTTTTTCGATTTAAATTTATAGGAGGATTTTGCAATTGCAATTCGTATAATTGCAATTGCAAAATATACAAAAAAATAATAATATTAAAACTGTTTTATTATTAAGACTTCTATGGGACAAGTACAGGGTCGCCAACTTTTTTAAAGATGAAACATAAATGAATTCAAAATTATCTATTAATTTAGCTACACTTAGCAATCAACTATGGAGATCCCAAGTACAAGCTTTGGACATACTGTGCTTTAGTAAGCAACTAGGATAAACACTGTAATGATGATAACACTTATTGATCATATCTCATGATTCATTCCTACACTAAGTGTATTGCGAGGTTGATTATTAATTATTGATGATATTTTGGTTAAGGTTCCTGCTAAAATAGGAGTATGCAGAGATTTATCTCAAAACCTTAGACAACATTTACTAGAATTAGCCACAATCATTACATGTGCGACTTAAAATTTGAGAAATGGTTAAGAGATTTAGCGTAGCGGTTACATTTCTTTTGTAAAACTATGTTTCTATAACACAAAAATTATAATGCACTTTTTCCGTTCAAGCTCTACATCACCCAATGATTACGGAAAATTCCTTTAACATTAGTCTATAGTTGTACGTTTAAATGTAGGTATTAGTAAGTCCGCCAGTGTACTCATTTGTACACGAAGTTTGAAGAAGTAAATGAAATAAATTAAGGTTTTAAATTAAATCGTTATTTGTAAAATGGAATAGCGCACGGTATTCGTTATTGAAGATAGCGGCGGCAGTGTGTTGTGTGGGCGCGATTGACTCGTCAGCGGCTATCGGAGCTCACTTAGCGCTAACTTGGCGCTCGCTTTATCCAACCTCAACCGCGTTCCGCCACGGCCCGTCTTGCCTCAGGACACTTTCCACATTCACTCAACTCAATCCTGGCTAAATTAAATTAAACCAGAATTAACCAGGTTTAACTCAGGGTGTCACGATCACATACAAACATAAAACTCACTTAAGCCACATTACAAGTGCAGACCAAGCTTGCAGTTCTTATACCCGAAGATGACAAACAAAATGCGATGGGGTACGTTGGGATGTTATATGGGCCCTACCAAGCCCAAGCCGCCTTCAACTGCTAGCTGGTGCACCGCACCTATTGACCAACGGTCGAGGCTCTGACGAAGGTGCCCTTTTCAGGTTTGAGATGTCAGACAGCAGTCTACACGGTAATTATCAGGTGAAATCAAAATCAGATTGCATTGTTCCGGTAGATGAAACCATACGTTTAAGTAAGTTTCAAGTAACTAATAAATATGTATGTCGGTATGTCGTGAAATATAAGGGATTAGAGTCTAATTACGTTTAATTAAATCAAAATACGTACAAAGTATCTATAATAAATCCAAGTAGACATTAAGACATTAAAAAGTTGGCATTCATCCTTTTTTATTTTTTTATTTTTTACGTGCGGAAATCCCTTCGGATACCCCCCCGCCGGCCAGCGGGGGTGGTTATGTCGTGTCTCGACTAAAACCGCACGGTGTCCTCCCCAAGTGTCCGTTGCCGGGCACCCCGGGTAAGCCCTCGAAAGGATAACCCCAGGGTTGCCGGCGGACTTTGGCCGTCACTGCGTCCTCGCCTTGTGGGGTCGGGTTTTATCCCGCTTCGGTGAGTTGGCAGGCGTGTGTAGGGCACACACGACACGCCTCCGCCACGGCCTGCTTCTGTAAGGACGGCGAGTCGGCCAACTGCCGTCCTCAGGCCCCGATCATGGAGGTCGGTAGTCCCGGGCGTAGATGAGACTGCGGCGTCCTCGCCGCAGACTGCGAAACTCGGGGGGCAGGGTTCTCTCCCGCTCCCTCTCCGCCGTCTCTTTCGCGCACATTACCTGCTCGCAGAAAGAGACGGCGGCGTGCCACTTGCTCCCGTCAGAGACCACGGCCCTCACCATGGTCTCCAACGAGAGAACGTCCTCGCCCAGGACCGCAACGAGATCCTGGCGTGGACTCGCCCACGCAGGGCACTCCACCAACGTGTGGAGCGCCGTGTCTTCGCCAGGATCCTCGCAGTGCTGGCACTGCGGCGTTGTCTCCCGGTGGATGCGCCACAGATACTTACCGAAACACCCGTGTCCGGTAAATATCTGGCACATCCGGTAGGAGAGGTCCCCATGGTCCCTCTCCAACCACTCCTTCATGATCGGTCTCACCGCCGCAATGGTGGATTCCCCCCACCCTGGATGCTCAAGTCGCACCCTCCATGTCTCCATGAGTTCCTGGTGGAGCAGGGACCGCTGAGCCTTGATTTCTCGGGGCTCCGGCCTATGGCCCCGCTCCAGCGCCTTGCGCCACTGGTACAGCAGCGCAAGGGCTCTCGCTTCCAGGTCCCATGGAGGGGTCCCGGCTAGGAGACATGCCGCCTCTAACGGGCTGTTTAGAGCAGCCACGTTGCGGGCCGCCAGAGTCTCCGCCCATACGGGGGCCCCGTATAGGGCCATGCTTCGCACGATCCCCAGGTACAGTCTCCTAGTGGGGGTGGAATTCATCCTTACAAATAACACAACAATAACAAATGATGTTTATTGTTGCACGTTGTTTAGCTACAGAGGGTAACTAATCATTTTTTCAACGATCACCAATCTTTAAATTACCTACCTACCTACACTGGACAATTTCCTCATCATTTTGCGACTGTGTCATTATGACAGGGTTAATAGAACCAGTAGCTTCAACTAAACCTTCATATTTTATACAAGTGGATTTTAAAAGAATTTTTCTAAAATTTTCTTGTTAATAAAAATGAAAAAAAAAAAAAATTAAACAAACGGAAACTCGATGGGGTTACCTTGTTTCATTACATAGTATGACCACCTACCAGCTCCATCATCAGACCCTGGTTACCATTTTAAGACAAAAGACGAATTAAACGAATCGATAGTCAAAGGGGTTGCGTCGTTTCATTACAGAACCTTCCAGCTCCATCATCAGACCCTGGTTACCATTGAAAGACAAACTTGAAAAACAAGACGATTCAAACGAGCCCAAACTCGATGAGGTTGTGTCATCGCGAAGTGTGTTTCGTGTGTTTCGTGTTTCATTGCGAAGTTCCTATGGCCACCTTCTAGCTTCATGATCAGATCAGCACCATGTCACCATAGTATTGCATTGTCACGCGATTTAGACATGTTTTAGGCTGTTGTCTCTACTTACACCGAATGCAGAAAGCGTGAGTGTATAGGTATACCTACCAATGTATATATATTACGTTCCTCATTTCATACTTACGTTCTTTAGGTAAAGTGGTAGATAACAACAAAACTATTAAAATTAAGTATAGTTTTAAAACATAGAACTCTTAATAATAAGACAGTGTCTTATTATATAGTATTTGTCTTGTCTTGTCAGGCCATGGCGGCCTGTTTGTCTATAACATTTTCATACTATTCAAAACAATGCACTTTCATCAAAAATAAAACAAACACAAACCAAAACAGCTTCGAACTAGTTGCACGATATAAACGAGTGGTAAATTAGCTCCTTGAATCTATTCTTGTTCTAAAATAAAGCCACTTTCTATCTTTTATTTACTGTCGCACTGCCGAGCCCTTTATCTCACTTGACAAAGAGGCGGGTAATTGCCATTCGTACTGCGCCAGGGATTTCATTAAAACCTGATACCACCATTTAAATTTAAGGCTAAGTAATTTTATTCTTATTGCACTGTGTATTTATTGTTTCATTATTATTACCACGATTTTCATAAATTTTCCTTCACTTTTCTATGTTATCATGGGTGATAACCATCTGTGATTATGTTCGTCTTACCAGTACAAGTTGCAGTTAGCAATTCAGTAGTTTCACTCAACAATATTAAAATATAGACGAATTGTTCCTAGTTACGAATTAAAAAATATGAATATTATTTTCACTTTTAATAATCATTGTTTTGCGGGAACAGCATCTAATAATGGGTATAATTTCCTATTGTTCGATGTTGAGTGAGTGTTTTGTAGGAACCTAATCGCTCCCCCCTGTGAACTTGAAATGAAGCAATTTGAAATCTGGTACAGCCATGAGAACATTTCTATTCGGTGTATTATTATTCATATTTTCAATTGTTTCCTAATGAGGGGCTGAAATTTAAGAATGGGTAGCGCTTACATTAAACGTATTTAATAATATAAACCTACAATGTTAAAACGATTTGGATATATAACTCTTTTTGATTTCACCGAAGTGTAACAAAGGACGCGATTAAAATTCTAACCGTCTGAATGAAGGTATCGTTTTCGAAAAAATATTACAATATATCCATGTTATACTTTAATAACAAACAAGGAATTCTTTAACTCCATAACATATTTGAAGAGGAAAAAAACTAGAAATTTTAATTGTAAGTTTATTAATCCACTTGAAGGTTCACAATATAAATAGCGTACAATCATCTTAAACTCATTAGGGAACGTAAATGGATTTTGTTTAATGAAAATTAATTGAAACCACCACGCATCAGGGAGTGAAGGGGTGGTCGTAACAGTGATGTGATGAGCGTTGCTAATGCATCTGCGCAGGTAACCGCAACGCACGGGTGGAACTATACCTTATTTATCACATTTGTTAAAAAAAATGTTGATTGTTTTTATTATATACTTAACACATGAAACGTACCTACAACTGTTACTATAACTTAAAATTTAATTTGATACTGTAAGCCTGTACCCATCCACATTTTCTAGATAGAAAAGCAATTAGATTTACAGCCTGGAGTCATCTTAAACAAATCGTCAACTGATAGGAAATGGATTCTGTTGTACCTTTTTTTTTTTTTTTTCGTGCGGAAATCCCCTCGGATACCCCCCCGCCGACCAGCGGGGGCGGTTATGTCGGGCTTGAACCGACTAAAACCGCACGCCGTCTCGGGTCTGCAGACCCGGGTGTAAGGTTGCCCATAGAGCATATCCCTCGCACCCCGACTGACCCTGGGCCATCTCCGGTTTCGAGATGCCCCCCTCGGGTTTGGGAACCACGGTGTCCCCGTCTTGCCCCGGTTTGGGGGAGGGGCGCTAGTCGCCCCACCGTCCCGGCCTGCTTCTGCTGGGGTGACAGGCGGCCTCACCTGCCACCCCCAGGCCTGCGCTCATGGAGGACGGAGGTCGTTAAGCGACCTCCGGCGCCTGAGTCGCCTGCGACGCGAGGCGAGCATGTTGCGGGCTCGGCGGGCCGGGAGGGTACTGAACCTCTCCCGGGCGCGCTCCGCCATCTCCTTCGCGAGCATCACATGCTCGCAGAAGGAGGTGGCGGCGGCCCACGCGCTCGCGCTCCGCACCATTGCCGCAATCATGCTGCCGAGCGAGAGGACTCCCACCCCGATGGCTGCCACGAGGTCACGCCTCGGCACCTCCCACGCCGGGCAGTCCGCCAGCGTGTGCAGCCCTGAGTCCTCGCTCGCGTCACAGTGATGACACTCAGGCGTTGGCTCCTTCCTGATCCGATGCAGGTGGTCCCCGAAGCACCCCTTCCCGGAGATCACCTGCGTCAGTCGGTACGAGAGGCTTCCGTGTCGCCTCTCTAGCCAATCCTCCATGATGGGCCTTACCGCCGCTATTGCGGCGTGCCCTGCGCTTGGTCGCCCAAGTCGTTCCTTCCACTCCACCACGATGGCCTGGCGGAGCTGGGACTGCATGGCCTCGATTTCTCGATGCTCAGGGTTCAGTCCCTGCTCCCGCGCCTCCTTTCGCCACTGGTACAGTTGCGAAAGGGCTCTCGCCTCCAGGTCCCATGGCGGAGTTCCGGCAAGGAGACTCGCCGCCTCGAAGGAGATCGTGCGGTACCCGCGGATGACCCTGATGGCCATCACTCGCTGCGGAGCGCGCAGCATCCGCACACTTCCGGCCTTCAGGGCCTCCGCCCATATTGGGCACCCATACAAGGCCATGGACCGCACGATCCCCGCGTAGAGTCTCCTGCAGGAGTCATCGGGCCCCTTCATGTTGGGCAGCAGCCGCGCCAGAGCGAGAGCTGTGCCCTTCAGTTTGGGGGCCAGACTTCGGATGTGCTCTCCGAAGTCCCATCGGCCGTCGAGCACGAGCCCCAAATATTTCATTTGGGGCTTGATGCCGATGCGATTACCTCCCACGATGAGACGGGATCCCTCAGGTGGCTTGCTCCGAGGCCCATGAAAGAACAGGGCCTCGGTTTTATGCAGAGCCACCTCGAGACCCAGCCGCCGGATCCGCTCCACGACTTGGGCAACCGCGGTCGTGGCCTTCAGGGTCGCTTCGCGGTATGTCACTCCGCACGCCGTCACGAGCGTGTCGTCCGCGTAACACGTGACGGCGGCACCGTCTGCGAGCTCACCGCGGAGCACCCAGTCGTATCCGATGTTCCACAGGAGCGGCCCCAGGACCGATCCCTGCGGAACACCGCACGACATCTCACGCCGGCCGAGACCGGTCACGGTTGGGTAGAAGACGGCTCTCTCCGTCAAATACGCCCCGACTATGCGGCGGAGGTAGAGAGGCACTTCGTGATACACGAGCGCCTCCCTAATGCAACTCCAGGGCAAGGTGTTGAACGCGTTAGCGATGTCCAGAGACACCGCCAACATCACCTCACCCCGGGCTACTGCATCCTCCGCCAGAGCCCTCACGCGCATGATGGCATCCACGGTGGAGCGCCTCTGGCGGAAGCCATATTGGCCATCCGCCAGGTCCGGCCCCACTCTTGAGAGGTGCTCGACGAGGCGCTTCGCAATTACTCTTTCAAAGAGCTTGCACACCTCGTCGAGCAACACTATGGGCCGGTAGGCGGACGGTGAGTCCGCCGGGCGCCCCTCCATTCGGATGAGGACCAGTTTCCCCGTCTTCCACAATTTCGGAAACTGGCCCCGCTCCAAACATGCGCTGAGAAGCCCTCTCAGTCGGGGCTCGAGAGCGTCGTCGACTAGAGCTAGGACCCACGCTCGGCCTGGAATGCCGTCGGGTCCCGGGGCGGTGCGTTTGGCTCTCAGCCTTCTCACCGCCAGCTCTAGTTCTACCCAAGTGACCTCGGGCACGTCGTCGTCAACCACGTCGGGCACCATTGGCAACCGAGGCGGAGTCATCTGCGGTGGAACATGTTCCACCGCCCGCGCTGGGAACAGGGAGCTAACAACTCCTCCGAGCAGCTCCGGCTGGAGACATTGGGTCAACGGCGGGGCCTTGGGGCGCAGTTTTCCCCTTACCATTAGGTAGGGCCGCCCCCAAGGGTCCCGCTCCAGCGTCTCCAGCAGTTCGCAGCGGGCCTCCTTTTTGGCCCGCCTTATCTCTGCTCGGAGGGCACCTCTGGCCTCCCTGTATCCCTGGTACAACTCCGCCTCTCGGGTCTCCGCATCTGCGGGGCGGCGACGCCTCCTACGGAATCGGGCCCACCGGCGGTGCGTGATCACGCAGGCCCGTCTGAGCCTCGCGATCTCCGACGACCACCAGTAGACCTGACCCCTCGGATTATAGGGCGGAGCCCTAGGCATCGCCGCGTCGCAGACACGGGTCATGGCCTCCCGGAACCACTCCGCCTCATCGTCTACGTTGACAGGCCTGTCCGGCCCAGAGGCCCAGGCCTGTACGATGGCGGCTTCCAGGAGGAGCTCCCGATCTAGTCGCTTAAGTGCCCAACGTGGCTCGGGTGGAGCCGGTGTGGCCGGCGCATCGCTCGCGGGGGCGGAGAAGTCAAACCGAATATATCGGTGATCCGAACTTGTCTACTCCCCCAAAACGACACGCCAGCCCTGAACACGTCGTGTCAACGAGGGACTCGCGAACGAGATGTCCACGATTGAACTGGCCCTCGAGGTCACGAACGTGTCCACGGCTCCCCGATTTAGGAGGTCTAGGCCGAGTCCTTCGGCCCAGTCCTCCAGTGCCCTGCCTCTATCCCCCGCCGGGCCCCTATCGTGACGGGAACCCCACGCCAACGACCAGGCGTTGAAGTCCCCGAGCACAAGGACCGGGCGGGGGTGGCAGGCATTGACGACGACTGCCAGCTGACGGAGCCATTGCTCATACGAGTCATCAGCTATGTCTCGGCTCGGCGTGAAGTAAGCAGCCACGAGCGCTATGTCGCCAACCGCCGCCGCCACGCAGCCGGGTCCCCTTGCAACGACGGCAAGAGGGGGGCTGCCGGCGGCAGGGTTGTGCACCAGTGCCGCCGACCCATCCAGCGCGGTTTCCCAGGCAGGCCCGAGGAACCGGTAGGTGTATGGGTCGGCGACAGCGGCGACATTTATGGCCCACTGTGCCATGCTCTGGAGCAGAAGGTCCTGAGCATGGGCACCGTGGCCAACATTCACCTGCAGGATGCGGAGTTGAGGATCCATTATGGAACCCCCATCTCCGCATCCCTCTGTGAACTGGAGGCGGAAGGCCGGCCTCCCGGCTTTGGCTCCCCTCCGGCGCAGGCCTTGCTGCCAACCCTGTGGTCAGCCGGCTTGCCTCCCGCTGCACACCTAAAACAGTGCAGCGGGGCGCCACACGTGCCGGCTTTGTGACCGGGCTGGCCACAGCGGAAGCAACGGTCACCCGCCGTCACTTCCGCCGTGCAGTGCACCCCCACATGGCCCACCGACAGGCACCTGAAGCACCTGGCCGGTCGGGCCTGCAGGAGCCTAGCCTGCGCCCTCAGGAAGCCTCCTACCAGGAGGCTCCGCCCGTCTGCAACCTTTTGGGCCGCCGCGATAGGGCAGCCGACAACTGCTGCCCCCTGTCCACCACGGCCGAAGCGTATCGCTCCGGCCTTAACTGTGTCCGGGGAGCAGCCCCCGGCCTCCGCAACGGCGAGCCTGAGCTCTTCTGCCGTGACGGAGTCGTCCAGGCCCGTAATGCGCATTTCTGCGCATTTAATGGGCCTGGACACCCGGACGTCGGCTGCATCCAGCGACTCCCTTAGCCGAGCCGCTAGGGCGTCGGCCTTGGGGCCACTGGCAGCGCCGGGGACCTCGAGAAGCCGGGCTCCCGTCCGTGTGCTCTTGCACCGGACACCCGGGATCTCGAGGGCCTTCAGGTCCACGTTGGCCTTTACTTTGGCCAACACCTCGGCATACCCCATGCCCCTCGACGCTGCCTCCGCCGTCAGAGTGACGACGACGGCCGTAGTTCGAGGTGCACGGAGCTTCCCCGTTGCTGCCTTCGCGGCGGCCGCGGCCCTCCTGGCCTTCTTGGCGGCCTTCTTGGCGGCCTTCCGCCTGCTTTTATTGGCTCCAGCCACCTCCCAGCCCCCTTCCAGTGGGGTGGAGGTAGCCGGAGCCACGGCTGGGGCTGGGGCTGGGGCCAGGGCTGGGGACGTCTTCCCCTTTCCCTTCCCCTTGCCTTTGCCTTTCCCCTTCCCCTGGGTGGGAGGGAGCTGAGGAGCCGGTTCCGGCAGGGATGCACCTGCAGCCGGGCGGGTGGGGCCCTTCTGGGTTACAGCCACATAGCTGGCCACCGGCGACGCCAGAGGCGGACGACGGATGGAGTCCACTAAGGCCTCCATCCGACTCATCATCCGCTCCTCCAGCGCCCGAGTAGCCGTCACCCAGGGCTCCTCCGGTGATTGGGCCGGCAGCCGCACCGATCGCGCCGGCTGCTCCGCCTGCGACGCCTGCGCTGACTGTGCCGGCTGCGTCGACCGTGTCGACCGCGTCACCCGCGCCGGCTGCTCCGGCTGCGCCAATTGCGCTGGTGGCACCGGCTGCGCCGAACTCGCCACCACCCTCTTTAACTCCTCGAGGGCTGCAGCGAGCCGGGCCGTCTCCCGACGGGACTCGGCCAGCTGTTCCGCGAGGGCCTCATTCTCGGAGGCGATGTTGAGCACTATATTCAACATCGCCTCCTGTTCGGGGCTTGGGGACCCCCGGAACGACGCGGTCACCCTCTGGAGTTTCTCCAAGAGAGACCGCGTCCCAGCGCTCGGCTCCGGCACCGCCGAGGTGGAAGGCCTCGACGGTGACTCTCGCACAGCCCTACCAGGGGCTGAGGGCGCTCGAGTGGATGGTCCAGCCCTCGTTCCCCCTCGCGCCCCTCGGCGGCCTGCAGCGACCTTGGACGCCGGCTTCGACGTCTCGTCACTGCTGGAGGAGGAGGAGGTCGTCCCGGTGAGGGTATAATCCTCATCCGAGACGTCCTCCCCCGCCCGAGCCTTTGCTCGCCTCCTGCGTTTTCGGGTCCTCTGTACCCCAAGACCCAGCGGGCTACTCGCCCGGCTTCGCTCGTTGGCGGTGTCGAAACTTTCCGACACCGCCGAGGTATTTAGCGTCACCTCCACGCTTGCCTGCTGCGCGAGCTCCGCGCAGACTTCGTCATTTCCATTGTTCGTTGCCTGTTTGTCGTTAGATTTTTCCTTCGGTTTTTTATATTTGTTTGGGTTTATTAGGTCCATATCATATCCCACGAGTATGGGGGAAAGGTGGTCCATCCAGGCGGTGCCCCCTGCACCTGGATAAGCCTATATACTATGGAGGTCGGCTGGTATCCATAGGTTTTTACGACTTTGCTGTCGGGTGTTATAGACTTTTCCTTGTCGTGGGCCGGCCAATAAAGACAAGCCCTCCGGTCAGCAAGATCACAGCGTACCCTTCTGGAGCCACCAGTTAGGTCGTTGCTGATCACCTACCGATTACGGAACGGGAGAGGATGGCTAGTCCTATCTCACCGGCGGCGGCACAAGTGCCCGTCGGCCCCTGCGTTAGCAGTGGGCCAACCCGCCCCTGGATCCCACAGGATCCTATGGTGGCCTCAGCCACTAACACCATCGCTCGTCCTGTCTCCTCTGAAAGCAGAGGAGTACGGAGAGCGATGTGTTCCCGCCACGTTGGATATTAGCCGACGATCAATGCCAACCCCATGAAGGGGAAGCCATTGACCGCCGCAAAGGGTGTACCGGCCGCTCCGATTCCGTTCCCGCCGGACTGCAGCGGGATCGGAATCGGAACGACACGCGAGGAGGTTACCCAACACACACCCCAGATTCTGTTGTACCTATCAGTGGATTCAAGTTGCAGGACGTTAGCGGGTTATTTACGTAGATACTATGATTTTGTTTTAAATTTATATTTATACTGACTGTACTATCTGCGAAACTTTACTTGCTCTTGCTCTTCTTATACTAACAAACTGTTGCAAGTACGTAATATTATAATTACTTACTACGAAAGAATTCTAAAAATTAAATATATTTTCTTGTAAACGAACATAAGGAGACCTGTAGGTAGGTGTGTGTAGATATACACTGTTATAGCAGTGTTGTTCGTCTTAGTTGCGAACCTTGACGTCACGCCGTGTTTGTCTGCCCATATGCGCACGTGCGTGCGCGCAGGTGACAATAATACTGTGCACATCTGTGAAGCTTTATACCTATCTATCGCATTTTTTCTGAAAGCCATTGATTCATTGTGTTGCTAAACTGTAACGTCCAGCAGCCGGCTTCGAATCGTTGAAATTCGAATGTGTGTCATGTAGGTAGGAGGGATATAAATTATTATTACTGCTTACTTATATGTTTTCTTAAAATTTAGGGTGTATATGGGGCTTCATCAAGATCTTTGGGGCCAAAGTTAACCTCACCTGCAAGCCGGTACATCAGCTGATTGAAGGACGAGCCTCTGATGTAGGCTTTCCTTTCGGGGTTGGGGATCACACGGCACTCGCTACCGTAAAAGCCAAAACAAATCAAATTACGGAAAGAAGAGGAGCGGGGTGTACAAAATCCAAGCGTTGGATGCAACCAGGATTGGCGCTCGGATGAAGAAGAAGATGTTTTATCATCTATTATTATCATTTATTTTAAATGATTTTGTTTCACCAAAAGGTGCAGCGCAACATGCACAGTTACCGTAGTTCCAGCTAGAGGGTAAGTTTATCGTAACTTAACTAATCGATACTGTGCGTCACTCATAAGTTGACGTTATTTTGCCAAAAAGGATTGAAGTAGCTAATTACGTTGATATCACAAGGGAAACTTTAGCAGGGAAGTGTCTCTCACTTGATAATATAGTTACTAAAAAGGGTACCCATAGTTGAACTTGGTTTTTACTAGAAATTCCTCAGTAATTATGTCTACAGCAATTTAGTACGCCGAATCTCGAGTAGAGCTGGATACATAAATGACTTTACACGATCCGATTGGTCGAACTCCAACATTTAATAAAATACTGTTGATAGCATCATTTATTTATCAGTATATGTACTCGTATTTTAATGCAAATATAGATTTGACAGCATCGGCTTCGAGATTAGGACTAATACTATAACTTCATGCTGAAAGCCAACTCTTTTAGCCTGTGATTAGTTTTATATGTCTATGATTATACGATTGGCGCGCCTCCGTCATCGCGCCCCGCGCTTACTACCAAAGAGACCTGTAAACTCGTAACTCCGCATCTACATGAGTACATTGTCAAGATTTTTGCCCCTATTTATATATACTATACTTGAAATATTAAAAACAGAATTTTATGTTTTTGACAGCAAATGTCAAAGTAATTTGGCTTTTGACAGCAAAAGTTTTCGAAATCAAACTGCAGAAGACCGAATGTGTATATCAGCAAAATGTGGTTATGTTGACCTTTTTGTGTAGTGTGTAGAGTAAAATACGCGCAGGAGACGCGCCTTTAGATTCACCTAGAAACAATCTCTCAAACGCAAAGCACAATCATATCGGCAGGATTCCAATTGCGACCCACTCCCTCGTCAAGAATGTCAAATCCGGAATACGTTCGCAAATTTCACAAAAACAGGTGGTCAATTATTCTACACTGCTAACAATTATTAAAATTACAATACTTGAGACACATTTTCTGAACAGTTGTTTACTCGGATTTTGTTTGCGTGACAGTCTAGAGATAGTTGTGCTAAGGGCCAGTGTACTGACCATTTCATATTTGCATATGTCCCGGGAAAGTGTTACACGGTTTAGAACCGTATTCGGTTGTGTTAGAGTGCTTGAGGACATAAAAGTTTTATTTATTAAACAAAGTTATCTGTGTTAAGTGGTACCTGGAGCTTACTCACCGGCTGGCGGCGCACGTGCGCGCGCGCCGCTGCGGCCGCCACTGCGCTAATCGTTTCGAGATTAGGGCCTTAGCTTACAATCATGTCGATAACTTCAATATGCACATTATGTCGGACAAGTGCTAATTATATACTGAACCATGTTATTACTAATGTTGCATCTATTACTACAGTTCGCATAATTTCATTGAGAATTATTTCAGCCGCTCAACCATTTTCAAATAAAATTTTCATAATTTTATTTTTATTTAAACAAAACTAAACATTTATTGATACACATTTATATATATCATGAGTACCTACTTTTTTTTTATTCGTGCGGAAATCCCCTCGGAAACCCCCCCCCCCCCCCTCCCGAGGTTATGTCGAGCTTGAACCGACTATAACCGCAGGCCGCGCCGTCTCGGATCTTCAGACGCCGGGGGGTAAGGTTGCCCATAAGGCATTTCCCTCACACTCCGACTGATCCTGGGCTGTCTCCGGGTATCGAGATGGTCCCCTTGGGTTAGGGTTAGCCTCATCTGCCACCCCCAGGCCTGCGCTCATAGAGAACGGAGGTTGTTAAGCGACCTCCGGCGTCTGAGTCACCTGCGACGCGCGGCGAGCATGTTGCCAGATCGGCGGGCCGGGCCGAGAGAGTTCTAAATCTCCCCCGTAATCAAGAGTACTTTAACATACAAATAAATACTTGAAGAAGTAGTCTATAAGCCAACAGTATAATGTCCAAATCGATAAACTTGGTACATTACAATTTATAAACTATCGATAATCTGTTCACAAATATCACAGGCCGCACTAGAGCCGGCGTCTCGGCTCGTAATCGTAAATATCAGACATTTAACACACAGTGGTCTCTCCGGCCGGTGATTATAAATAGATTGTTGCGATACAGACGACGTGTTTACAGCCAGTATCTGTCGATTGCTGATCCAATACCAACAACTAACGTCATGCAATTAACATCGGGAAATGAACACCGAACCGACAAATAAGCTATGAATGAATCTGATTGCCGCTCAATAAGCGCTGACACCCGCCATATCCCCGCTGACGCCTAGAGCGTAATCAATGCATTACTCATGTTCTCTATTAACTACCTCTCAATGAAGCTTGAGCAAATACTTGCTTCTATACACTTGTTCAAACACGATGAAAGGGTGATTAGTGGGTATTGAGTTCCTGTAGTTAAGATGAAAGTACCTAATGACCCTAATTTTAAATGAAGCTGCGCTAAAGGAAAGCTTTTGTTTAAGCTTGAATGGGAAGTTTAACTTTGGTATAAATGTGTACCTACCTATTTCAAGCCTTATAATCCAAACCTTGCCAAAGATAATGTTTTTCTTAATAGAGAGCACATCAAGTTGTTTAGAGTTTAGAGACCTTCTTATTCTATTCATCTTAGCGTCTCTATTACTGAACTACTTAACCCAAACTTATTTCCTTATTTAGGTATATATACAAATCAGCAATAATTAAAATCCGTGAAGAAGTCACATCAAAAAGTTACTCCGCTTCTGTGAGTCATTTTTGCTTATCAACAAATAAGATTACAAATTTTGCATCTAATGGTAGATCCAGAGCTATCGATTTATGAATTACTTATTCATGCACACCAAACAGTCGGTTCAAGAGAATTATAACTGTATCTTATAGCATTTTTATGATCCCCAATAAATTTAGCTCACGCATTAGTATTTCATTAATATTATTATATTTCAATATTGTAATACTAATGATCATCATCATCTCACTAAGTGGCGACCAGTGCGCAGTCCCCAACCTCAACTTTTATCATGAATCTCTACTGTAATAAATTTAAAATAATATCATTACACAGAGCATCAAATAACAATAAAAAATGAGAAAAAGGCAAGATAACAACCTAATGCCGTATATGGCGAAGCATATTCAAGTATAACCATTAAGTATATTCGACATCAGACATCATTCCTTGGCCACGGCAGGGGTTGCTCAAGTCGTGGGTCGAATACGGCGGCTGGGACTCGAGGTGGCTCTACACAAATCCGAGGCTATGTGTTTTCACGGGCCTCGGAGGGGGCCACCTGCGGGAACCAGTATAACCGTAGGGGGCGTAAGCATCGGCATCGAGCCCACGATGAAGTACCTTGGGCTCGTACTCGATAGCCGATGGGACTTCGGACCTCATCTCCGAAGTCTGGTCCCGAAACTGAGGGGGGCTGCGGCCGCACTATCGCGGCTGATGCCTAACGTTAAGGGACCCAACGCCCTCACTAGGAGACTGTACCTGGCGATCGTGCGGAGCATGGCCCTATACGGGGCCCCCGTATGGGCGGAGACTCTGGCGGCCCGCAACGTGGCTGTTCTAAACAGCCCGTTAAAGGCGATGGCCGTCAGAGTCATCAGGGGGTATCGCACGATCTCCGTCGAGGTGGCATGTCTCCTAGCCGGGACCCCTCCATGGGACCTGGAAGCGAGAGCCCTTGCGCTGCTGTACCAGTGGCGCAAGGAGGCGTTGGAGAGGGGCCATAGGCCGGAGTCCCGAGAAATCAGGGCTCAGCGGTCCCTGCTCCGCCAGGAACTCATGGAGACATGGAAGGTGTGACTTGAGCACCCAAGGTGGGGGGAATCCACCATTGCGGCGGTGAGACCGATCATGAAGGAGTGGTTGGAGAGGGACCATGGGGACCTCTCCTACCGGATGTGCCAGATGGTTACCGGACACGGGTGTTTCGATAAGTATCTGTGGCGCATCCACCGGGATACAACGCCGCAGTGCCAGCACTGCGAGGATCCTGGCGAAGACACGGCGCTTCACACGTTGGTGGAGTGCCCTGCGCGGGCGAGTCAACGCCGGGATCTCGTTGCGGTCCTGGGCGTGGACGTTCTCTCGTTGGAGACCATGGTGAGGGCCGTGGTCTCCGACGGGAGCAAGTGGCACGCCGCCGTCTCTTTCTGCGAGCAGGTAATGCTCGCGAAAGAGACGGCGGAGAGGGAGCGGGAGAGAACCCTGCCCCTCGAGTTTCGCAGTCTGCGGCGAGGACGCCGCAGACTCATCTACGCCCGGGACTACCGACCTCCATGATCGGGGCCTGAGGACGGCAGTTGGCCGACTCGCCGTCCTTACAGAAGCAGGCCGTGGCGGAGGCGTGTGGTGTGTGCCTTACACACGCCTGCCAACTCACCGAAGCGGGTTAGAACCCGACCCCACCAGGCGAGGCCGCGGTGGCGGCCAAAGTCCGCCGGCAACCCTGGGGTTATCCTTTCGAGGGCTTACCCGGGGTGCCCGGCAACGGACACTTGGGGAGGACACCGTGCGGTTTTAGTCGATACACGACATAACCACCCTCGCTGGCCGGCGGGGGGATATCCGAAGGGATATCCGCACGTAAAAAAGAAAAAAAAAAGACATCATTCCTTAAAATATTTAGTGTAGATAATATACAAAAAAATATCGCTAAAATGTCTAATTATGAGTAAACATAAGTTTGCGATGCGTCAAGTTTAATATTATTGCGGTAACCTGTGCTCTTACTGCAATATAATAGAAATAAAGGCTCTTCCTCATAAGTGCAATATTATTGAGTTTATATAAAAAGCCTCACCCAGTGATTGAGCTATGTCATCCCCAACCGTTCAAAACCGACAGTTCATAAGAGTTGTAGTTGGTTCAAACGACACAACAGTTCTGTGGGCAATCCCGTTATACTCTACCTTCTTCGAGGTATCATATCAAATTCAATTAGTTTTTGTAACTCTGGTCAATTTAATGTTTTCATTGATTGTGTTCCTTGTACGACTTTTCAAAAAACCTGTTCAAGATTTATGACCATCAGAATACGTGTTTGTCAACTTTATATCAAACAAAAACGGTGCAACATTAATGAAGTGGTGTTTGTAACAAAATAGTAACGAGAACAGTCCAGTTAACATGTTCACCCAGCTATCAGGCTGTCAACAACAAGAAATAATGATGTACGTATAATATTGCGCATTGCGTGCAGGAAACGAATGTTAGCAATACTATAATGCTCGAAGGGCGCTACGCAAGCGATAGGGGATATGCTCTCAATTTTCAGAATAGGTAATTGTAGATACCAGCTGAGTAATCATTTCATTCTTGATTTTAGTCCTATTTCAGTCAGTCCATATACCTACCGACATACACCACATTTATTTTTAGGTGTTCGTACCATCAATCAGCTCATAAATGTTATCAGCAACCTTTTTCTTTTTTCCCGTGTGTATATCCCCTCGAATTTCCGCACGAAAAAAAAAGGCATAACAAACATAGTTGAAATATCCAATGTATTAAAAAACATAGTTTAATCTAACTTAGGGAAGTATAACAGTAGTCGAGTTAAGCAATATGCCTTATGAGCATATTATGTAAATCAACCGTAGTTATGTTGAAAATATGTAGTTAAAATCTATTTCAAGCGGATTTTCAACGATATCTCTAGATCAGTGCACAGTGGATCTACGGGCCGGTATATTCGAATCCAACCAAAATACAGATCAGTTTTATCGGTTTTTTTATCCATAAATGCCATCGAAGAAGTCCTAATAATTGAAAATATAACAATGAAATACCCTAATACATGTTGAGTTCAAAACTGCAGAAGCAAACATATCTTGGTTTATTCCGAATTTAATGCGGACGAAGTCGCTGGCAACATTTACATGTAAGTTCAACTAAATTCTAATATGTCATACATTCTGCTAATTTGCAGACTAAAAGTGTTAAAAATGTCTTCAATTACTTAAATAGAATATTCCTCCATGTTAAATTTAAGCTCGTTACTTGCACCGCATCGCAGGCGCAAAGATCGCATCGGTGGCGGTGTCGCGCGTCGGCTGCCGATGTTGCCAGCGTCCTCGACGCGGCGCGATGAGTGACATGTCATCCACTGCTATAAGATATATTGACATTACTTTCAAGGTTTACCTCGTACTGCATTTCATTTCTAAGCCCGTAAGAGAACAGTAAATAGTTTATTTATTGATGCAAGTAAGTACTGTGTGTTGTCGTCCCAACTAAGCTTTATACTTACGAATGTAGTGCTTCATACTTCGAAAATAACGGACTTCCATACAAACGTTAATCTCATATTTTGCCACCTTAGAAGTAAAATTCCCAAAAAAATTACTAATGAATGCCTATTTTTTCGTGCGGAAATCCCTTTGGATAACCCCCCGCCGGCCAGCGGGGGCGGTTATGTCGGGCTTGAACTGACTGAAACCGCACGCCGTCTCGGGTCTACAGACGCCAGGGTGTAAGGTTGCCCATTGAGCACATCTCTCGCACCCCGACTGACCCTGTGCCATCTCCGGTTTCGAGATGGCCCCCTCGGGTTTGGCAACCACGGTGTCCCCGTCTTGCCCCAGTTTGGGCGAGGGGCGCTAGTCGCCCCACCGTCCCGGCCTGTTTCTGCTGGGGTGACAGGCGGCTCACCTGCCACCCCCAGGCCTGCGCTGATGGAGGACGGAGGTCGTTAAGCGACCTCCGGCGCCTGAGTCGCCTGCGACGCGCGGCGAGCATGTTGCGGGCACGGCGGGCCGAGAGAGCTCTAAATCTCTCCCGGGCGCGCTCCGCCATATCCTTCGCGAGCATTGTATGCTCGCAGAAGGAGCTGGCAGCGGCCCACGCGCTCGCGCTCCACACCATTGCTGCAATCATGCTGCCGAGCGAGAGGACTCCCACTCCGATGGCTGCCACGCGGTCACGCCTCGGCGCCTCCCACGCCGGGCAGTCCGCCAGCGTGTGCAGCCCCGAGTCCTCGCTCGCGTCGCAATGATGGCACTCAGGCGTTTGCTCCTTCCTGATCCGATGCAGGTGGTCCCCGAAGCTCCCCTTCCCGAAGATCACCTGCGTCAGTCGGTACGAGAGGCTTCCGTGTCGCCTCTCTAGCCAATCCTCCATGATGGGCCTTACAGCCATTGCGGCGTGCCCTTACTAATGAATGCCTACAACATTAAAAGCATCTACTGCCGAAATTTCAAGTTAGGTCCCGCGGTTTAGGCTCTGCGCTGATGAATAAGTCACTCAGTTAGTCTGCCAGTCAGTCGGTCGGGACAAGTGATTATATATGTATAGAAGCCCAAACGGTTCGGTAATTATTTCTCTATCGCACGATAAAGAACTGAAAAGCTTTAACACATGTGTTAACTTCTTCCTAAAATCCTAAGTTCTTTAAGCGGAGCGCGAGAAAGCATTCAAGATCGATATTATCTTGAATAGTGGCCTTTACCTTCTGCACTTCACCCTAGAGGGAAAGAAGGGAGGTAAACAAACCGAACGAATAATGTTATTTGAAGTCGATATTAAGTGATAGGGTAATATTTTCCTGGTGGAGCCCTTTGTACTGGTAAGAGCTTGTCTCTACCACCTCCTGATTTTTTTGACACAGATCTGTACTTCGCGTTATGCATAGGAAAACTATCGGTGCTTTTATTCGCTAAATCTATCTATAGGATTATTAAATCGCTTTAGTTGCTAACGGCTCTAACTATTTGAATGATTTATTTTTTGTTATTTTCGTAATTGTCAGGTTTATTTGAGAGAGAACCAAGGTATATATGACAATTTTTTGTAGCAAATTGATAGTAGGAGAGTTGACACCCGAGTGAAACCCAAACCGTAAAGCACAAACAGCTAGCAAGTAATTCAAATATATTAGTTATTAGAATCTTTACAAAATATTCAACAAGTTAACCTTTATAAAATGCTAAATTTAATCATTGTTTTGACGTATGCACGTCAACATCTATTTGCTCAATGTACCTAGCTGTGATATTTAAATACCTTCTTGGATTACAACACACTGGCGCCGATTTTGTGGCACCACACTTAACTAAACTGTCCCGAAAATGTGTATATGAATTACGAAATTTCATTATTTTTTACATTTTATTAAGTTTAACCTTCAAAGAGCATCAAACGACGACGTCTGTGGCGTAGGGGTAGAGCATTCGACTGCTAAGTCAGGGTCACGGGTTCGATTCCCGCTCATTGCAAAAATGTATATTGGCATTGGTTGGTTTCTATGTATAACATGTATTAATTTACAAAAAAAATTGATAGTATGGACCTTCTCTCTAATATAAATTTAAGTGCACCAAAAACTCGAACTAGACATACCCGCCTTTTCAGTGTTCCTCTGCATCGCACAAATTACGGTAAAAATGCAGTTCTCATACGCTTACCTAGTTGTTACAATGACAACTTTGATGACTTTGACATCTTCCACCTCTCAATAAGTGTTTTTAAGAAAAACTTTATTAATAAGTTACAATCATACTTGCCCGAATAAAGATTGTAAAAGAACTGTTAGATTAAGTTAGAATAAGATATTTATAAATACATAGATATTACTTATATTTTAAGTGGTGCATGCAATTTTTACTGGTCGGGAAACTTTGTTACTGGCCAAGAATCCAATGTAATTCTTAATTTATCCACGATATATGTATCATAGCTGTTAAGTTTCTAAACAAATAAATAAATAAAAAATAAATAAAAGTACATAAGTCTGTTTATCCGCATTTTAGAACCCATATGAGAAGCTCTGCTTAGTTTGGGTCTAGATGGCGCTGTGTAATATGTCCTAGAATATTTATTATTATTATTTTAAAAAAATTGAAGTATCTGTTTATAATATTAAAATAACAGGTTTCAAATAAATGCATATGAGTGTTTGTACGATGCACATAACAAGAAAACCAATTTCAAGAAAGAGTTTCTAGACTACATCTTTCTACATTAATGAATCATAATCATAATGTATCACTTTATTTTAATATAATGCAGTTTATGCAGTTGAATGCTCATTACAGGAGCGCCACGTGTAGGGATTCATTACAGTGCTTTCTCCTAGGGACGCGGATGATTCAGCCTCTAAAATTACACACCATCATAAGGTGATGAGCTGTTGAAGACACATCATCACATCAAATCCTTAAGGACCTTATAAAGGTATTAATTATTGTTTTCAGTATACTGCTGGACATAGGCCTCCCCCAATGTATGCCATAGCATTCGGTCTTCCGTCTTTCGCATCCAGTCTATGCTAGCTACATTTTTCAGACCGCCAGTTCATCTAGTTGGGGGATATCCCCAACTTCCGTTTACCGATTTATAGTCTCCACTCGAGGACTCGTTTGCTACAACGACTTTGTAATTTCATTGCTTGTATTTGGTACAAAATTTCGAAAATAATATCTAGTTCTATAAGTAACGTAATGTTTAATTAATTTTGATATTAGTGGGTTCACACCATCGCTACCTAGACGATCTAAATTATGAAATATAATTGTTAGAATAGAAACACTTTCCGATTTCATAAAACCCTGAAGTGTTCTCATTAATTTTGTTCTAGAATAATCGAATGGTAATTTAGGTGATCTATTTAACATCTGTATTATATCAGTCTACACAAATGTTTAATAACACAGGATACCTATAGGATACCAGCGGTTTACAACAAATCTAATAACTCTAACCTTTCTCGTAATGGAACTGGTCCAGCTCTAACTGTTACGGTAATTGTGTAGGATCAATATCTAGTCGAATGTGAATTTCGTAAGTCGATTGTGAGGTGGTCAAGTTGATCGATGATGTGTGCGCGTGCGGGCTCCGCTTGTCAATTAGGTTAGCTGAGTTCAGGGCCTTAGCTACAAGCGCTCTTATCTGTGCGCAAAATCTAGTACAGTTTGGATAACTGAATGTTTAACCAAGATGAACAAGATTGTCATAAAAAGATTTTTTCTGTGATCCAATTTTCTACAATGGTTTTTCAATATATACCAAAAGAATAATATGTTGCTCAAGATTTTATAGCGGCCCCGCAACATCCACAAAGCATTCTTCAGACAACTATTTGCACAAAAACCGGCGCTGACGCACAGGTAGCACCACGGTACCCACAATGAAATATTTTTTATGTAACAAAATAAATAAACCGTTTCCATATAAATCCCGGGCATACAAAAAATGTCGTAAAATCAACCATTGCAACCTTCATTCAGCTTTATAACATTTAATGAAAATATGAACACCGCCTAAACTCAAATCGGTTGCTTCTTTGTTGATACGATTAATTTGTTTTATAACATGATGCTAAATTATTAAATAGCTGACATTCGGACAGGTACTAAAGGTATATCAATTTAAATTTCAATTTTCAAATTTATCAATACAGTTTTGACTGCTTTTCCCGGGCGAAGCCGGGTCCCGGGCCGCTAGTATAATATTTGTTTTTTTTCTTGCTCAAGAATTCTAAAACACCGCTGCCGATGTGAAAAACCATCTGATCTTGTTCAGAGCTCCAAGTTTCTGTGAAGCTGTTTTGACGACTCTTGAAGAGACGTGCAGATGGCAGTGTGTACTTAACCACGGGCTTTTAAAAAGCGTAGTAGTAGTCAGCTTAGCTCATGATATATAATCTCGAAATCGACTGAACACAGTACAGTAAAGTTAACTTTGAGAGAACAAGTTTACTGTGAAATAACTTTTCAATTCAGAAAATGAGTCAACTATCATATTAGTCTCCACGTGACTATGGCTGCTGAAAACAAACCGAAAAGTCGGGATCAATGTAAATAATAAAAAAAATACTCACATTAAATGGGTATAGAATAAGTTAAAAACAGTTTTATTTCAATTTGTACCTATATTGTATGTTATTTGACTGAGTTTAATTGAGACATTTCAATCTGTCGTCACGATACTACAAGTTGTTGTATGTAAATATCTCAATAATTTTACATATTAGACCGAAAACAAACGTACATCTTCCTGTATCTATTGCAGTTTAAGCAACTCAGCAGGCTGCGGCAGCTGCGTGTCTGATCCTTCGCACACAATATATTTTCGCAGGTTGTTGCATCACTATAAATGATCTCACTTTCGAAAAAATTCACCTTCGCCCCATTGCATCCCCATGCACAAAATGTGAGTAGATATTGATTATTTAACGCTGATAGCCTTGTCGGATTTATCTAGAAAAGACGATAGACAAAAATACTTAAAACAAGCTTTTATTAAAGTCAATAACAACTACAAGATAAATATACATAAATCAGAATTCTGAATACTTCGGCAACACATCAGACGAGTTCAGTGGTACCTTTTTTTTTTTTTTTTTTTTTTTATCGTGCGGAAATCCCTTCGGATACCCCCCCGCCGGCAAGCGGGGGCGGTTATGTCGGGCTTGCACCGACTAAAACCGCACGCCGTCTCGGGTCTTCAGACGCCGGGGTGTAAGGTTACCCATAGAGCATATCCCTCGCACCCCGGCTGACCCTGGGCCATCTCACCACTAACAGCATCGCTCATCCTGTCTCCTCTGAAAGCAGAGGAGTACGGAGAGCGATGTGTTCCCGCCACGTTGGGTATTGGCCGACGATCAATGCCAACCCTATGAAGGGGTGAAGGGGAAGCCATTGACCGCCGCCCAGGGTGTACCGGCCGCTCCGATTCCGTTCCCCCCGGACTGCAGCGGGATCGGAATCGGAGCGACACTCGAGGAGGTTACCCAACACACACCCCAGTTCAGTGGTACCTACCACAATATTGTGTCGTCACTGAAAATACATAAGTTGGGTAGGGTAAGTAAGTATACCAAATTTCAGCCAATTGTAACAACTGGTAGACAAAAGATTGTAAATTTGAAACGGAAACGCAAACATTGCAAGTCAAATAAAAGCTTATAAAAAGCTTGCTTGTGCATAATGTAACTTTTTAAAAAGCATTTTTCATAGGTATTTAAACTATATCTAAGATAAAACATTGAAAGATAATTATAATATTCTCATAATAATCACGTTAAGTGTGCAAAATATGTATTCGTGGGTGTCGAACTTGCAAATAACCAATACCTACTGAACTTCGATCTATGAGTAGCTCAAACATTGTCAACTGCACTTTATGTCGAATAGGCTAGGTCTCTAGCACACGTAAATAACGTATTTATTAAATTTTCTACTCGAGAATGTAGTATCTCGAAAGACATTTTGTTGCTCATTTACCTTTAAATAGTGGTATCCAAGATTTTCTATTTAGACAATAACAAATGTGATTGTTAATTCTTAGAACGTTGCACAAGGCGAAGTCAGGCAGGCGTGGTTTAATGTTTCTCTTGTGGAAACAGCTGTACGCTCCCCCTTTACCTGAACACCTATGTGCAAAGCACGTGTTGTATGTGCCCTCGGCTCTTAGGTAAATACGATTTGTATTTGGAGTCCTCACATCCGGAGTAAGAACGAGTAAGTACTGGTGACTTCGGTACTTATAACTTGATTTTATTTGCATAGGTTCATTTGCCGAGAGGCGCGCATTGAATATGGAGACTTTGGTGTGGGTATTGTGCCGATAACGGATGAAACACTATTTTAGTTATATCAAGCACCTGCCGGCAACTTCCGATGACTTATTGACATAGCAATGTGATCTGTCCAATACAACCGTCTCTATTTAATTTGGGATCAACCGGTCACTAATAGAGAACATTTAACTAAATATCTTTGTCAGACTAAAATAATAACAATTATTCGTTATTTTAGTCTGAGATATCTGTGTGTTTAATTTCACTGTTTGCAACAATTATTCTCTACATCTGATGCATGTTGCAGTTGAATAAAATGACAGAAAAATACCAATTTAAAACCATCGACTACTTAGGATTGGATAGGAATACTTGGGAAAGGAATAATAACACAAAAAATAACTTTATAATAGCTTAAGTTTAGCTTCAGCTTTTCATTTATACAATTTTATAATTATAAAGTATATACTATGTACTTTGAGTATTCAATACTTGCACGATGCGGTTCTTCTACCTTGGCACTGAACAATGATATTGTTACAATAAATCACACGAATTTGATTTAGAATAGAAGTTCAAAAATAGAAGTTTATTAATTCGATCCGTAGATGACAAAAGAAATTGAACAAAAAAGTAGTGCATATTTATATTGAATTAATTATAAACTAGAATACATTGTTTGACGAAACAGACGATGACTGGTTGGGTCGAGTCGAACGGGCTCTCCCTTTTCAATGTTCTCAATCGGAAGCTGAGAGCAGGTGGCCCAATCCGTCTCCGCGATCACACGATGTGGAGCACTTAAATATGTACGTTACTTAACATTAACACAAATACTCCATAAATCTTCGTTTTTGAATATTCATAGAGTAACGTAAAATTTTAATACTTTCACAGGATTTATATTGACGTTTTTATATAGATACATACATAAGGTGTCACTAAATTAGGTCTCTGAATTTGGTAAGATGACTTGGTATCGACAATATATGTATTTGAAACAAAAAAAAATCAGGTAAAATAAAAAAAAATAAAAAAAAATATGAAAATAAAATATATAAAAATGAAAAAAAAACACCACCAGCGACCAGCGTCACTTGACGCGACGAGCACACGTGACGCTGGTCGCGATTTAGGTATTTCCCACACATCCGCTTGGAGAATACTGCGAGAAGGAATGCACGCCTACCACGTGCGTCACGAGCTCGTCGCGTCACGTGACGCTGGTCGCTGGTGGTGTTTTTTTTTCCATTTTCAAATTTTGTTTTTTAATTATTATTATTTTTTTATTCTACCCGATATTTTTTTTTGTTGTACATATTTTGTCGATACCAAGTCATCTCACCAAATTCAGAGACCTAATTTAGTGACGTCTTATATACCTATTATTCTTCGGGATAGGCGGAGACCACACCTCGTCATTTGCTTTTCTCCGTACATATTTCACGTGTCTACTATAACATTATCCTTAAACTTTTCATACAAGCCCGCCAGTTTTAAGTACAACTAAAGTGCCCTTTTTTTCAATTTGTACCATAGCAACTTTAAGTTACTCCTACACCTTAATGAAATGTCTCTCACGAGGTTTAGGTAATGCAGTTCGAAGTATATCTGTTACACTTCTTGCAGTAATCTATTAAAATTGATGATAATTATGTTCTGAACTGATTTAGTAGGTATATGTTCGAAAAACAATTCAATAAACTTTCTGATTTATCATTGATATTTGATCCATGCATGCTTTAGGCAAGCATTGATTCATTTACTCCAGAAACTCGTACTATTGCTCATTTTACTTATCAGCAATAGTTTAAACACTCCTATGACTGCAGAATCAAAACTAGATCTCTATATCATAGTTATAGTTTACTGGCTAGTAGACTGGTTCCTAAAGTGACTCTAGTTGCTGGTAATGTACAATCTACTAATACGTAAATGTGCAACAAATGTCGGGGATGCCTACCATATAAACTAGAACGTGAATTGATTTCAATAATCAATTTGTAATACCACTGACAAAAGAATTAATATGTACTAGTAATAGAACTAAATTATATAGAAATGAATAAAACGCAAAGAAAAAATACCTACTAAAACCGCACGCCGTCTCGGGTCTACAGACGCCGGGGTGTAAGGTATATACCTTTTATTTTTTGTTTTTTATCGTGCGGAAATATTCGGATTCTACAGACGCCGGGGTGTAAGGTATATACCTTTTATTTTTTGTTTTTTATCGTGCGGAAATATTCGGATACCCCCCCCCCCGCCGGCCTGCGGGGGCGGTTATGTCGGGCTTGCACCGACTAAAACCGCACGCCGTCTCGGGTCTTCAGACGCCGGGGTGTAAGGTTACCCATAGAGCATATCCCTCGCACCCCGGCTGACCCTGGGCCATCTCACCACTAACAGCATCGCTCATCCTGTCTCCTCTGAAAGCAGAGGAGTACGGAGAGCGATGTGTTCCCGCCACGTTGGGTATTGGCCGACGATCAATGCCAACCCTATGAAGGGGTGAAGGGGAAGCCATTAACCGCCGCCTAGGGTGTACCGGCCGCTCCGATTCTGTTCCCCCCGGACTGCAGCGGGATCGGAATCGGAGCGACACTCGAGGAGGTTACCCAACACACACCCCAGGTATATACCTAACAGCAGAAGCAGGCCAGGACGGTGGGGCGACTAGCGCCCCTCCCCCAAACCGGGGCAAGACGGGGACACCGTGGTTCCCAAACCCGAGGGGGCCATCTCGAAACCGGAGATGGCCCAGGGTCAGTCGGGGTGCGAGGGATATGCTCTATGGGCAACCTTACACCCCGGCGTCTGCAGACCCGAGGCGGCGTGTGGTTTTAGTCGGTTCAAGCCCGACATAACCGCCCCCGCTGGCCGGCGGGGGGTATCCGAGGGTATGTCCGCACGAAAAAAAGAAAAAAAAGGTATATACCTAACTCTCAGCACGTAGTCTTACTCGTATCCCATAATTAATTGTAGACGAATGATAAATGCACTTTGCAAATTGCAATATACATCATGTTGTATATGTTTTTAACGTCTGGAAACCCTTTCGATGCCAACGATGGGGTGGGCGTGTCGGAATCTGACCGACTAAAACCACACGGTTTCCTCCCCAAGTGTGCATTGCCGGGCACCTCGAGAGGATAACCCCAGGGTTACCGGCGGACTTCGGCCGCAACCGCAGGCCTGCCTGGTGGGTCCGGGTTTTATCCCCCGACGGTGAGTTGGCAAGCCTATGTAGGACACACACGACACACCGCCGTCTTGGCCTGCTTCTGTAAGGACGGCGAGTCGGCCAACTGCCGTGCTCAGGCCCCGATCATGGAGGTCGGTAGTTCCTGCCGCTCCCTGTCCGCCGTCTCTTTTACGCGCATTACCTGCTCGCAGAAAGAGGCGGCGGCGTACCACTTGCTCCCGTCGGAGATCACGACTCTCACCATGGTCTCCAGCGAGAGAACGTCCACGCCCAGGACCGCAACGAGATTCCGGCGTTGACTCGCCCACGCTGGGCACTCCACCAACGTGTGGAGCGCTGTGTCTTCGCCAGGATCCTCGCAGTGCTGGCACTGCGGCGTTGTCTCCCAGTGGATGCGCCACAGATACTTACCGAAGCACCCGTGTCCGGTAATCATCTGGCACCTCCGGTAGGAGAGAACACCATGGTCCCTCTTCAACACACACCGACATACACCGATACTACATCTGACATCTAAAATATTACGTAACTGTGGCTACATAAATTATAATATCCTTTAGATGCATTTGAGGCATTCAGTTAAGTGTCGTGTTTTCTGCGTATTACAAATTAGTTTGTGTATTTACAAATACATGCTGCTTAAATTTCACTTTGAACTTTTTCTTAGTTTTTTATTGCTAAGTCATAAAAATAAAAGTAGTTTATTTAGAAATTATTTATCACTTGTGGCGTTTCTACACTGAGAGGTTAATTTCTTTCAAATAAATTCATTGTTTAATAAAAAATATGATCGAGAGGTCCTGGGGGCTGACCATGACCGCTTAATAGCAATTCAACTGCAGACCTAAATAGTTTCGTACTCATACCATAGCGTCGTATTAAGGCGAGGGTCCCCGAGGAAGGGTGTTTTTAGATTAAGATTTTTCCAAAATGAGAAGTCGCTGGTTTCTGAAAATCATATATTATGTTATTCTAGGTTGACTGGGGTTATCCTTTCGACGGCTTACCCGGGGTGCCCGGCAATGGACACTTGGGGAGGACACCGTGTGGTTTAAGTCGGTACGATTCCGACACGCCCACCCCATCGTCGGCACCGATGGAGTGAAGCCCGTGGGGGTTTCCACACGCTAAAAAAAAGGCTATTCAACCTAGTATTTTCGGTTACATAGGATAGTGAAAAATGGTTATCTAAATATACAGAAATTATATATTACCTATACCATGAAAATTCAAAATACCTACGTTTTCTACCTATATGAAGCGTTCAGAGAGTCAGTCAGTCCCGAGCGGAACGTGTTCGAGACAGGACTTTTGTCACTTCGCGCTAGGCGCACAGTCGAGTTATTCTTTTTTTAAATGAAGTTTGAAATGAATTTGTCAGTTGTACAATTCCGTTGATAACAAGTTAAAAGTAAATAACATATACTCAGAGTCCATCTTAGCTTTTGCTGACGATCTCGCAATACTGACGCGCAATCCAAAACAATGTCAGGAACTATTAAAGGAAGTCGATGAGTTCTGTTCGTGGACAAATGGACTGAGGACGAAGCCCAGTAAGTGTCACTGTCTATGTCTGGGTAGACGGGACACCAAATTTACCTCTTACGACCCGGGACTCTTCATTGGGGGTAAACCAGTTTCCATAGTCGCTGAATCGGTGCCATTTAAATTTCTTGGGAGAAAGATAGACTATAAAGGACGCACACCATCCTTAGATGAAGTTGTCGATACGTTTATAAATGACCTAAATAAGATAGATCAGATACCACTAAACAATATCAAAAAAGCTTGGATATATGACAACTACTTAACATCACGTCTGACTTGGCCTTTTCTGGTGTATGAATTCGGTAAAACCTTACTGGCGAAAATAGATGCAACTGTCATAAAATCGCTAAAATCGTGGCTTGGTCTAGCGCACTCTGCTGATTCCTCTGCTCTATTTAGGGATCAAAATAATTTTGGGATGAAACTTAAGAAACCATCGGAGCTCTATAAACATCTTAGAGTTACCAAAGCCCACATCTTAGGAAAATCCCAAGATGTCACAATCAGGGCACTCCCGAAAGATAATAACGCGTCCGAGCTTGAATCTAGACTTCTATTCCATAAACGATTTATGATAGGGGCCCAGTCAAACAGAGTGGGGTTGGGAGTACGAGAGCCAGAAAGGGACCAGGATATACTTAAGTCCTTTCTAAAACAAGACGAAAATGATAAATATCGAGTGCACGCGATGAATTTGGAAATCCAAAATGAATGGTTGACAAAGGGAGAGTTCTGCATACCGATGGCCTTAAAGTGGCGCACCTTGATCTATGACTGGTCGCCGGCCCTGTTAAAATTTTATCTTAACGCCTTTCAGATGACCCTCCCAGACCAGAGTAATCTGGTAAGGTGGGGGAAGGCCACAGAAAAACAATGTTATACTTGTGGTGAGGCAATAGGGACGGCTAGACACATATTAGTAGGATGTAGGGTGCTTCTCGATAGAGGCCATTACTCACGCCGCCACGATAAGGTGCTTATCATCATACGTGAAGCAATGAGTCTGGCAGTAGCTAGAGCCCAAAAAGGATTGACTACTAACAGACGTCATATCAACTTTGTGTCTGAAGGTTCATCCATAACACCCAGGAACAAACCTTATTCAATCTTAGATACTGCCCCAGATTGGACTCTCCTAATCGACACGTATGAAAAGCACTATAAAATTCCGGAGGATGTTGGGGTTTCGTCATCTAGACCTGACATATTCCTATATTCTAAGAGGTTAAAACATGTGGTTCTTGTGGAACTTACTGTACCGTGGGAAACAAATATACCGAAGGAAAACACAATAAAGAAAAATAAATACTATGATCTCACAAACGAATTAATCAAAAACGGTTACGTGGTTAATTTGTATGCAGTGGAAGTGGGAGCGAGAGGTATACCAGCAAAATCTCTCTATAACCTACTTAAAGATCTAGGCCTATCGAGAGCTACAATAAGCTCATTACTAGGACGAATGTCTAAAGCGGCACTAGTAGGTTCGTATCAAATTTGGTTAGGCAGGGAGGGGAACTTGGGTAGTGAAGGTGAGTGTTGATGTACATCAACAAAAGGGGCCCCTTCTAAACCTACACTTGGGTCGCAAGTCCCAGGCACTGTCCCGAGTTCCCAACTCAGCAACGCGATGGACCCGGCACCCGCACGGAGAATCCATGGATTGCTAAGATTACGGTCTCAATGCTAAAGTACATTAAATATTATTTTCATATTGTTTTAATACATATTAGATAAACGTATATATAATTCTAAATTGTGTTTAAATGGGTTTCTATGGGTATGTTTTATGTTCAGAATTGAAACCGGTAGGTGGTGCCGCAGTCGTGTTGTAGGATGTTGAATATTCTGCTTTTCACCAATGAAAAGTAGATTACAACGGAAATTAACGCGAGAGTTCGTAAATATAATTATACTTGTCTTCTGTGTGTTTCTTTCATTCATCCAATTGCAATGAAGCTTTGGTAAGTAGGTGAAGGAAGAAATAAAAAAAGAATCATTGCAATGCATGCCGTGCGTTAGATTAGGATTTGAGTCACTTCGATGCGTCGCTCGTCGTTCGATACTAACTACCTACACAACAACTAGCTGTAGCGTGGCGGCAGTACATTCGACTGCTACGTTGGGGAGCGCGAGTTCGATTCCCGCTCAGTTCAAATATTAGTATGTATGAATATGTCTATTTGCATGTATACCATATACATGTATATACTAACAAAAAAGTAAGTATGTTTATCAGCAACCTGGAACCCATATTACAAGCTATACTTAAATAATACTATACTTATTATTTCCTTTATTTAACTTTAAATACATATAAATTATATTTTTAAATACATTCTGTATAAAGAAAAAAAAAAAAAAGTAGTGGCCCACCGGCATCGAGTACAGGGACCAAGCTACCGGTTGTTAGGGCTCCAGAGAGAGGAATCTCCTTACAATACGTGCTGTGTCGAGGAGCACTGCCTTCTGCATCAAGCCCTTGACCCAACTGCCTAACACGAGTCTCTTGAGATGTTGATCGAGGCTCTTGGCAATCAGTCCGTGAAAAGATACAACTATCGGAACAATAATTGTCGAATCCACACTCCACATGTCGACAACCTCATGAGCCAAATCCAAATATTTCATTTGTTTTTCTTTTACGGCTCTCACAAGCCCTTGACCCAACTGCTTAACGCGAGCCTCTTAAGATGTTGATCGAGGCTCCTGTCAATCACCATGGCACGCAACGAGAGGTATTTCACCGCGGTCGCTTCTTTCTGCGAGGCAGTCATCTCGCAGAAGGAGGCGGCGGAAAGGATCAGAGAGGCAGACGGCCACGCGGATCCGATCCGCTGCCCGCGAACTGGGCGGCGTGCACGCCCATTCCTGCGCCTCATGCCGCCCTAGTGAGGCCGCAGGTGGATGGGACGGAGCTTGCCCTCCACCCGCAGTAGAGCGCCCGCGAAGGGGTGATGTTCCAGTGTGCCTGGACATCGCCTAGAAGACGGGCCCGCACCGCGTTCCATCGATGAGTGCGTAGTATTTCCGACGGTTCACTCACTAAGTCGCAGAGTATGGCACACGGCATGTTGTTTTAGTGTGGTGAGAGCCCCACATACATGCGGATGAGGTACATTTTTTCCTGCCTAAACAAAAAAAAAAGGCTTCTGACAATCAGTCCGTGACCCGATACAATTATCGTAACAATAATATCCGAATCCACACTCCACATGTCGACAAGCTCGTGAGCCAAATCCAAATATTTTATTTCTTTTTCTTTTTCGGCTTTCACAAGATTCTCGTCATAGGAATGGTGATATCGATAATTATTGCGCGGCGTTCTGATCGATCTATTAACACTATACCAGGTTTATTAGCTACAATAGTCCTGTCAGTGATGATAGATCGATCCCAGTACAACGTGATGTGCCCATTTTCGAAAACTGCGTCGGGCACATGCCTATAGTACGGTAGGTACCTCTGATTCCAAAAGGTTATACTTTAGAGCAAGGGTAACCTATTGAAATATCGAATTTCTGTTACCCGAATCTTAAAACCCCGAAAACGGTTGGTAGAACTTTTAAAAGACAGATGTAATTAATGACAACTTTCTTTAATTCCGTTTTTAATTTCCCAGATGAATCAATTTCCAGGGCACTAATTTCCAAACCAAATTTTCAAATAGTATTTTTTTGTTTCCCATATTGTCATAATCCAAATATAATTATACCAGATTCTCAGAATATTTGTTTTTGTTTCCCATCGTACCATGTTCTAAATAAACTATTACCAAATTTTCATAATCTTTTTATTTGGTTCCCATACAATCGTGTTCCAGCTAAACTATATACAGGTATAGTAAAACTCAGTAAATTTATACGATTCATAATAAATGAATCGTATAAATTTACTGAGTTTACAGTTGTTTACAGTTTACAGTTGTACAGTAAGTATCTTACACCCCGGCGTCTGTAGACCCAAGACGGCGTGCGGTTTTAGTCGGTTCAAGCCCGACATAACCACCCCCGCTGGCACGCGGGGGGTATCCGAAGGGATTTTCGCACGAAAAAAAAAAAAAAAGGGTACAGTAAGTAATTTAGAAATTTAGAAATTTGATATAATTATGAAAATAATACGTAATATTGTTAGGTCGAAATTAATTATCGTTAACACCCCGACTCAGTGCAATCCGACTCGGATAGGTTAGGTTAGAAGACTAAGACTTTTTTTTAAACCACCCAGAAGTAGGAGCCCCGCGAAGCGAGGCTCCGTCGAGCTTAGTTAGTAGACGCCATATGAGGTTTAGTTTTAGGTTTAATTATGAACAAAAAATCTGTGTCGTATAATCATTTATTAATCAACATAATTCAAGTATAGGTAATATAAAAAAAATATTTTCTTGAAAGCAACATTATTTTAAATTTAAATTTATATAAATTTATTATCTATAATAATATATATAAATATATAAAATATATAAATAAAAGGATTTCGTTTTTCTGGATATCATTTATTTTAATTTAAAAAATCTTGGTTTTAAAAATCAGGATATTGTTTGTCTGGATATCAATTAACTGCATTTCAAAAATTTGTGTTTTAAAATTTCGGCTTTCGTGCATATGGATTACGGTCATCTGGATTTTGTGCATTTAGATTTCGTGTGTCTAGAACTCGTTCGTCTGGATTATAAAACGTCGTACAAATGAATAAATGGGCAAATGAAATTCGGAGTTGCGATTATATAGCAAATAAAACTTCGGAATTTGAAATGAATGAAAATATGGCCAAACGTTTTCGGGATTATGATAATCGGAATATTAAAATTCGGGATTAAGATAGGTAACCTAAAGCAAGCTGTTGATGGACAATCCTGGCTACTTGGTTATGTCTATACAAATACTCGCCGTTGGCAAGACGATAACAACCAGAAATTATCTGTCTAAGGGAATCTCCGGGACGGTGGCACGCCCGACATATGTCAACCGTACCATCCTTTAGAATATACTTCCGATAGTTATTCGTCATAACAACTTCGTCCATAATTGCAAAAACAAAACCTTCGGTTTCCCCAAACAGGTCACCGAAGCGTTCTCTTTAGCCAAAGCTAGCGCGGTAAGTCCGTTATCCACTATTACTACATCACGATGCATATCAGCTTCATTGTGTAGGAAGTATTCCCTGAGGTTGCACACCTCACGGTTATGAAGGGATTTGGCATTTAAAAAGCCGCGTCCCCCGCATTTCCGCGGTATGTACAACCTCATCACAGATGAACGCGGATGATGCATTTGGTATGCAGTAAGAAGCGTACGGATTCTCCTATCCAAGGTGTCTAGTTTGGTCTAAGTCCACCTGAGTATGCCGAAGGAGTACATTAAAACACAAACCAGGTTTGCGCCAGTTCTCTCTAGCCAACGCAAGCCGTTATCCGCTGCGATCACATCACGGTGCATATATGTATTTGTGCAAAGAAAATATTCTCTAAGGTTGTATATCTCGCGGTTATGAAGGGTCTTAGCATTTAGAAAGCCACGACCCCCAGTTTCCGCGGGATATACAACCTCATTACAGATGATCGTTGGTGGATCATTCGAAATGTGGTCATCAGCGAACGAACTCTTCTATCTAGGACACCCAGTTCGGTCTGAGTCCATCTAAGTATGCCGAAGGAGTACATTAAGACTGGTATGACCTAACCATTGTAGGCACGCACCTTGTTGCCACCCGATAGAAGGCTTTTCAGAACTTTTTCAGGCGGCCAAAGAAGCGCTCCTGCAATGCCAGACTCGGAGATTCTTAATGCCTGTGACATAACTAGGTATGTCACAGGACCTACGACCTACCTAACTGAAACCTACAAATATCTAGATATTAATATTAAATATCTAGATCTAATCTAATTAAATATCTAGATATTTGTAGGTTTCAGTTGTAGAAAAAGATTTAAGTTTAATGGAATCCGAAAGTGTGACACTTTCGGATTCCATTAAACTTATGCTATACCACCTCGATGCGATTAAACTATACCACCTCTTTCCACATGTATGACCGCAAGCGCTTTTTGTAGCGTCGCATTTGCCCATGCATAAACTTTCTGCTTCAGAAAGTCAATGCGCTTTGTGACACATGAAGCGTATTGTTGAGGACTAACGTTAGTCCCCAAGAATGCCTTTGTCACAAAGCGCATCACCCACGGGCGTATTTTGCCTGATCTGAAGCAGGTAAGCTTACCGATGAGTGTCGATGAGAATACGACGTTCAATCCTGTACTGCCAGGCAGGCACAGCAGGCTTGGGTCGAGTAGCAGTTTCATTTACAATAAATTTTACTCCAGCTTCTCGACATGCTGCGACGGCCGCACAGTACAAAATCGAAAGTGTATCACTAAGGTCTTCGCTATTTTCTAAATACTCAGGTAATAGCGAATCTAGGGCACAGATTAGTGCTATGTTCTTTTTATGCATGGGGTAAGCGAGGTATTTTGCTTGGTATCATAGATCGATATTCCAGTATCGCATCCTCCAAAGTGCTCCATAATCGTTCATTATACTGGGCACTTACCGATATACTCTTACTTTCCACACCCTCATCAGTGTGATCGAGCTGTGGCGGGTTTACACTCGCGGTTACGCTAGACTCCACCAAAGGCACGGCATGCAATGAAGTGGGGATAGTAAGAATATTCTGTACGTCAGAGTATAGCCTCTCAAGTACGGTACCATCCAACATGTTACAACGTTGAATAGCCCGTACCTGGTCCGATAAACGTTGCACTGATACGTTGACAGCCGGTGCAAGTTCCTAAAACAGAGAGAGTAAACGATCACGGTATATGGTGAGGTTGGTTCCCAGCTCTGTAGCCAATATAATATGCCCGTATGATGCTTTCATTTATTGAAGAAGACCATTTCATGCGGTGCACTTCACCTCCGGCGGCGGGGGCCCTGTTCGAGGACGGTTGTCTTCGGGGTCCTAGGCACGCAGTGGCTGGCCTCTCCCCGCCCGACGCACAGGTGTTGGTGACTTCGGCGCTAGACGCCTCAACAGTTGTGGAATGGAAGGTATACCTGAGGCTGCGGGGTAGAGCTGCACGATGAGTCCATGGGTGTTAAATGTGCTGATTGATTGAGTTGCTTGTATCTCGCTCGTGTCAACATATTTTATTGCTTTCTGTTTATTGTCTGAAATGACGTATGTCATATTTTCTGTATTTGTAGATTTTTTTGAAAATTGTGTAATTGATGGTGGGATTAATTTTCAATAATTTTATAAATTTATTTAGTTTTACAATAGTAATAAAATTAATTTATTTACAGAAAATCTATTCCGAGAAAAATATTTCGACAGTTCGCGAGCAGTGTTGCAATTATTTTTTTTTTTTTTTTTTCTCGAAGTGTTTAGGACACTTCGGTGAATTAATGAAATCACGGGCCTATACCAAGTTTAGTGAGTTTCACGTTCTGATATGGGTTGGTTGTTCAAATCTTTTTAGAGAAATTTGCGGACCATGCGACAAGTATTTAAAATGGCAGCATTTCGCATTGTCATGTATGTACTTTAAGTTATGTCTTTATATAATTGTTACTAATATTATATGTTATAACTGTATATAATTGTTTTTAGGGATTGTAATAAATGTTTGGGTATCACACCCGTACTGGATAGCACTAGGGGCCAGATTCTAACTATTTCTTCTTTTAGTTCTGTGTATTTGTTTATTTTTTCCGTAATGGTTCTATGGAGATTATGAGTGTTGGGCACTGCAATGTCAATGAGAAATACTGTTTTATTTTGTTTGTCAATCAAAGTGATGTCGGGTCTATTCTTGTGGATGGTCTTGCTCTATCAAAATATAGTTTATGTTTAGTGCTCTCCAGTACAGGTTTTGGGTTGTAGAGGTAGTATGGTGTAGGTTTGTTGGATATGAGGTTATGATTGATGGCAAGTTTTTGATAAATGATTTGTGCTATTTGATTGTGTTGGCGTGTGTAGTCTGATTGAGTTGGGCTAGGACAGGCGCCAGTAATATGCTGAATAGTTTCAGAATGACGATGGCATTTCCTACATTTGTCGTCTAAGGTGTTGGGGTCTTTAATTATGAACTTTCTGTAATTTTTCGTATTAATTATCTGATCTTGAATACTTATCATAAAGCCCTAATATATAAATTTTAGCCATTTGTTTGACGCGTGGGCATCTATGTGAGGTTGTTCTATATCGTGAATGTGTCGACCGTGTAATTGTTTACTGCGTCATTTTGTCAGCTTCAGGTTTTCTAAATTGTGTGCTGTACTAAAATCTTTATTTATGTCGGTTAAAGTTAGCGGTGTGTAATTTGTGTCAGATTCTACTATTGTCTTATGGATCCTACTAAAGTTAGATTTTTCGTAAAAGAAGTTTCTTAGTTTTTGTACGTGTCCTTCCCAAAGTATTATCAAATCTATCATCCCTCTGCCACCATTATGTCTTTGTATTGTCATCCGTTCTATGGCTGACTCGGGGTGGAGATAATTGTAGTTCGTGAGTGTTGTCCTAGTTTTTATTTCTAATTGAGAAATATCTGTGGTGGTCCATTTGACAATTCCAAAGGAGTAAGTTAGTATATATAATATTTTTTTGGAGTAAAGTGGTCTCTTGCAAATTTGGTTAAGTCTACGTATGTATTCTTGGCTTATATCTTTTTTAATTTCTGTGTGATTTATTGTTGTTCCTTGATGCAACCCTAAGTATTTATATGTATCATTTTACTCCATTGTAGTGAATCTGATGTGTTCAGGTGAGTTGTCATTACTAACAATACTATTGCTGCTACTTACTTTACCTCTGTGCAAGTGGAGTGCTTTGCACTAATCTAACCCAAAAGTCATATTGATGTCGGTGCTGAACTGAGATGTGATTTTTATGAGTTCCTTCATTTCTTTTTCAGATTTAGTGAATATTTTATGTCATCCATGTACATAAGGTGATTGATTGTAGTGTATGGTGTTAGTTTATAACCGTAATGTGTGTTATTTAAAATATTGGATAATGGGTTAAGGGCCAAGCAGAACCATATGGGACTTAGTGAATCACCCTGGAAGATGCTATTCTCGATTGGAATTTCATCTGTTGTGATTGATGTTGAGTTGATGGTTAGTGATAGTGAAGTCCTCCAATCAGACATGACAACTTTCATGAAATTTATTATGTTTGGGTCTATTTCGTAAATTTGTAAGATGTGTATGTGTGGGGTACGCTATCAAAGGCTTTTTTATAGTCTATGTAAGTTAATTGTAAGTTTATATTATGAGAAGTTGCATGTTTTAGAATGGTAGAATCAATGATAAGTTGTTCTTTGCATCCCATATGTCTCTGCCTGCACCCTTTTTGTTCTTCTGCTAGTATGTTATTCTGTTCTATGTATCTATTAATTCTATGAGTTATGCAAGATGTCATTAATTTATAAAGTGTAGGTAAGCAAGTTATAGGTCGGCACTGAGATGGATCGGAGATTTTGCTGCTTTTAGAAAGCGTGTATGTTATACCTATTGTTATAAATTTTGGCCAGTCTTCTGATCCTTTTATGATGTTACACATATTTTTTGCAAGTATGTTATGGAAAACTGTTAGTTTTTTATACCAGAAATTGTGCACACTATCAATGCCCACTGCTTTCCAGTTTTTCATCTTTTTGGTAACCTCTTGAATATCAGCACTAGTAATATCATCACATTCCATCGGTTCAATAGTATTTGATTTTTCTGTTTCTTCTTTTATCCAATCGGCGTTCTCATTGCGTGATGTCTGTTTCTTCCATAGATCATTCCAGTAGTTTTTGAGTTCAATTTCAGTAGAAACACCTGATAATTTATTGTTTGGTTTTTCACTTACTGATCTGTAGAATGATTTTTCATTAGTTGCAAATAGTTTGTTGTCAGTCTTCATCTGTCATGATTTTTTATACAGAGCTAATCTTTTTGATTTTAGAACAGCTTCTATTATAAGTGTCCAAGTACTCTTCGGGTCTAATATTGCTCTTCTCGTGCGTGGGGTGTACTTTTACTTTTTCAAATATTTTATTGACTCTATTGACTAATTTTTTACCTCTGTTATTGTTAATGTATTGTGTCAACCTACCACAATGTCAACTCGTAAGGTTTTGATATCATTTTCCAGTGTCAGTTACCACGCCGATTCTATAAGCGTTCTTTATTGTTTTGAATTTGTTTTTGATTATTAGAATTTTTATAACCTAATCTTGTGCAAATTACCATCGCGGTACAGTATATCAATGTGTGTGTGGGATGCGGAGAAGGACGTCCATTAATGGACACACCAATCCGCATCCTGCAGGCGAACATAAACATAAACATAAACCACTGCACCGGTGCTCAGGATCTTCGGTACCAGGGCATCGTGGAGTGGTCTATCAATGTGGTCGTGGTCGCTGAGCCGTACTGGGTCCACCCCGGAAGCCCGGTGGACCTGGACGGCGTAGCGACCGTCTTCGGGGGGTCCGCCGCGGACACCTCGCACCTTGCACTCATTGCAAGGTGCAGAGGCTGTGTCGCGGCGGACTATGAGGGCTTGGCTGTCGTGGCCGTCTACTTCTCGCCAATCCTTGACCAGTACGAGCTTGAGCTAAGGCTCGCTGAACTGGACATTGTTCTCGATGCGTGCCGTCCTCGTCCTTTCTTGGTCCTGGGAGACTTCAACTCCTGGTCTCAGGCCTGGGGCTCCCGGGAAACCAATGACAAGGGGCGAGTACTGGAGGACTGGGCCAACACCCGTGGTCTAGAGGTCCTCAACCGGGGGAATGTCGCCACCTGGGAGCGGCGGGGACTCAGTTCGGTCGTGGATGTCGCGTTCGCGACCCCTGCGCTCGCCCGCCACGTCCAAGGTTGGCGCGTGGTGGAGCTGTATGAGGCGTACAAGGAGGCCAAGAGGACCCTCCAGGAAGCCATAAAGCAGGCCAAACGGCGGGCCCGCGAAGAGCTGCTGGAGTCTCTGGAGCAGAACCCATGGGGGCGTCCTTACCTTGCGGTCAGGGGCAAAATCCGCCCAAGGGCGCCCCTACTGACCCAGAGCCTCCAGCCGGAGCGGCTGGAGGGGATACTGGGCTCCTTGTTCCCAGCGAGAGCGGAGGAGCATGTCCCTCCGCGTATGGCTCCGCCTCAGGCGCCTGACGCTGATAATAGCGAGAGCGATGTGCCCGAAGTCAGGGAGAGTGAACTGCTCCGGCTTAAAGCCCGGAAATGCACTGCCCCCGGACCCGACGGCATTCCAGGCCGAGCATGGGTCCTGGCCCTGGAGGAACTAGGGCCTCGGCTCGTGGCGCTCTTTAGCGCATGCCTCGAAACCAGCCATCCGGTTACCGGCCGATCGTGTTGCTCGACGAGGTGTGCAAGCTCTTTGAGCGGACTATTGCAGAGTGCCTCGTCGAGCATCTCATGAATGTGGGGCCAGATCTGGCGGACAACCAGTTCGGTTTCCGCCGAGGGCGCTCCATCGTGGAAGCGAACATGCCCGTTAGGCGCCTGGCGGAGGAAGTAGTCTCGCGGGGTGGGGTGGTGGTGGCGGTGTCTCTCGACATCGCCAACGCCTTCAACACCCTACCCTGGAGCTGCGTTAGGGAGGTGCTCGCGTATCACGGAGTGCCTCCTTACCTCCGCCGCATTGTCGAGGCATACCTATCCGAGAGGGCCATAGTTTACCCGAGCTGGCTAGGGCCAGGGCGGCGAGAAATGTCGTGCGGTGTTCCGCAGGGGTCGGTCCTAGGGCCACTCCTGTGGAACATCGGATACGACTGGGTGCTGCGCGGTTCGTTGCTCGAGGGTGTCAGCATAACGTGTTATGCTGACGACACCCTCGTTATGGCGCGGGGAGCAACGCACCGAAGCGCGGCACTAAAGGTCACGGCAGGGGTTGCTCAAGTCGTGGATCGAATACGGCGGCTCGGACTCGAGGTGGCTCTCCACAAATCCGAGGCTATGTGTTTCCACGGGCCTCGGAGGGGGCCACCTGCGGGAACCAGCATAACCGTAGGGGGCGTAAGCATCGGCATCGAGCCCACGATGAAGTACCTTGGGCTCGTACTCGATAGCCGATGGGACTTCGGACCTCATCTCCGAAGTCTGGTCCCGAAACTGAGGGGGGGCTGCGGCCGCGCTATCGCGGCTGATGCCCAACGTCAAGGGACCCAACGCCCCCACTAGGAGACTGTACCTGGGGATCGTACGAAGCATGGCCCTGTACGGGGCCCCAGTATGGGCGGAGACTCTGGCGGCCCGCAACGTGGCTGTATTAAACAGCCCGTTAAAAGCGATGGCCGTCAAAGTCATCAGGGGGTATCGCACGGTCTCCTAACCGGGACCCCTCCATGGGACCTGGAAGCGAGAGCCCTTGCGCTGCTGCACCAGTGGCGCAAGGAGGCGCTGGAGCGGGGCCATAGGCCTGAGCCCCGAGAAATCAGGGTTCAGCGGTCCCTGCTCCGCCAGGAACTCATGGAGACATGGAGGGTGCGACTTGAGCACCCAAGGTGGGGGGAATCCACCATTGCGGCGGTGAGACCGATCATGAGGGAGTGTTTGGAGAGGGACCATGGGGCCTCTCCTACCGGATGTGCCAGATGGTTACCGGACACGGGTGTTTCGGTAAGTATCTGTGGCGCATCCACCGGGAGACAACGCCGCAGTGCCAGCACTGCGAGGATCCTGGCGAAGACACGGCGCTTCTAGTCTGCGGCGAGGACGCCGCAGACTCATCTACGCCCGGGGCTACCGACCTCCATGATCGGGGCCTGAGGACGGCAGTTGGCCGACTCGCCGTCCTTACAGAAGCAGGCCGTGGCGGAGGCGTGTCGTGTGTGCCCTACACACGCCTGCCAACTCACCGAAGCGGGATAAAACCCGACCCCACTAGGCAAGGCCGCGGTGGCGGCCAAAGTCCGCCGGCAACCCTGGGGTTATCCTTTCGATGGCTTACCCGGGGTGCCCGGCAACGGACACTTGGGGAGGACACCGTGCGGTTTTAGTCGAGACACGACATAACCACCCCCGCTGGTCGGCGGGGGGGTATCCGAAGGGATTTCCGCACGTTAAAAAAAGAAAAAAAGCCGGCACTTCCTTCTACCCAGTATTCTCTCCCCGGGTATAAGCTTGTGCGTGTTGACTCTATTGTCTCTTCTGTCAACATGCAAATTCTTCCCTTAAATGCGACACATAAAGGCCCTAATTGTAGGCCGTCGCTACTTGACCTTATTTTAATATCTAACTCTCATAAAGTGGCTTCTCATGGACAGCTGTCAGCTCCGTTCTCACACCACGACCTTCTATAATTCTCCTATAAACTTCGTCCTCCGAAACGCAAGAGTAAATTTTTATTTCTTCGTAGTTTCAAAAACATTGATCTGGAGCGTTTGAGAGACGACATGGATGATGTTGATTGGTCTTCTCTTTAGAATTGCGATGACCTGGATGGGAAGGTGTCTATTTTTACCAGAACATTGTTGAAAATCTATGATGTACATGCCCCTCTTAAAAAAGTAAGAGTTAGACACCTTGCTTCCAGCACCTTGGCTTTCTCCATCCATCAAAGCTCTCATACCGAGGCGAGATAAGGCCAAACGTAGATATAGTAAGTGCCCGTCTGATGAAAACTGGGCCCTATACAAGAAACTACGAAATCACTGCAATCGTATATGTAGGGATGCGAGACGAAGCCACATTCACGAGTCCATTCAGCGTCTTAACACTTCTCAACTATGGCAATTTCTGAAATCTTTAGGTATTGGGAAGATCGTACATGATAACCCTACTGATATGGACCTCAATACATTTAATACCCATTTCTCAACTTCTCCCACTACCATTCCAAGTGATGTCAAATCTTCGACACTAAACTATCTCTCTTCTCTTCCACTGCCGTTAAATAATACTTTTTCATTTCACCCGGTTGCGGAGGCAGATGTTAAGAGACATTTACAATGTATTTCTTCTAAAGCAGTAGGTGATGATGGTCTTCAACTTCACATGCTTCTTCCCATCCTGAATCATATCATTTCTATCTTTACCTATGTAGGTGCCGCTGCTGATACGATGCGATAAGATGTACCTATGGTTACAATGTAATCACGCACTTAATATGGTTACACATAATGGTTACAATGATGATTATACATGATGGTTGCACATGATGATGGTTACACATGATGATGGTTACACATGATGATGGTTACACATGATGATGGTTACACATGATGATGGTTACACATGATGATGGTTACACATGATGACTTCAAACATGGTTACAAATGTTGTTCTCAAAAGAACAGTTTTATTCGGAACTTGGAGGCGGCGAAGTGGGCGCGGGAGCGTGAGCGGCTGCTGGCAGAAAGGAACGCACATCAACAATAGTATTTCACTTGAGTCAGATCCCTAAAGTGGTGACCCCGACGAACAAAAAGCAACCGAACAATAATGGACGAGGACCCTAAAAACGTTGTAGAAGCTCAAGAAGTCGCAGGGATATCTCTGTCGTTGCGAGTACCACCTTTTTGGCGTGACAAACCGCGCTTGTGGTTTATCAGCTTCGAGGCAGCCACCAGTGATTTAAAGAAAAGCCAGGCTCAACTAGCGCAGATTGCGATAGCCCAATTACAGAAGCAAGATATCGAGCAAGTAGCAGACTTGTTGTACAAGCCACCGGACTCAAACCTGTATAACGCGCTGAAAACTCGGCTAATATCAGTCTATGAAGAATCCGACAGCCGCCAGCTTCAAAAGCTATTATCCGAAGTGGAACTCGGAGACCAGAAGCCGTCACAATTATTACGCCATATGAGAAATCTTGCTCGAGACAAGATGCCGGATGACACACTACGCTTAATGTGGATAAACCATTTGCCACAGCACATACGCTCTGTTCTGGCTGTTAGTGAATCCTTCAACAATAAAGCAGCATTGGATGAACTGGCGCTATTGGCTGACAAAATGGCGGAGCAGTCTTCCCTTCGAAGCATAGATACACAACAGTCTTACCATGATTTACTAGAAGAATATCCTGGAATCGCAAGATTGACGTCTATGAAATTGAACCCCACTCACAGCGTAGAACATCATATTGAAACAACTGGACCGCCAGTACATTGTCGTTCCAGACCTATACCACCGCATCGCTACGAGCAGGTCAAGCAAGAATTTCAAAATATGATGAATCAAGGTCTGTGTAGACCCAGCAAAAGTCCTTGGGCTTCCCCACTACATATAGTCCCTAAGAAGAACGGTGACCTCAGAGCATGCGGTGACTACAGAAGGCTCAACGCAGTTACTAAGCCCGACCGCTACCCTATTCCCCGGGTCAAAGAATTTACGTACCAGTTACCAGGGAAACAAATATTCAGCACAATAGACCTGAACAGAGCTTACCAGCAACTACCAGTTTATGAAGAAGATATCGAGAAGACTGCAATAATTACACCATTTGGCCTGTTTGAATTCCCCAGAATGTGTCCAGGTCTAAAAAACGCAGGGCAAACATTTCAGCGTTTTATTCACGAAGTCCTCAAAGATCTCGATTTCGCTTTCCCGTTTATCGATGACATTCTTGTGGGATCTCCAAATATAGAAACACATAGACAACACCTCCGAAAAGTATTCCAAATGCTGGACCAATACGGGATAACAATTAACCCAGCGAAATGCGTATTTGGTCAAGAAGAAGTCACATTTTTGGGATACTCGGTGTCTAAAGAAGGCATCAAACCACCGAGTGAAAAAGTAAAAGCCATCGCAGAATATCCTAAACCCAAAACCATTGACGGGTTACGACGATTCCTTGGCATGATCAACTTTTACCGAGAAAATTTACCTAAAGCTGCCGAACTTCAAGCGCCACTCCATGCATTTCTAACCAAAGCCAAGAAGAAAGATAAGTCGGAGATACCGTGGACAGATAAATCTACACGGGCATTTGAAGCATGTAAACTAAGCATTCAAAAAGCCGCGTTACTCGCTCACCCATTGCATCGAGTACCGTTAGCCATTTTCTGTGATGCATCGGATACATCAGCGGGCGCTGTACTGCAACAATTCGTCAACGAAAAGTGGCAGCCACTAGGCTATTTCTCAAAGAAATACAATAATGCACAACAAAAATACAGCACGTTTGACCGCGAATTATTAGCCGTGCATATGTCGGTCAAATATTTCCGGAAAATGTTTGAAGGCAGAGAAATTATTATTTTCACGGACCACAAACCACTAACTTACGTCTACCACAAGCCACCATCTACTTCTGAAACTCCAAGAAGAACACGCCAGTTGATGTTTATAAGCGAGTTTACTACGGACATACGTCATATCAGTGGACAGCAGAACGTCGTTGCAGACGCACTTAGTCGAATCGATACAATAACGTGTCCCACTACTCTTGACTACCAGAGCATCTCAGAAGCCCAAGACAGAGACGTCACTATTGTACAACTAATGCAACGGAGCAACCTGTCCCTAGAAAAGGTGAAAATACCTGAAACTTCCTCAACTATATACTGTGAGACGTCGTTACCTCAACCTCGACCTTACTTACCAGTGGAATATCGTCGCGCTGCGTTCGAAGCATTGCATAATGTGAGCCATCCGGGTGTCAGAACTACACGTAAAATGATGAGTCGGAAGTTTTTTTGGCCGTCTATGAATGTCGATGTCGGCTACTGGGCGAAAAATTGTATTCTATGTCAGAAAAGCAAAATTCAACGTCACACATCAAGCGCAATAGCGAGTTTTCAACCGACTGAAAGATTTCAACAAATCCATTTAGACATCGTGGGCCCCCTTAGCACATCCTCACGAGGGTACCGGTTCATTGTCACAATGATAGACAGATGCTCTCGGTGGCCGGAAGCTATACCCACGGAAGATATAACAGCTGAAACAATAGCGAAAGTTGTCTACGAGCACTGGATAACCCGATTCGGGTGTCCGGAAACGATCACAACTGACCAGGGCCGTCAATTTGAAAGCCACTTGTTCTCGCAAATAATGATACTCATGGGAATAAAGAGGACCAGAACGACCCCATATCATCCGCAAGCGAATGGCATCGTTGAACGGTGGCACCGATCTATGAAAAATGCACTCAAATGTCGACTGTATAACAACAAATACTGGGACGAAGAGTTACCTACCGCACTTATGGGACTTCGAGCTGCATTACGTAGTGATACAGGTGTGAGTGCCGCAGAGCTAACATACGGACACAACATGCGCCTACCTGGTGATTTTTTCACGACAGCAACTTCGACGAATATGAACTGTGGCGACTCATTCGTACAACAACTCCGTGAAACAATAAACACACTCAAACCAAATAAGGACGATACATGCCATTCTAGCAGACGATCTGTATTCGTGCCACAAGACCTCAGGACATGCGAGCGTGTATTTGTGCGAATCGACTCTGTACGCAAACCCCTACAACCGCCATATGAAGGGCCGTATCGTGTACTGGAAAGAAACGAGAAGACCTATACGATACAATTACCCGATAGAACGACAACAATATCCATCGACCGCTTGAAACCCGCCTATACCATAAGAGATCAAGAACAAGATACACACGTAAGCACCAAGAAATCAACTGAAAATCTAAAAGGGTCACTGAAACAACAGAACGAAGTCAAACCCGGCGAATACACCTCTAAGCAACCCGAAACGAACAAAAGAAACCTGAAACAAAATAAAACCACTCGTTTCGGGCGAACAATAACACAACCGGTACGTTTCACTTGAAAGGGAGCCCTGTAGGTGCCGCTGCCGATACGATGCGATAAGATGTACCTATGGTTACAATGTAATCACGCACTTAATATGGTTACACATAATGGTTACAATGATGATTATACATGATGGTTGCACATGATGATGGTTACACATGATGATGGTTACACATGATGATGGTTACACATGATGATGGTTACACATGATGACTTCAAACATGGTTACAAATGTTGTTCTGAAAAGAACAGTTTTATTCGGAACTTGGAGGCGGCGAAGTGGGCGCGGGAGCGTGAGCGGCTGCTGGCAGAAAGGAACGCACATCAACAATAGTATTTCACTTGAGTCAGATCCCTAAACCTACATTATCAACTACTCCTTATACTCTAACTGCTTTCCTTCATCGTGGAAGCGGGCCTTTGTCTTGCCTCTGCCCAAAATACCCAACCCTACCATGCTTACCCACTTCCGACCTATCTCAATTCTTCCTATCATGTCTAAGGTTCTCGAAAGTGTTGTCTACGATTAACTGCCTAGATACCTCTCCTCTAATAGCCTGCTAAGTCCATTCCAATCTGGCTTTCGCCGTGGTCATAGTACTGTAACAGCTCTAGTCAAAATATCTGATGACATAAGGCTGGCCATGGAGAATAAGCAACTCACAGTTTTGGTCTTATTGGACTTTAGCAGTGCCTTCAATTCTGTTGATTTTGACATCCCTCTGGGAATCTTAACATCTCTTAATGTTTCTGCTTCTGCAACTGCATGGTTCAGGGACGCTCGCAATCTGTTCGTATCAACGAAGACTCTTCCGATTGGTGCGACTTGGGGGCGGGCGTCCCTCAGGGTGGCGTTCTTTCTCCTCTTCTTTTTTCCGTTTTTATAAATGCCATTATTAAGGTACTTACTTCACACTATCATCTCTATGCAGACGATTTGCAGTTATACCGATACTTTGGAGCCGATGAATTGCCGGGGGCCATGGCCGCTATCAACAGTGACCTAGCAAACATTAACTCTTGGGCCAAATCTTTTGGATTATTAGTAAATCCACATAAATCACAAGCGATCATTATTGGTGGTAGATATATGCTTGGCCTTGTCGATCACAATTCCATACCTCCTGTAGACGACGATGCGTAGTTGTAGGCGAGTTTTTCAAGGAAACAGCTGTTTAGCGGTAATAAGATTATATTTTCAAAGTCGGGTAAGTAGACACAAAAGGACTGAGGATGCGCGCGGCGTTCAGCAGTTGTATTGGACGACTGTTTGGTAAGGTGGAGGGCCAATACCCCTCCCCTCCGGTACGTGAGTCACCCCGCGCTCGTCCTCTAACAAAATTGGTAGTAATAGGTATTAGACCGAATAAAATGAATTCTACATTCTAAGTTATTATTAAATTACATATTACAATTACAATAACATAGGATCGCTAACACCTCCAATAATTTATGACTCTGTGGCCATCAACTATTCGAAGAGTGCTAAAAACTTGGGCGTGTTCATCGACTGTAATCTCTCTTGGGATGTTCACATTGCAGAGGTGAGCCGGAAGGTATACTACTCGTTTCAATCTCTCAAACGTCTTCAGAAGTTCCTTCCTCTTCAAACTAAAGTTACTCTTGCACAATGTCTTCTTCTCCCACTATTAGACTATGCTGATGTCTGTTTTCTCGATGCTTCGGAGGACCTCCTGAACAAACTTGAACGCTTGCAAAATTTGGGGATTCGGTTTGTATTCGGTCTACGAAAATTCGATCATGTTTCTGAATTTTGGAAAAGACTGAACTGGCTCCCTATTCGGCAGCGTCGTAACACTCATATCTTATCGCTTCTCTATACTATCCTTCACAGATCTTATTCTCCAAATTATCTGCGGGAACGTTTTGAGTATCTCGTACCTCGGGGCAAACCCTGTCGTCTTTCCTCCTCCCTTCTACTTCATACTCCTGCACACAGCTCCAGCTGTTATGATGGGTCCTTCACTGTACGGGCTGCTCGACTATGGAACTAACTACCGCACCATATTCGAGACAGTAGCAGTCTGGGCATCTTCAAAAGAAGAACTAAAGAACATTTCCTCTCACAATGTTAAAGTATATTATGTATGTATATAACGTATTTATATATATGTATCACTATATATAAAATATAAATGTATGGATGTAGGTATATTATTTTATTTTACATATAGTATATTATATTTACTTTTTAGGGATTTTCTTTAGAAATGCCCTATTGCTATCGAGTTGTCGTCGTCGTTGCCAATTTTCTGTCACGGTTTTGGGTATGAAGGAGATGAGCTATCGAGTTGCTGTTTTCGGTAATAGATTCGTGCTGGGGTGAACCATTGCAAGATAAAAAAAAATCGCAAATAAAAAACGCTAAATCGAAAATCCCTTGTATTCGGCTGAGCTCTTCTCAGGAATTCAACTTGTTTAATGTATAATTGATTTATTTTTGCCATCTTTCGTTTATGTACACTTTTTTTAGTTGTACACTTTGCTTCCCTCTGTTATTTCCTTTTTTCTACCTCTACTGCTCAAAGGTTTGCTGGTAGAGAACTCTTTTAGAGTTAAGCTCGCCTTTGTACATAATTTATTTTAATTGTAAAACATTTATATCTTTTCTTTTTTCGTGTACAATAAAGAATTAAGAAGATATTTTTACTCAGGATGGATGTAAGAAGCTTATAGACCGTAGGTAGACATGTAATCGGTTTGGGTCCATGGCATCACCGGACTTGTAAAAAAAGTGGGTTACACCAGTGGTCATGAAATTAGGAATCAATCCTGATTCAACACATGATTGGAATTGAGATGCCAAACGACCGTGTGAGCTTTTCAGACATTTTAACCAAAAATTATGCAGTCTGTCTGGTCCCGCTGACTTCCAGTTAGGCAACACGACGGACTGCATCGGCTACATCCTCTTGCAGTATTGTAACCGGATCCATGATCTTAATAGGCTCACACGATCGCTCAACATCCCGTATCCAATCACCCTCTGTATGACTGACGGGCATCGATCAGATATTACGCTAGAATGTATTAGTAATATCATCATTTGGGCCACGAACGTCAGTCCCTGTCGAATCAGGGCGCTCCCAATCTCTATAGACCTACCTTTGGTCCCTTTGGAACGTGCTAATAAGAAAATATCGCTCCACTCTTTTTTTATACCGCCGAATCCGGTTTGCCCACGCATAAACTTATTATTATTATTATAATAAATCTATAGCTATAGTCAAATAAAAAAACTACATACATACGTCCAATTAATTATTTAAGTAACTATATTTATTTGGAAATCTTAATAATTTATTCATAATTTACCAAATATTATGTAAACAGTTCCAATACAATTACATAGGCATACATACGTATATAAGTATCGCATTGAGAATCTACCTCTTTTTGGAAATCGATTGAAAAATAATAGTGGTAAGTAATAAATAATAATAATAAATATCCTAGGACAAATTACACAACGCCACCTAGACCCAAACTAAGCAGAGCTTGTCATAAGGTATCTAGAATGCGGATAAACTTACTTAAATACTTTATTTGGAAATACATACATATTATACATAGAAACACCCAGAACAATACAAATTACATATTTGCACTGAGCGGGAATCGAACCCGCGACCTCTGGACTTAGAAGTCGAAAGCACTACCGCTATGCCACAGAGGTCGTATTAGGTATTTGGTATTAAGTATTTGGTACTAGTATGCAGTTTAATGACATACATATAACAATGCACGTGCGTGTGCGTGTGCGGACTCCTATGTAGGTAATGTTGTTGAAACATAAAATGTTTCTTCTTAATAGGTGTACATTCTATTTTACAACAGTGAATGAACGCTATATTTGAACTTAACTTAGACATAACCTAACCTAACGTAGATATCAAAATAATAAAAGTGAGTAACGCAAATTGTATTTATAGAAGATATTCTACGTAATGAATTTGTGTTTAATTATTTTTATTGATACCACCATAACACAAAAGCTTAAGTTAACATTCTTGAAAATAGGGGTTGAAATGGTTTTAACGATATATCTCTTAAACTATTTATCTGAAAAAAAAAAATATTAACATTTTTTGTTGCAAATTAAATTCTCTACAACTTTGGTCCAGTAACTTTTGTTTTATTTTTATTTTGTTATAATTTTTTAAATTATTAATTTGGCAATATTATAAATATTTAATTTATTGACTCTTTTCCCCACCACCCACGAGGTAGAGTCTGGAGGCGCGTTTTTTTTACGTGGTATCCTCAATAGGCATAATCCACGGTAATTTTCTAAATTTGAACTACTCCGTCCTCAGTTTTTTCGATGGACCAGGCTGCGGATCAGCATCTGATCGGCTTTCTGAATTAAATATCAGTGGGAGAACGGGAGAAGGAAGGGGTGTTAATGTCGGCGGTTCATCATCAAAGTCTTTTTCATTTATTAATTCTGAGAGCCCCATTACGTTGCTGCAAGTCTCTCCAGAACAATGGAAGCACACTGCAGAACATTTCAGCCCTGCTTTTCGACATCCACACATCGCTCCACAGTTTCCTTTGCATTTGCAAAAGATCAATTTTAGAAGCTCAGGGGGTGCTGGAGGTTTAGAGCTCTGCACTGGCATCAATAATTTTCCACATTTTTTTCCAGCCCCAGTCTTCAGGATCATTATTATTACCAAGCCACGACTGGACATGGTGGCAGACTCGGAAAGTATGAAAGCGAGCTGTGTTTTGTGGTGGAGGAAGTGAAGATAAGTTAAATGTACTTTTTGTCACTGCCTTGGCGAATTATTTGTATCTTAGGCTGTCAAGAGAATTATCATCTTTATTACCACCGTATAAAGAGATAAAAAAACGTTTCTGAACATTTTCGCTTATAACTTTTTTATTTAATACGACAAAAAGTTACTGGACCAAAGTTGTAGAGAATTTAATTTGCAACAAAAAATGTTAACAAATTTTTTTTATCAGATAAATAGTTTAAGAGATATATCGTAAAAACCATTTCAACCCCTATTTTCAAGATGGCGGCGGTTGGACAAGAATGGCGACCCCACAAACTTGGTTTTAGCTTCACACTGACCCCCCTTACACATCAAAAAAATAAAATTGCGTCCTCTAAAAAACGCAACCCCAAATTTTTTCAATGGACTAGTAGTTTAGATAGTTTTATGACAGCTGAATCGGCACCTATATACAGGTCTTACAAAATATGTATTCCAAACAAAAGGCATTTGTCATTTGACGTCATGTTCGATCATCAGTGTAACAGCTGTACTCTGATAATTTCTCATTTTTTATGTGATTTCCTACTGCAGCTCCTAATAAATTTTATATGGGTATAACGTGGAGTTAAACCAAACCTAATGCAAAAAGAATTTTCAAAAAAGGTTCATAAACGACGGAAATATCCATGGAAAAACATAAAAAAAATTGATACAGACGAACATAGAACCTCCTCCTTTTGAAGTCGGTTAAAAAGAAAATAGTTCACGTTCTGTGCAAGTTCTGGAGTGGCTTTTCTCGTATTCCTTGAAATTTACCAACATTATTATACATAGATATAATTTTATTTATCAATCTTTTTTTAAGATAAGAGGGTTTACAGGATTTAGAATATACCCGTTTGGCTGAAGAAGCTCATGGAAGGATGAGCTTAGAGCTTTCAGCTTTTTGAGAAAATAAAATAACGTTCATAATTCCTATCATGTGAGAGTGTACAACTTTCCTGTCTTTTTGAGAATCTGCACTTATGAGAGTATGTCCTTATGCAAATAATTACATCCAACGCTTCGTTGGCAAGCAGGGTATTATTTATATAGGTACAATTTATTTTGCAATTTTGGTGTATTAAGTACCTAAGTACTTAATGATTTAACAAATATCTAACACATATTTCCATCCCAACAACTTTGTATGCTTTGACTAATGTATAGGCATGTTTTATCTCCTATTTATTCTTCCTATCGTTATGCCATTAAGTTGATGTATATTTGAAAACTACTAAGCACCTTGTGTGTTTTTTTTCGTGCGGCACTCCCCACTGTGTAGCTGGCGGCCTCATCTGTCACCCCAAGCCTGCACTCATGGAGGACGGAGCTCGTTGAGTCCTCTCTTTGGCGTCTGAGTCGGCTGCGCCGCGTGCACCGCGGTCCGGGAGAGTTCTAAATTTCTACCGGGCCCATTCCGCCTACTGCTCCTCGAGCATTACTTGCTCGCAGAAGAAGGTGGCGACGGCCTCCGCACCATGGCCGCAATCATGGGGCCGAGCGAGAGGACTCCAACCCCGATAGCCGCCAAGAGGTCACTTCCCACGCTGGGCACTGTAGGGATGATTATTGCTTTGTATATTTCTATTCGACGGCCTCTGTGGCGTAGCGGTAGTGCATTCGACTGCTACGACAGGGGGCGCGGGTTCGATTCCCGCTTTGTGCAAATATTTGTATGCATGAATACGTCTATTTGCATTGGTCTGGGTGTTTCTATGTATAATATGTATACATATATTAACAACAAAAAAAGTATATAAGTATGTTTATCCGCATTCTGGAACCCATTACACAAGCTAGTTAAACTATGCTTACTTTGGGGCTACTGGTCCAAATTGAGCTTTTGTTTGTTAAGATATAAAATCATTTATTAATTAATTTACATAACATAACATAACATAACTTCACGCCTGTATCCCCGAAGGGGTAGGCAGAGGTGTATTACACACCCACGATTCGCCAGTTATGTTCAGGTCCCAATATAATAGGGGGCGAGCCTATTGCCATCTACCGGGTACATTATTAAGCGAGCGGTAATTAACATTTATTAATGCACACATAACTACGACAAGTCAGAGGTGTGTGCCTGGGGCGACTGTTGATCGAACTCGAGACCTCATCTCAGCAGTCCGTTACGTACGCCACCGGACTACCGCCGCTTTTTATAAATTAATTTAAACGTTCACAAATAACGTTTCGTTAAAACTAAATATTTCATGTAATTAGGTACCTTTTCTTTTTTTTTTCGTGCGGAAATCCCTTCGGATACCCCCCTGCCGGCCAGCGGGGGCGGTTATGTCGGGCTTGAACCGACTAAAACCGCACGCCGTCTTGGGTCTACAGACGCCGGGGTGTAAGGTCTTAGTAGTTACGGCCGAACCTATAAAACTTATCTTAATGCTATATATAAACTTCAACATAGAATTTTAAAAACAATCGTTTCTAATAACATAAATAACCAATATTCTGACAATGAAATCGGTCTCTTTAAGCACTGTCAAATTCTGCCAATCTACACTCAAGTCCGTTTTTCAATATTAAAAGAACAATTTTTTAATCAATCTTTAAGAAATATTATCGAACATCCTGTACGCACTCGAGCAGTTTCCGAGAATCGGCTCCGCACACAGAGTGCCCACAATATGTATGGCGAGCGCACTACTAGCTATATTGTCCCTCGGCTCATTAACGATCTACCTCCTAATATAAAGTCATTTAGCACTGTGTCAGGTATTACAAGCAAACATAAAGTAAATTTTTTGAATTCTTTATAGTGCTGATTTCTATTATTGTTATTTTTTTTTTCTCTTGTTATTAATCTAGTTATAATTTGTAATAAAAATTTTTTTTTTTTTTTATACTATTTGTGGGTAGGTAGGTGGAGATTTGTTCTTCTTGGTTTGAATGTTGTCTCACTGTTATTGTTATAGCACAGGTATAAACCTTAGTGGTTTCTTTGTTGCTATTACTGTACAAGAATGTAATGTTATGCTTTAAATAATAAATAAATTAAAAAAAAAAAAAAGAAGGTTGCCCATAGAGCATATCCCTCGCACCCCGACTGACCCTGGGCCATCTCCGGTTTCGAGATGGCCCCCTCGGGTTTGGGAACCACGGTGTCCCCGTCTTGTAATTAGGTACCTATCGCAACTAACTTGTTAGTGACATGTAAACATCCACATGTAAAGAAACATTTATACCTACTTGTGATTCGGTCTATTTTAAGAATCATGGACTTCTTATTGAAATAATTAATTAGTTTTATTATTTTCGAATCCATGCTTGGTCGAAGTTTCAGAACCTATCTTTATGACGTACCCATAATATTTTGGGGAAAATCACCACTGGGGAATAACTCCACTAACCCATTGAATGAGCCAATAATAAATCACGTCATTTCATATGTCAACCATTTTTGACGTTTCGGTAATTCGATTAGAACATTCACTTTTGTAGTTCGGTGTTGCAGCGTCAAATGTTAATAAGCCGTTCAGTTTTTAGTTTTATATTGGTAATGTGAGTTCATTTCGTACAGGATACTTTTTAGGGTTCTGTTGCCAAATGGCAAAAAACGGAACCCTTATAGATTCGTCATGTCTGTTGTCTGTCCGTCCGTATCACAGCCACCTTTTTCCGAAACTATTAGAACTATGCTGTTGAAACTTGGTAAGGAGATGTATTTTGTGAACCGCATTAAGATTTTCACACAAAAATAGAAAAAAAAACATTAAAGTTTGGGGGTTCCCCATACTTAGAACTGAAAGTCAATTTTTTTTTTTCATCAAACCGTTACGTGTGCGGTATCTATGAATAGGTCTTCAAAAATGATATTGAGGTTTCTAATTCATTCATCGCGTCACAGTGATGGCACACAGACGTTGGCTCCTTCCTGATCCAAAGCAGGTCCGGCTCTACAACGGCGTGCCCTGCGCTTGGTCACCGGAGTCGATCCTTCCACGCCACCAGGATGACCTGGCGGAGCTGGAATTCGATTTCTTGAGGCTCAGAATTCCATCCTAGATCCCGCGCCTCCTTGCACCACTTATAATGGAGCCGTAAGGGCTCTCGCCTTTAGATCCCATAGTGGAGTTCCTGCAAGGAGATTCGCTTCTTCGAAGGAGACCGGCGGCGGGACCCGCTATCACCCGCCTTGGTTCGCGCAGCAGTCGGGCGTTGTTGGCTTCCGCCTATACTGTGTACTCACATAGGGCCCTGGACCGCACAATCTCCCCGTAGAGTCTCCCTTAGAAGATAGAGTCTCAACGGGTCCCCTCATGTTGGGCAGAAGCCACGCCAAAGTGTTCGCTATACCCTTCAGCTTTATTGTAATTTCTGTCGCTCTAAAATCACCAGTAACCAGTTTAAAGAAATAACTGTAAAATAGGATTCCCATGAGGTAGATACAAACGTATTAATTATGTAAAATATGGGTACCTATATCTGAACAAACAAGAGGACAGCTATTCAATTTTTCAATCGTTTTCGACTAATTACTCGTACTTTAGCACCCCGTCTTATCTAATCATGTTCTGAAAGGAGCCGGTGTGAACACTGTGACACATGTGTTTGCACTAGCGCACGTGTTCATTCATATATCCACCCGTCTTAGAAGGGCCGTACCGGCAACTATGAGATATTAAGCAACCCATAGATAAGCGCGGTCCCTCGATAATATTTACAAAGAAAATCTTTATGCACCTCTGGTACATATATAGTACTTATTTATATTTGTACCTAGAGCGTGGAAATCGGATAGTAGTAATCGTGGTTTCCACGGCAGGGAATGTGAAATATCATGTCAATAAACTTAGTACAACATTTCTTTACAACGTTCTTATCATTTAAGTAGGTCTATTTACATTAAAAAAATAAAAGGGAGTACGAAAATATTTCGATAGATCATACAATATCATAAAAATATGGGCACATCAGCACAAATCTATACTATTATAAAATTGTACATTCGTTGTGTCTGTACATTGGATATATTTAAATAAAAGCGGCCAAGGGAGAGTCGGACTCGCCCATTAAGGGTTCCGTATTAGCAAGTAACATAATAAAGGTTTTTGGTTTTAATTTTTATATTAGAGTTGATTGAATGAAAGGTATGTAAGGAATGAAAGGTAATTGCGGTTTACGATTTATGACGTATAAAAAAAAACTACTAACTAGAACTCGTTTAAACTAATTTTCTGTGGAAGTTTACATGGTTAATGTACATCATATATTTTTTTTAGTTTTATCATTCTCTTATTTTAGAAGTTACAGTGGGGGGGACACATTTTATCACTTTGGAAGTGTCTCTCGCGCAAACTACATATTCAGTTTAGAAAAAAATTAAATTATAAACCTCAATATCATTTTTGAAGACCTATCCATAGATACCACACACGTATGGGTTTGATGAAAAAAAAATTTGAGTTTCAGTTCTAAGTATGGGGACCCCCAAAATTTTTGTTTTTTTTCTATTTTTGTGTGAAAATCTTAATGCGCTTCACAGAATACATCTACTTACCAAGTTTCAACAGCATAGTTCTTATAGTTTCGGAAAAAAAGTGGCTGTGACATTCGGACGGACAGACATGACGAATCTTTATGGGTTCCGTTTTTTGCCATTTGGCAACGGAACCCTGAAAGCAATACTTGGGTTATGTTGAATTAACGATTCTGAACCTAAAAATATATTTTTTGGAATTCTTGTCTGTTTGTCTGTTTATCTGTTTGTTTGTGATGTTCTGGTTAAGTCTACTTCTAACCGGAGATATGACCTAAATGATAACCGACCTCCGCGCGGGTGGAGCCGTGGGCAACAGCTAGTAAATTATAAGTGGATTATTAATTCTATAATATGTTTTCATTTCCTATGCAGTAAACAAGCATGCAGGTAATATTAACAATAATTTATACAACAACAGAGGGTAGCGTATCAAACAACAGGCTAAATTTGTAATTGTTACGTTTTTGTTGGTCATCCCCATCAATATGGCAGTCGTTAATTTCATTAAGAGCTTATTAAGCGGGCACGCGACTGCTGACAGTTGTGCCCGGCACGCGTGATCTAATCGAAAAACTTATGATCCGTAACACTACTTGGGTATATTTATTTACTATATTATTGTCTGCATGTTACATCTCTTTCGTGTTCTTCTTTTTAAAACTAGCAATATAGAGATTTTTCTGAACATGTTATAAAATAATAATAATACGACGAAAGACGCATACAGTTAATACAGTTACACAGGGCTAACTCTTACCAGACAAAAAAAAACTAATATAAAGCTCTATTACAGATTTTGGCGAAGTATGAAATAAAATCACAAAAATTTCACGTATTGGTCCCGAAAATAAAATAAATGCTTAATTTCTGTTCTCCTTCATGAAAACAGCACCGAACGTAGTTACTCAGGTATAATGTATTAAAATAATAATGATAATATCATCCTCATATGCGCACGCGTTTATTGTGGTCACGCACAGTTCATCACAGACGTCAGGTGATGGTCGGCACCCCTACACAATAATATCAACCCAAATGCATGTTAATTAATTAATGTTTTATGAGTAGTATTATTTAGTAATATTTAACTGCTGTTGTATAGCAATCTAAATCGAGGATGACTACCCTTCAGCAGCCGCCAGAGCTAAAGAATACGTTATACATATTGGACAAAATAGGGTGTCAAACAATCCAATAGGTAACCTATTATTTTTAAGGGTGTTTGTAAGTCGGAAGCAATTGATGTAACTGGCGCTTTTATTGTGGCCAATGTCATCATATCATCATCATATCAACGTTGGTTCCCGCATCCAAGGATTTTTCCTTGGACCCTTGGGTCCGGGAGCAAGGCTAGCGAAACCTAAAAAAACATGCCGTCCGTTCTGGTGAAAGTGGGATCCTATTCTATCAGTTCCGCTTAGCAGTTCTGGCGTGATTGTATGACAAATATTATCCATCCATTAAAACTTTCACCTTTTTAAATAATAGAATTTACTATTTTCATAATCTTCTTTTACAAAATTCCTAATACTTTTTCAGTCAATTCATTCCCTGATATAATTCAAATTACCCGGTTCTGACGGGGTAATTGATGATGACGGGATAGTAAAATAAAACTTAAAAACAGCCGTATAAGAATGAAATTAACGGTACCTACTCGACCCCAACTGTGGTAAATTTCGACTTGACTGTATTCAAATCTTATTTTAAACTTATTTTCCTCATCTTTCGTTTCTTCTACTTTCATAATTGTTTTCATAAGTACATTCTGGCAAGTTACGGATACTTATGTTGAAATAAAAACATGAGAATACGAGAATTTTGTGTAAAGTGGTTTATGAGTTTCTTTTATAGATTTTCGTATAATGAGAAAAGGACACTTCAATATCATCATTTGAAAGTTCGAGAAGAGTGACTGAATTTAATTTAAGAGAATTCTAATTTTTTATATAAAATCCCCGTTATTCAATAACGCACCACGTGTACCTCAGCTTCCGGTCAGTGTACTTGTATAGAAAAGTTTACCCATCATCCCACCCCACATCGCACTCGAGTACGGTTTGTTTAGATTTAGATAGGGATTTTGCGAATGATATTATTAATTGTTTGGTTCCCACAGCTTCCAGAGGGGTGAGGCGGGTCGGACTGCACGGTCGACTCGATGATTTGTGTATTATTGTTGGCGCTGGCTGGTGCGATCGGTTTCCGCACGCACTCCCACGACAGCGAGCAGATGGAGCGCGGCGCCGGCGCAGCCACTGTCACTCACAATATTGTCTCACCAGTGACCCTCGTGGGAGCTGTGGGAAAACTACCCGTTAAGGGGAGTGTAACAATACTCATCATTGTTGCATAATACATTCAGGGTGCTTTACCAATTATTGTTGATGTCGTTTAATATTGTGAATTTTTATTGTAATACTCTTGTTTAAATATATTGTTAATATGAAACATGACAGTTTCGTATAAAATGTTAAATTATTTTTAACGTTTCGTTATGATTCAAATATTCTGTCTTGCGGCATAATTAATATTACGGTTATAAATTCATAGATGTGAGAGAGACTGCACGCTTCTTTAAATTGAATGATAGGTATCAATATTATAGAACTGATTAAATTATGAATATAAGTAGGTTCCAATGGTTGAGATATTGAGCATTTATTTGGTATGTATTTCATGAATTACTGAAATAATTCATTCGAAGCTGGCAGAAACCATTTCTTTTATTCTTATAATATTTACTATCATCATCATCAACTTAGCGTTATTGCGTCCGAGGCTGCCGCTCGGAGCCCGGGGTCCGCTTACTCCTTATCCTTTTGTTTTGTCTTATACGACTTTATGGTAGGGACTGCCGTCCGATCTCCTAACCTCGAGAGGAAAGTCTGCGCCAGAGCCGTCTATCAATCAGCATACCGGCTTGCAGCTGAGGTTGGCTTGGCCCCGAAGATCTTGATGGGGCCCCATACATTCATAAATAAAATTTTACAAATAGTATAAGATATACTGGCACTAGCTTTTCTCGTGGTTAGACTACCTCGTTGGTCCTAGAGTATAAATTCAAAGCTAGAGTCAAATACTTTACAATAGTAAGTCGCCATCGGAATTAGCTTAACACATTTCAAGTTACCGATGACCGTAGCTCTAAAACTTCACATAAAATAATAAACAAAAAATGTTAAATGTGTTCTTTGAAGATCAGAAAAATAAATATATATAAATTTATTTATTGATTTATTTCAATTTACAGATCATAATATTGTAACATTGTTAGTGTGCAGCTACTTCTGAGGGCGACTGTTACTATGTAAAGTCTTTAGATAATTGTAAATCTCGTTGACTACATCTCATGAAATCTTGCTTTGTCTCCTGTGCTGTCTGCATAGAAAACCTCTTAACCTTCCCACAACCCCTTCAAAAAATGGCCGTAAAGAAAAACAAGAAAATAGTTTCGACAGCGGCATCTTCGTCCACGCTACAAATGGACTTTTGCAACATCTCGGGACTACACAGCAACATCAACGTGGTCCTCCAACCCCCTGAAACCGCTCAGCCGACCTTGTTTTTCCCAAATTTTGAAGGTTTTCACAAATGTCATTCCCTGCCGATACAGCATACCTAATGTACCTGGGAATAAACTTGAGAACCATTTTTTGAGACGTGCCGGGTTTTCCATGTTGGTTGCCGACATTTTAATCGTCCTTGAAAACAGGGACCTGTCTACTTTGTGGGTACGTTTAGATCACGGAGGCCACGCCCGTATCCATGCGTGCCTTTACAGGTCTCATAGCGGTGACTCGAAACGACTCAACTGTTTGAGTACCTACAGCGGTCGGCAGACAAGGCAATTGAGCAGTACCCCACCGCGGACTTAGTGTTCTTGGGGGACTTCAACGCTCATTACGTTGAGTGACTGGAAACCTCGATTACTGATTTTGCAGGAAGGGCTGCTCCCAAATTTGCCCTGACCTATGGGTTCTCCCAAGTGGTTCATTCTATCACTAGAATACCAGATATCGAGTCCGATAAAAGCTGGACCTTCTGCTGATTACGCACACGGATGAATACTCCATAACTGTGGACTCCACCACTTGGTACTTCGGAGCACTGCCTCGTCCTGTGGTCCGAAGTGGTTTTTCCAAGCGACTACAATATGGGGTTCTTTAAGAACTGGAAGAACTAGTAGTAGAAAGAATTAGAAGGTTTCTACAGGGTCGGCAGCACGATTGTGACGCCTCTGGCGTTGCACACGTCCATAGGCCACGGTAACCGCTTTCCATCAGGTGGGCCGTGTGCCTGTCTGCCACCTAAATTGTATTAAAAAACTTTTTTTTAACTCAAACATTGCGCCAACTTTTTTCGGGCATCGCCTCATAACAGGAGCTTTTGAATAAAAACCGGGCACTTTTTACTGACTCCACGCTGCTACTATTGAGAATTTTCTGACTGAAAAACTTAATAACAATTTGCACTCGTTACCGTTGCGCCACCTACGACACACGACAAAGGTAATGAGTTGCATCGCAGAGCGCTATTATATGCGCAACTTTCAACAGGGGAAAATTCTGTTTTTCACTACCAGCGCAGTAACTCCCAACCGTCTCGCCTAATGGTGTCGTAAAAATATGAAGCACTTCGATTTCATTTAGGCACCAAAATTACAAATTATTGTAAATTGTGATTAAGATAACACACATTCACCTACGTACGTTTCTCACATAAATAAAACGAAACGAGTAAAGAAAATAATATGTGCAGAGGTTAAAAATGATGATTGTTTTATGGGTAATACTTGCGATACAACAAACAGACACTTGACCCGTCAAATGTCGTAACGTTATTCAGTGAGTGTCGCATTAGCATCGATTTACCTGCCGGTGGCGCATGAGACGCCATTGCATATGCGACGGTAGCCCGCACCCGCACCTCGCCGCGCGCCCCCGCGCGCCTGGCAAGCCCAGCAGATGCTCCATTAATATTTTATAATGCATAAACATTAAATTCAATTTGTAAGTCCGGTTGCTATACCGTCAAACTTTTCATCGGCACATCTGTCTGCTGAAACATGGAAATTTATCAACTCATGAAAACATTTAGGGAAATTTATGAGCTACCTAGTGGTGTCCATCAATATCTTCTTAGATGTTCTATTCATTGAACGGGAAATCTAGACATGGACATATAAATTATACATGCACGCGTCTGGTATTCAGTCAACAACCGTTTTTTAAATGATTTAAATGCATCTTTGATTCTCATAACTTGCTCTCACCTGGACATGTGTACGGATTTAATAAAAAAAATATATGATTCTGGTGATTTTATTTTCATCTTATAAAGATGTTGACTCGCTATCACTGTTTTAGTAAACAACAAACCCATAACAAACATTTAAATGACAATCGGTTACCATTAACGTCATCCGTTTTGAATTAAGCGCAACCTCGTCGATGAACTTTCATGCATTTCGTACTGTATAATGGACGAATTTGAATGGTCAGTATAAATCATGATAACAGCTTCGGTTACCGAATCATAATGTCTTCAATAACAAATGCTTTGTTTTTGCAACTACGAACGGAGATTGATGTGCAACAATTACGGGATGCTCCTGAACCATACATTCACAATGTGATGCATCGACAAACAGCTTTTTTGGAAGTCTGTGATGCTAATGTGTTAGTGGAAATAAATGGTAACACTCAGGACCAATCTATCGTTCAACTTTACATTTTATCTGCGCTACCTACCTGCATTTATATCGAGTGAAATATTTTACACGTTTTGATATAATAAATATGAACTGCTTACCATATACTCGGTACAATGTCGTATGTTTGTTTACAATGATGCCTAAGTGTATTCAATCTTAAATATTCACAAACGTTTCTTACATTGCAATACATGAATCTAATAATTAATATAAATGTAGTTTTATAATTCCCAGAGGACAAAGTTAATATATTTCATGTATTGTTTATTATTTTATAAAAGGTTCAAGAGCTAAAGTGATTAATAAATTACAATGTGTTAAGCCACTTTTGTCGTTGACTGTACCGGCAGCTTCAGTAAACAGCATCCCATCAAGGGCTCGATGAAGTGGTCATATGAGAATTGAATTAAATTGAAAACAACAAGTTTTCCATCATGGGAACCCAGGTCTCTCCCAATCTGCAAGCCCACGAGGCGCGGAAGCGACTCAGGCGTCGGAGGTCGCTGAACGACCTCCGTCCTCCATGAGCGCAGACGTGGGGTGACAGGGGGATCCGCCTATCACCCTTGCAAAAGAGGGCACGGGCGGCGGTGCGTTGCGCGCGCCCCACTTTTCCGGGGGCAAGACGGGGATACCGTGGTTCCCAAACCCAAGGGGGCCATCTCGAAACCGGAGATGGCCCAGGGTCAGCCGGAGTGCGAGGGAATTGCCTTATTAGCCAACTTACACTCTGAAGACCCGAGAAAGCGTGCAGTTTTAGTCGGTTCAAACCCAGCATAAACAACCCCGCTGGCCAGCAGAGGACTTATCCAGGGGGATTTCCGTACGAAATAATAAAAAAACGGCACTTGTGTAAGTAAAGACAAAAAAATACAGAATATGTATGCTATGTACGAGTAAAACCCAGCCGACCAGCTTGATAAGGCAACAGCCCAGTTCTCCGACAGTCGTTTCTCCGTTGGACTGATCACCGACAGGACGTTTCGTTTTTGAGAGATTCGTCGATAGAACGTATGGATATTTCGCCGACAGAATGGTTCGCATTTGTTTGTTTCGACGACAGGACTTTTGAATTATGGAATATTCGCCGTCAGGTCGTTTTGTCTACGATGTTTCGACATGGCTTTTTCACTATTTAACTACAAAGCCACCAAAAAGCTACTAGCTTGCTATCGAAATCCAACTTTCCGGACTAGTGCTTCCGGCGCTTCTAGGTTAGGTTAGGTTAGAACTGTGACCCCAATAGAGCGCGAGCCGAGCGAGCGAAGCGAGCGTGCCGCGGCTGCCGCCGGCGAAGCGCCGGAACCACTAGTCCGGAAAGTTCGAGATCGATTTTGATTTCGATTTTCTTTTTCACTATTAACTACAAAGCCACCAAACCTTTCAAAACGTATTATCCTTAAAGATTTAGTCATTACTTGTGACAAACCATGCCTAAATAATGTTTGTCGACGAATTCTTATTTGGTGAACGATTCTGTCGTAGATTCACTCATGAATTAATCGTTCTGCCGACGAAACGTTCGTAGTTGAAAGGTTCTGTCGGAGAACAACTCATAATCGAAACATTCTGTCGGCGGCTCCTTCGGCAGAGAAACGTCTGTCGGAGGTATGTTTCAGAATCGCTTAATAAATAGTACGCGATTTCACAGTAATTTGCGTAGAGCCTTATCCATCTTTAAATCCTATTAATGCAGAATGAGGTAAGTAAGTTACGTCGTAGGAGCATATCCTCGCTCCGTGAAAATGCAGTCCCCGTGACTAAACACCATTTAGATTAGAGTTGGTTCAATCCCAATGTTACCTCGTCGTAACTTCCATTGACATCATTTATTATTATGTTAAAAAATTATAAGTAAGTAGGTACAGAAGCCGGATATTTTATTTTCTTATGAAATAAACATACTTAAAATATGCTTCCGTGACATAGAGTTCACTCTGCCCGGCGTCTGCAGACCCGAGACGGCGTGCGGTTTTAGTCGGTTCAAGCCCGACATAACCACCCCCGCTGGCACGCGGGGGGGTATCCGAAGGGATTTCCGCACGAAAAAAAAAAAAAAGGTCAGAACCAAGTACGTGTGGTTTAAATTAATTACATGTATCTAAAGATTAAATAAACCGTATGGAAAGCAGCATGACATTGTGAATCACACTCATACCTACATACAATAAAGTCCATCATATCGTGCACTTTCATCTGCTCAGTGCGGCATCGCCGCGAGACCGAACGCGTCGAAGTTAAAATCGATTACGCCTCCGCTTTAAAGGTATGAATATTTTAACTGATCCACGTGATTGACTCATTGTTAAGATTTGGTGTCATAACAAGTACCTAACTCTCGCATTTGATCCAGAAAGAAAGTTCACTATTGTGTTGTGCGCCTCAAATCAAATTACCATCAATACACATGAATAAAATTGAAGTGTCAGTTTGTACTATCAAAATTTTTTTTTGCATATTAGATTAGTAGTTACCACTGTGTACAGCACCCTACCAACAGTCAACACCCTCAGGGCCCACCTGCTTGTCGCTACACCTGCTAAACAACGGACGAAGCTCTGTCGCAGGTTTTCTTCTCATGGTTGGTAGGTCAGACGGCAGTCGCTCTTTTAAAAGTCAACCAATCAAAAAAATTAGTGAACCCTGGGGTCCAAAGTGCGTACTTTGCACACTTTGGACAATTGCTACGAGGATGATGATGATGACTATTCGAGACTGATTACTAGAATTAGGTACCTTTTTTTTCGTGGGGAATCGGGTCGGAATCGGGCTTGAACCGACTAAAACCGCTCGCCGTCTCGGGTCTTAACACGCCGGGGTGTAAGGTTGCCCATAGAGAATATCCCTCGCACCCCGAGAATTAGGTACCTACTACATACCGAAGGGATTTCCGCACGAAAAAAAAAAACTACATAATATACAAGTACCTGGGTACCTGCGTTACTAATAAGGAGGCTATCAATTAAACTAATGGAAAAGACGTTTAAAAACATTTGCCAGGGGATATGCATTTAAATGCTTTGAATTCGTGTATAGAACAATTGGTAAATTTTGTTTTCACCTTAGCAGCTCAAACATACTGGTTTCCCTGCTTAATAAGAGTGAGGGAAACGCGTTTTCCCTGCGAGAGTGAGGGAAAGTGATTTGAATTTAGAATGCTGCGAATTATCATTGATAAATACGAAACACGTCATTCGAAGTTCGATTTATCAATTATTTTTTTTTGTGGAGATGGCACTAGTTGACTTTGTGTTTATCAAATTTCAGAACACCCAAACAATAAAACGTTCGGAAACTAATAAACCTTTAAAATGAAAATAATTTGGTAATGTTGTAATTAAATATCTAATTAAATAATAAAATATAATGAATACACTGAAATAAAGAAAAAAATAAAGAAAATGTTTTAGAAAAAATACGAAATAGTTATGCACAAATAATTTATAGTTTTAAAAATCTTTATGGTACAACAGAATACTACGGATGCAGTTTCAGAACGTAACTTCAAAAATAGCGGGAAACAAAAAATATTATTTCTTCTTCTTTTGTTTTTCGGTAGGTAACTACTTAAAATTAGTGTTGCATATCACAAATTCATAAAATATGAGTGAGTCTAGTGACGAAAACAGCAATTTAACACCTGAAGTTTTAAAACAACAAGTGTTGAATGCTGAATTCAGTTTTCTTCCTCAGAAATCATGTGATAGATATCTGAAAACCTATGATGTTTTCAATAAATGGAGACTTGAAAAGGGCGCGAACACTTTCTCGGAGAATGTATTATTGTCGTACTTCATAGAATTATCACAAACGAAGCAATCACCTACAATGTGAAGTATTTATTCGATGTTGAAAGCTACAATAAAGACAAAACATAATGTTCATATTGAAACTTATCCCAAACTTATTGCATTTTTGAAAAGAAAGTCAGTAGGACACAAGTCTAAAAAGTCCAAAATTTTTTCAATCTCTAATATTGAAAAATTTCTTAATGAAGCTCCGGACTGCAATTTTCTCGCTGCAAAAATAGGTTTATACTTAATTAGTAATATATGTGCACGTACGCTAACCATTTTCGCTAATATTTACTAAAATACGAGTTACTTATGTAAAGAAAGTGGGTAAATACTACGTTTTGTTTGTTATACATTTTAATTACTAACATTTTACTTATATAATATTTTTATTACAGGCTATCCTCATTATTGGAATAAACGGAGCATGCCGCTCGAACGAACTGTTAAATCTGACTGTTAATGCCATCGAAAAACATTCTGACGACCTGCTATTAGTCAACCTACCCAACACAAAGACAAACATTGACAGGTCCTTTGTTATTCGCGACGAATATGTGAAAATTGTCGAGAAATATAAGGCATTACGACCTGATAATACGAAAACAGATCGATTTTTCTTGCAGTATCGTAACGACAAGTGTTCAAGACAGCCTATGAGAATCAATAAAATAAGCGGGACACCACAACAAATAGCCACTTTTTTAAAATTACAAGAGCCTCACCTTTACACTGGACATTGCTTTAGGCGAACTTCGGCCACGCTTTTGGCTGATTCAGGAGCCAACCTCACAACATTAAAACGTCATGGCGGCTGGAAGTCAAACACGGTCGCGGAAGGATATATTGAAGATTCGATCGAAAATAAGTCTAAAACCTGTAAACGCATAATACAAAACATAAACTTTAATCCTGATCCTTATGCAGACCCGCGCCCCTCTACTTTCAAAGACACAAATATCATTGAAAATTCGGTAAGAAGCCGCACCGAGTCGTCAACGTTTACTAATAGTATTGTCTCGTCACAGTCCAATAAAGAAATAGAAACGAACTCGAGTCAAACTCAAATCGCAAACTCCACGGTATCACTTCCTAATAAAACTATAAATTTTCAAAATTTAACTTTTAATAACTGCAATTTTAAATTTTAGTAGATACTTATTGTTTGCAAATATACGAGTATGTGGTTTCATTTTTATTCATATTGTATTTTTTTATCTCTAATAATGTTCTCGCTGCTAAGGTGAAAAGTTGTATGTGTCACGCGAGAGAAAAGTTATTTCCAGCTCGTGCCTTTGAATCCCTCGCGTCGCTCAGGATTCTAATGTAGAATCACTCGCTAACGCACGTGATTCAATTATTAGAATCCTTCGCTTACTCGTGTAACGTTGTGGATTCTTTATAAATCTAATTAAAAAAATATCCGTAAATTAATCGATATTTTAGTATTTTTCGATACTTATTACTAATTATCTATGGTTGTGCAAGCGAGATTGGATTATATCGTTACTTTCCTTGGCAACCTTCGCCGAGGAAGGTCACTTTGACCCCGTGGCCAACTGCTGTCGGCTCCGGGTAAGTTTTGAGATCAATATTTCCTACTTCTTTTTACAGGTGAAGACCTTCCAGCGGTGCAGCTTATTGCCTGCTTAAAAGCATGGCTTAATATATTTTATTTTATTCTGTGTGCTATTTCAGCCTACGTAATTAGTGCCACGAGGCCGATGATCCCTACGGTCAGAGGTCGCGGCACCAGCTTGTGCTGCCTATTTATATTTCTTTTATTATAGCTTCTAGCTACGCTGCATTGCCACTGGGAGATTCTCTTCACCTGCTATTCTAGCGGGTCACTTGGACGTAATTGCCTAGTGACAAACTGACCCGCACTTTTTCTATTTCCAGGGTCTTCGCACCGGGCTTCGCACCATCATAGCGGTAGCGAGGCACACCAGCGGAGACCCTGGCACGCCGGCAACACCACAAGCCACGTGTCCACTAGCTAAGTGCATACTACCATCTTTGCACAACGGACCGAACAACGCCACGGCAGAATCTTTATTACGAATCCATTCCCTGAGATTCATTATTTCCAATACCTAATATAAATGTATGTAACGATCTCTTACACCGATTATAATCTAATATATTGTAATCAACCTTTTATTTATCTCTGCTCGCCCTAGCCGGTAGTTAGTCTCATTTATAAATATTATTTAATTTTTACAGTGCATAAGTCACACCTTAAATTTATCTAACTTCATAACAACCTTCTATAAAAAACTTTAACCGTTACACTCGGGATTCAAAATTAGCACTCGCTTGGAAAACCAACTTTCCTCTCTAGTTGAACAAATAACTAATTTCACTTCAGTAGCTCAAACATGTAGGTTTTGCTGCCTGAAATCAGTGAGCAAAATCGCATTTTGCTCACTGAGTGAGACCAAGTAACTTTTTAATTTTTGTTTTCAGAAAACCGCGAATGTCTTATTCAGCCTTGGGTTAATCATACAATTCGAAACATTCAGCCTCTATATCTTTCTCGCCATTACAAAGAGAGAGAGAGACAAAGTCAAGCCCTTTCGAAGTTCCGATTTTGAATTCGACCTCAAAGACAAACACGTTCGGAATTTCGTACTAACTAAAGAAATTTTGTAAAAAGATATGTTAAGTTATGTCTTTTCAGTATCACTACATAGTATAAAACAAAGCCGCTTTCTCTGTCCCTATGCATGCTTAAATATTTAAAACTACGCAACGGATTTTGATGCGGTTTTTTTTAATAGATAGAGTGATTGAAGAGGAAGGTTTATATGTATAACATCCATTGCACCCGTGCGAAGCCGGGGCGGGTCGCTAGTAATGTAATATATTGCTATTTTAACTTATTGTTGTATTTAAACGAAAATAAGTATTTACTGCAAATAAAACTGATATTTAAAGTTTAAAAATTTATTTCTAGTTTCAATAATGTTACGTAGGTAATATATTTTGAATAATAAAATATCATGGGTGCTATTTCCGAATACGGCTTAATTTAAATAAAAGACCGGGAATAAATTTTCGTGGCTGGCGTAAAGAGTTGAATAAGGTAAAAAATATTAAAATAATCGTAAAATATGACTGAAACTAGCGACGAGAAGAGTATTTTAACACTCGGCAGCATGATTACGGCAATGGTGCGGAGCGCGAGCGCGCGGGCCGCCGCCACCTCCTTCTGCGAGCATGTAATGCTCGCGAAGGAGATGGCGCAGCGCGCCTGGGAGAGATTAACAACTCTCCCGGCCCGCCGAGCCCGCAACATGCTCGCCGGGCGTCGCAGGCGACTCAGGCGCCGGAGGTCGGTAAGAAAATTGCAGTACGGAGCTTCATTGAGAAATTTTTCTATGTTAGGGCCGTGAAAAATTTAGCGGCGGTAAGGCCCATCATGGAGGATTGGCTGGAGAGGCGACACGGAAGCCTCTCCTACCGACTGACGCAGGTGATCTCAGGGAAGGGGTGCTTCGGGGATCACCTGCATCGGATCAGGAAGGAGCCAACACCTGAGTGTCATCACTGCGACGCGAGCGAGGACTCAGGGCTGCACACGCTGGCGGACTGCCCGGCGTGGGAGGCGCCGAGGCGTGACCTCGTGGCAGCCATCGGGGTGGGAGTCCTCTCGCTCGGCAGCATGATTGCGGCAATGGTGCGGAGCGCGAGCGCGTGGGCCGCCGCCGCCTCCTTCTGCGAGCATGTAATGCTCGCGAAGGAGGTGGCGGAGCGCGCCCGGGAGAGACTTAGAACTCTCCCGGTCCGCCGAGCCCGCAACTTGCTCGCCGCGCGTCGCAGGCAACTCAGGCGCCGGAGGTCGCTTAACGACCTCCGTCCTCCATGAGCGCAGGCCTGGGGGTGGCGGGTGAGGCCACCTGTCACCCCAGCAGAAGCAGGCCGGGACGGTGGGGCGACTAGCGCCCCTCCCCAAACCGGGGCAAGACGGGGACACCGTGGTTCCCAAACCCGAGGGGGCCATCTCGAAACCGGAGATGGCCCAGGGTCAGTCGGGGTGCGAGGGATATGCTCTATGGGCAACCTTACACCCCGGCGTCTGTAGACCCGAGACGGCGTGCGGTTTTAGTCGGTTCAAGCCCGACATAACCGCCCCCGCTGGCACGCGGGGGGGTATCCGAAGGGATTTCCGCACGAAAAAAAAAAAAAAAAAAAAAAGGCCTGCGCTCATGGAGGACGGATGTCGTTAAGCGACCTCCGGCGCCTCAGTCACCTGCGACGCGCGGCGAGCATGTTGCGGGCTCGGCGGGCCGGGAGAGTTCTTAATCTCTCCCGGGAGCGCTCTGTCATCCCCTCGAGTCCGAGTCCGAGTCCTCGCTCGTGTCGCAGTGATGGCACTCAGGCGTTGGCTCCTTCCTGATCCGATGCAGGTGGTCTCCGAAGCTCCCCTTACCGGAGATCACCTGCGTCAGTCGGTACGAGAGGCTTCCGTGTCGCCTCTATAGCCAATACTCCATGATGGTCTTTTTTTCGTGCGTAAATCCCTTCGGATACCCCCGCCGGCCAGCGGGGGCGGTTATGTCGGGCTTGAACCGACTAAAACCGCACGCCGTCTCGGGTCTACAGACGCCGGGGCTTATAAATCTATGTTGTTAGTTATTAAAATTTGTGCGTAGACTGTTATGTATAAAGGCACTTACTGCCTACTACTAATTTTTGGAGGCGCAATGAAACCTAGTCTGGAGTAGCAATACTGTTGAAATATTTATTACGATATGTAAAAGATGCTGTAAATGTTAAATCATACATATTAATTATGTAATATTTTCATTACAGGTTGTAGGTACTGATCATAGGAATTAGTGGATGGGTCGCAATAACGACCTATTACAGCTAACAGTTAATAATATCGAAAAGCATTCAGATAAATTACTGTTAGTAAAATTGAAAACTACGAAGACGAACCTTGACAGGTATTTTGTCGTACGCGAAGAATAGGTATGTTATTATTGTAGAAAAATACCAAAATTTACGTCCAGCCAATATAAAAACCGATCGATTTTTCATACAATAACATAATAATAAATGCTCAAGACAACCTATGGGAGTAAATAAAATAGGTGCTATACCGCATGAAATTGCCACTTTCTTAAAACTGGAAGAGCCTCAGCTATACACGGGTCACTGCTTTCGGAGAACTTCGGCAACGCTCTTGGCTGATTCCGAAGCCGATCTCACCACTTTAAAACGTCACAGCGGGTGGAAGTCTAATACTGTTGCAGAAGGCTACATTGAAGACTCAATAGAAAATAAGTCGAGAATCTGTAAGCTTACAGTGAAAACAATAAGTCTGAATTCGACCTTCTTTCGACGATCCTAGGTCTCACCCAAGGAAGTGGATGGGCGTCATGCACTTCCAACGACGCTCAGTGTAGGTACTTATACAGAAAGCCGTTCAGAGTCACCAACGTTCACCACTGTTCCTTCTCAATCCGCCACCGAAACAGAAACCTTAACTCCAGATAATCAAACTCAACTCAAAGCAACTATAACGTTGCCAAATAAATCTATTAGGTACTTTTAATTCGGGGTGTGTGTTGGGTAACCTCCTCGAGTGTCGCTCCGATTCCGATCCCGCTGCAGTCCGGGGGGAACGGAATCGGAGCGGCCGGTACACCCTGGGCGGCGGTCAATGGCTTCCCCTTCACCCCTTCATAGGGTTGGCATTGATCGTCGGCCAATACCCAACGTGGCGGGAACACATCGCTCTCCGTACTCCTCTGCTTTCAGAGGAGACAGGATGAGCGATGCTGTTAGTGGTGAGATGGCCCAGGGTCAGCCGGGGTGCGAGGGATATGCTTTATGGGTAACCTTACACCCCGGCGTCTGAAGACCCGAGACGGCGTGCGGTTTTAGTCGGTGCAAGCCCGACATAACCGCCCCCGCTGGCCGGCGGGGGGTATCCGAAGGGATTTCCGCACGATAAAAAAAAAAAAAAAAGGTACTTTTAATTTGCAGAATTGCAGTAATTTTACTTTTAACTTTTAAAATGTTCCATTTTATTGAATTGGTACCTCTACCTGCAATGTTAATTATTTTAATTCACAACAAATAGTTAATTCAATCTATTCCTGTTTATTATTTTATCTCCTAAAGTGTTCTCGCTGCTGTAGTGAAAAGTTGTTACACGAGAGCAAAGTTTTTTGCATCTCGTGCCTTTGAATCCCTCGCCCCACTCAGGATTCAAAATCAGCACTCGCAGCAAAAAACGACTTTGCTCTCTTGTTGCACAAATAACTATTTTCTACGACCATTTGGTAATTTGCTTAATACATAACCACAAGTCATATCTCAATAGTAGGTACTCATTCCTGCCAAATCGTGTTACAATGACCATTTCCACACGGGTAAACCGTTCTACAATGAAACTTTATTTTTAAAGGCATCAAAAAATCAACATATGATTATACCAAAAAGCGCGCGTATTTGCGTCACGACTAAACATCGCATGTAATTAGGCTGTATGGATGAATTGCCTTTGCCTTTCACTTGTGGGATTATAACAACAAGACAACATTGCGCGCGCCGCGCTATTTTCACGCCATTGCTAACTTTTATCTGCACTTACCGTTGCCGTACTGTTGCCAAAATTTCATGGAATGGAGACAAACCAAAAATTCTACTTCATTTTTTGAAAATGTAATGTTGGTGTATTTTACCGATTTATCAAATAAATTTAAATCTTCGACACTGTGGTCAACGTACTCTATGTTGAGATCTACCTAATTATAAACCATCAAATTGACTTGGCAAAATATTCCAAATATATGCTTTTTTAAAAAGAAAATCGGAAGGATTTAAAGGAAAAAAATCCAAGATATTTTCACCGGCTGAACTAAACACATTCATAAATGAAGCGCCTGATAAACTATACCTTCTAACAAAGGTAAGGTTTTAATGAATTCTAATCGACGAGTGCATTATAATGTCTAAAATTTGTTCGTATGCTTAACTAAATACTATTTATATTTTGTTACAGACCGCATTGATTTTTCGTATAATGAGGGCGTGCCGAAGACAGGAACTACATGGACTAAAGTTCAGTGATGTGCAAGACCTACAATCTACACTTTTTGTCACTATATCTAACACGAAAACAAAACAAGACCGCTCCTTTACTATCACTGGAAAATATTACGAGTTAGTAAGCAATATATGAAATGGCGTCCAAACCCCTGCAGAAATCCTGTTTTTTTTTTCCTAAATTATACATCTGGAAAATGCACTTCGCAAAACGTCGGAATAAATAAGCTCGGAAACCTTGGAAAAACAATAGCTAGCTACCTGAATCTCCCAAGTCCAGAACTTTATACAGGGCACTGCTTCCGCCGGACCTCAGCAACTTTATTAATCGATGTTGACGGCGATATCACTAGCTTAAAACGGCACGGCGGGTGGAGGTCCACAACTGTGGCCGAGGTATATATTGACGATTCAGTTCAAAGAAAAGTTCAAGTATCTAATCAGATACTAAATGCAATAGAAAACAAAAGCATCAACGAAGTGAACATCAATGTCCCGTGCAACTCCACCAATACTCCAGGAAATTCTTCTACGCCCGTTATAAACTTTAATAGTTGTACCATGCAGAATGTAAATTACTATAATGCCTAGTAAAGTTCGACACTGACGGTTATTTGTATTTATTTATTTCATGGTCGTAGAAAAAGTTTTGTATGCCACTGCTGCAGGCAGCTATTGTAATACTCGTGCTGATCTAGACTTAAAATCATAAAATATATGCTTCAAATAGCCTCAATATCATTAATGTCATGCAGACTTCATCCAGGTGATGAGATTTTCATTCATATTTCCAGGTAACTCATTCGTGTTACCCTGATGTTGATTTTCTGTCACTTTTGCGTACATGACTTCACTAAAGGAAACGTTATAGACCGTCAGTTACCATTAAAACAGGTATTTACAGAGTTTTTAATTAAAATCAGTGTATCTCTGTACCTTTTTTTTTCGTGCGGAAATCCCTTCGGATACCCACCCCCCCGCCGGCCAGCGGGGGCAGTAATGTCGGGCTTGAACCGACTAAAACCGCACGCCGTCTCGGGTCTACAGACGCCGGGTGTAAGGTTGCCCATAGAGCATATCCCTCGCACCCCGACTGACCCTGGGCCATCTCCGATTTCGAGATGGCCCCCTCGGATTTGGGAACCACGGTGTCCCCGTCTTGCCCCGGTTTGGGGGAGGGGCGCTAGTCGCCCCACCGTCCCGGCCTGCTTCTGCTGAGGTGACAGGCGGCCTCACCTAAGTAAGACGTGCGACGTCTTACTTATTATGTGTCAACATACAAATATGCAAAAAAAAAAACTTGAATTGCCTTATAGACTGATGATCATATGGGAATATAGTCCCAATAAAATTACAAAGATACGTGTTTAATGGATGACTCCTTCTTTTTTGGCTCTGAATAGGTACTTAGATTAGCTAGTCCAAGTAAGGTGGGTGAATCATGGATGGCTAAAACAGTTCTAATCAGTTAATTTACTGGGTATTAAGTAACACTTTGTTTTATGGTGTAATATATCAATTACTTTTTTTTATTCTAGATGTAATCGCTATTAGTATAGTAGTAGTGTAGTAGTAAACTTAAGTTTTATTAATCTCTTCCAAACGGCCCTGCAAGGAACATGCTCCATACAAGGCCAATATAATAAATCAGTCGTTCAACTTAAAGCTAGAGTTGTAACAATCAAAATATCTGCTTTTAGTTAAACTACATAGAAAGCTCTTTCATGTAACCAAAATATTAAATGCTTAATATGTTATAATCATTTATAAAAAACTGAACGAACATTCTTTTAACAGCATCGTATAGCTAAGAATATGTTCATGGAAATTATTTAAAATAGTAATACGTATTATATCGATATCAAATAAGTTGCTAATGCGTTTTAGAATGAAATCATTAAAAAACTAATTTACTTATAATGGCCTTCTTATGGGTCCTTTCATAGTAAAGTCAAACTGACAATTATCGTCTATGAAATGTTTTTATATGCAATTAAATAAAAAATCTTAAAATAATATTATAAACATAGAACATTGTTTAACTTTCCAGGTACCATAACCGCCCCCGCTAGCCGGCGGGGGGGAATCCGAAGGGACTTCCGTACGAAAAAAAAAGGTACGTATGTATAATTAAAAACAAAATGAATATATTCTCATGTACCATGTAACCCAGAAAGGCCAAGCGTCCAATTTCAGATAGCCCTTATAAGGAACCACCGGCTTTCCTAGGAAGACTTCAGATGTTTTAACGAAAATCGAAGCAAAATTATCATTTTTTCTTTAGTACCAAAACAAATCCTTTTATGACCATTATAACAGTACGAAAATAAGATAGTAATAGGTTATTTACTTAAAAATTACGTTTTGCTATACGCGCGAATTACAAATTAACGTCGACAAAGTCCTCTTCAACGACAAAGTCTACAAAACAAGCGACCGCATTAACAAAATATCGACGATAGCGACTTGCCACGGCATCTGTGTATTTGAGTTTGATGGATCTTAGTGTGAGTAGAATGAATTTGTCATCACATAACAATAATTAAGACTTCTTAATAGTAGGCCTTCAAAGGAGCATGGCCTTCCATGGTCCACCCACCTTAATTTTAATCTACTTTTCAGAGAACGACTGTTAGGTAGGTACCTTTTTTTTGTTTTTTTTTTTCGTGCGGAAATCCCTTCGGATACCCCCCCGCCGGCTTGAACCGACTAAAACCGCACGCCGTCTCGGGTCTGCAGACGCCGGGGTGTAAGGTTGCCCATAGAACATATCCCTCGCACCACGAGTTACCCTGGGCCATCTCCGGTTTCGAGATGGCCCCCTCGGGTTTGGGAACCACGGTGTCCCCGTCTTGCCCCGGTTTGGGGGGTTAGGTTAGGTTAGGTTAGAAGGTTGTTTATGCATGTACCCACTAACAGCCCCTTTAAGCACAATACGTATAACTGAGAAAATCTATAGTGTAAAAGTGCGTCCACGCCACAGAAAACTGTTGTTAACTTTACTTGCTTGGTGAAATGGCTCTGGTATCGGTGATTATTAGGGTCACTCGAGCGCCTAAGTTTAATGGTTTTCTTTTTTCATTTAACTTTTTCGATTGCAAGTTCATTGGGCTTTTTAATTAAGTACCATTTTAATTGGCTCTAGATATCTACCACTTATCTAAGTAAAGACATTGGGAGTGATATCACTTTTTAAAGTCTAGAATGTCATTAGCACAATGCATGCTGTCTAGTCCAAGCTTTGCTAATAAAATCTAGTCGGAACAAGATTTAGCTTTCGCTTTTTCATTCCAACGGCGATGTTTCGTGTATACTATTCAAAAGGTGTTTTTTTTTTTCATTCCTAATTTTAAAGTCGACGATGTCGTTTTTACCTTGGGTCAGTAAATTAATTCGTTGGTAGGTAGTCCACATTGCGTGATATAAAAAAGGTGGACGCGGAAATATTTGGAGGTCGTGGGCTGCGGGTTCCTGTGTCAAGTGTCACGGGCAGGCGGAGGGGAGGGGCTTCGAGGGCAGAAGACACGACCATCCATTGTCCGCACTCGCACGACGAGACGAATCGCAACGAATGCTTCATGACCCATTAAACTCGGTCACGAAATCATTTTACCAGACTCTTTTACTGACACCAGGCACCGGCTTGAACTGCCAAAAACCTTGCTTTGTTCCCACGAACTCTTATTGTGAGACTATTGTCGCTTCGTAGCTTTTGAACTTTTTTATTGTATCAACAAGTGGTTACATTCTCAACAGAAATTATCCATAGCAACAAGTACCTATCTAAGTAGGTAGTTAATACTTCTTCGTATATATATATATTTGATATCTTTGCATGATTATTTGCTGACACTGAAGAATAAGTTATTGTAGAATGATAACTGCTAACATTACAACCTTTTAGTAGATTACATTCACTTCGTAACTTTATTACATCAGATCGGAAAAGGCTAACGGGTCGGTTTCGGTCATTTGCGTTCAATTTCCGCTTAAAACTTCATATTTCATATGCCTATAGCTAGGTTTCCAAATTCGTGCAACTCCACATTCGTAGATAGGTATATTTTCAGTATCGTATTCTTACATATTAGGGTCCTCAATTAGACTAGAAACCACATTTATTTCTTATTAGTTACTAGCTGGTGCCCGTGACTTCACCCGCGTTTTTTATTTCACCCGATTTGTTTTTTGTTTCAAATACTTATTTTGTCGATATCAAGTCATCTCACCAAATTCAGAGACCAAATTTTTTGACACCTTATATATACAAACACCCAGCCCAATGCAAATAGTCATATTCATGCATACAAACATTTTCACTGTGCGGGAATCGAGCAGTCGAATGCACTACCGCTACGCCACAGAGGCCGTCAATAATAATATATTATATAATAATATATTATAAGTATAGAAATGCGTCCGAAGTCGCGAGTTAGTTACTAGATTTGTATGTTATTGTAAGTGCATACTTACCTATGAGCGAAAAATTTATGAAACATTTTATATAATATACTATTATAAAATTGTATATTAGATGTATCTGTACATTGTAGATTTAAAAAAATCTTGGGTTATAATAAAGGAATGATTATGGACACAAAAGTATTTTTTTAGAATTCTTATCTATTTGTTCGCGATGGAAGCAAACACTGGTTTTCATTAGAAAGGTATTGGTCAGACTTAAAATCTGCCGTATGTTTAGTTTCAATTGGTTTAGTAGAACCGGAGATATGACCAAAAAACGATAAGCGACCTCTGCGCGGGCGGAGTCACGGGTGCTAATGCATAGTATAATCTATACTCTATACAAATAAATAAGATTGAAGTGTCTATTTGTGTCTATGTATTATATATTAATTTCCACGGTACTTATACAAGACTTTCTGTCTGTTTGAATAAGGTCCTCCATCACCTCTTAGCTATAGCGTGGTAGCTTAGTTATAGTGTGGGTGTTGAAAACGTAAAATGTCTATTGTACTGCAAAATTCCATGAGGATCACAATAGAATAGAAATAATAGTCTGCTTTGTTAATGAAGATCAGAATAGAATAATTTTGCCCGAACTTTTAGGAAGAAATATTTGGCGCCTGCCGCTTTTATACTGCAATCTCATACGCTGCACACTTATTTTTCAGAAGGCGCTATAAAACCAAATAAAATATTACATTTAAGGTGCGCCTCGGCTGAGCGCTTCACTCGATTAAATTATACCTTAACTGAAAAACTTAACTTACAAATTTGTAAAAATAATATATTATTCCACTAGCGAATAGCGAGGAAAGGAGTCGAATCGTTTCTTTTTGAAAATCGTAAATAAAAAGTGTATGACCATATGAGTAAATTCATAAATCATTTAATATTATTTTAATTTCTCACAATTCATTCGAACAAAATCGTATGTGGGGTTTATATTTTGATTTAATTCGTGGTGTAATTGATATTTATTGTCTTCCTAATCGCCATAGACAGTTTTAAATGGATTAGGAATATTGTTGTTGAGATACAAGTAGATACCTACCTACCTATGTAAATAATGACTGTAAAAATCATTATATAATATTATATAAAAGATACCTTCTTTTTAGCCCGTTATTGGAGATTTTATTTATAACGAGCTTACGGAAATAAATCGAAATGATTTAGTTCTTAAAATCACAAACTGGGTTTTATTTTAATTTACAAAACATGTCTTTTGCATTTCGAATCTAAATCATAAATGCGACTATTCCTCTAAGGGTAGGTTAGCGGAGCACGCTTTTGACGCTATCACCTCGTGTACAACAAGTTTGTAGTTTGTTGTAAAATGCCGTTCGTGATTTGTGAAATATGCGTAAAGCTCCCTTCTTGAACGAAATAAAAACTGTCAAAACTTTTAAACAAAACGTCGTTTTGGTAACGATAACGATGTTTGACGGTTTGATTCAAAACTAACCTCTAATTTGAGCAGCAAAACAAAGAATAAGAGAAAATCCCACAAAATAACAGAATAATTTTTATTTCCTTTGAAAGTACGATATCAATCCAATTTATCATCTGATTTTCGCTATCATACAAAATTATTTTTTACGAAACGGCGCGCGGCGGTCCATTGAAAAATGGGCATTCTCCTTTCGTATTTCATCCCTTTAGTTCATTTCGAACACAACGTTTCTAGTAGGGTTGTAACGGTACTTCAATTCCGCCTCCGTTACTGCGGAAGTTCTGCAAGAAATTAAACCTTCACCTCCGCCTCCACAAATTTTTTGCAGAGTTGTAACGGAGGTTTGTACGTCATATATAGAACATTAACGCGCATGTAGCAACGCTCGACGACGACTTAGCCAAGAGCAAAACGGATTCTAATATTAGACGATGATTCGGTTATTTTTCTTTTTAGTGCCTGCTTTAGTAGTTTTTTGGTTTTTGTAGTCGATGATTCAGTTATTTTTCTTTTAGTGCCTGCTTTAGTAGTTTTTTGGTTTTTGAAGTCGGGTTTATTTCTTATATTACAATTTCACTTATTTCTCTTTTTAGTGAACGTTACTTAATTCACATTGGAACACGCGCACCTGGGAGCCATACCAAACCCACGTTAAAAGAATTTTAAAAATCAGTTCTTAGATGATGGACATATATACAGGGTGGAATTTTATAATGCCACCTGGAGGGAAAGTACTCATAATACTGCAGATATAAAAGTTTACTCAAAGGAAACATTCCTTTATTTTTGAATAGAAAGCAAACTGCATTCAAATATTTTCGAAAATTCTCTTCCACACCCGGGAATCGAACCGGCTAAAATCTGAAAAAAATATACCCTGTTCTTTTATTGCATCGATCGTTAGGGTCAATTATAAGGATGAAATCTCTCTAACAAACTTGATAAATTAAATGAAAGGAAAACCAGGAAATCTCAAATTAATTTAATTATTTACAAAAAATGGTTAACTAATAAGTTGCTCCAAATGGGCTCCATTCCCTTGGATACACAAATTTATTCTTTTAACGAATTCATTTCTAGTAACCTTTAATAAAGTGTTGTGGTGAATATTATAAATCGTATTCTGAACTTCAACTCTCAACTCGTTGTCATTCGCATAAGATTTATTGGGGCGGATCCCCCGTATGGGCGGAGACTCTGGTGGTTAACAGCCCGGGCAATAGCCCGTTAAAAGCGATGGCCGTCTAGAGTTATCAGGGGGTATCGCACGATCGCCGTCGAGGTGGCATGTCTCCTAACTGGGACCCCTCCATGGGATCTGGAAGCAAGAGCCCTTGCGTTGTTGTACCAATGGCGCAAGGAGGCGCTCGAGCGAGCCATAGGCCGCAGCCCTGAGAAATCAGGGCTCAGCGGTCCCAGGTCCGCCGGGAACTCATGGAGACATGGAGAGTGCGACTTGAGCATCCAAGGTGGGGGGAATCCACCATTGTGGTGGTGAGGCCGATCATGAAGGAGTGATTGGAGAGCACGGTTACCTCTCCTACCGGATGTGCCAGATATTTACCGGACACGGGTGCTTCGGTAAGTATCTATGGCGCATCCACCGGGAGACAACGCCGCAGTGCCAGCACTGTGAGGATCCTGGCGAAAACACGGCCTCTTTCTGCTATTTCATTTTATTTTATTTATTTATTAGGGATTTACAAACAGTTACACACTAGATATAATTACAACGAATAGATAAATTAACAATGACTAAATGTGCACTTACAGCGTAATCCACAGAATATATGTTGAGTAATGACAATTTTTGCAACTAAGTTGTTATTAATTTTACTTAAATGTTGACATTAAAGAAAAATAAAGAAATCGGAAATACTATAAAAATAGTCACTACATGAAGATGCTATTATTTTATCTGCTTAATATATTGAATTAAAATACATCTAAATGCATTAGCACGCGTAGCAAATATATCTAAGTCTGTAAAATGATCATTAAAATCTTGACACATGCGTCGCAAAGGCGCGCGAACTCCCGCGTTTGTTCTACATGATGGTACAGCAAACAACGGAAATGTGCGCACCTTTCGCCTTATAACAGTTCGAGGAACAATGTAACTTAAATTACTAGTTAAGTCAGTGCAGTTATATCGATTATTACAAACATCATAAAGAAGCATAATTTCCAAGAATAATCGTCTGGACTTCAAACTCATAACATTATAGTTTTCAAGTAGATCCTCGTAAGTTGCGTAACTACGGCTACATCTATAGTGTGTAGACTTTAAGAACTTGCGTTGAACCATCTCTATGGCGTCAACGTATGTGTTATACAGTGGGTTCCAGACTGCCACAGCATATTCCAGTTGAGATCTGACCAAGGACTTGTATAAATGAATATATGTGCTCGCATTCCTAAATTCAAGTGTAGATCTCATAACGAACCCGTACATGCGATAAGCGTTCTTAACAATTGTGTCAATGTGTTCATCTAGATGAAGTTTATCGTCGAGCAAAACCCCAAGGTCTCGTACGGTAGAAGACTTTGATAAAGCAACATGATTTATATGATATTTGTATGGAATCACATTTTGGTTTTTTGTGAATGAAATACTGACACACTTAGCAATACTTAATTGAATTTTATTATCAATGCAGTACTTGGAAAGCCGCTCTAAATCCTCCTGAAGCAGACAACAATCGACAGGAGTTTTAATAGTTTTGTATAATTTTAGGTCGTCCGCGTATAGTAAAAATTTTGAGTGCCTAAAACAATTTGCTATGTCGTTTACAAATAAAATAAATAAAAGGGGCCCTATTATTGAGCCCTGAGGAACTCCCGACGTAACAGTCACAACTGCAGAATGGAATCCCTTGATGACAACTTTTTGGGTTCTATTCGTGATGTAGGAGGTGAACCAGCGGAGTAGATTACCTCTTATTCCGTTGTACGCAATTTTGCGCAACAGCAATTCATGGTCCACCTTGTCGAACGCTTTTCGAAAGTCTGTGTACACGGCATCTACTTGTGTTCGCTGATCCATATTTTTGAAAAGATAATCTACAAATATAATTAAGTTAGTTGTTGTTGATTTACTTTTAACAAAACCGTGTTGTTGATCTATGATTAAATTATAAATAGTCGAGTGTACGGAATCGTGTACAAGTCTCTCGAAAAGCTTCGACAGGGCGGACAAAATAGAGATAGGGCGGTAGTTTTCCACATCTTGTATTGCACCTGATTTATGAACTGGTGTTACATTTGCTGTTTTCCATAGTTCAGGGAAAGTTCCTTGTGAGATACATCTATTATATATAATATGTAATGGGATATAAAGGCTATCAGCCGTCCTTTTTAAGAAATACGGGGGCAAACCATCCGGTCCAGGACCTTTTGAAGGATCTAGAGCTTTCAGAGATCTCAGAACTTGGGCGGGTGTAAATGTTATAGTGTCAATAAGGGTGCATTTGTCTGAGCTTTCTTTCGGTGGCGACCATGCCCCGCTATAATTACGAGTAAGAGTGGACGGTTCATATACCGAGTGGAAGAAATCCATGAACATATTGCATATATGAAGTGGGTCACTTTCTGCCGGGCGTAGACGAGTCTGCGGCGAGGACGCCGCAGACTCTTCTACGCCCGGGACTACCGACCTCCATGATCGGGCCTGAGGACGGCAGTTGGCCGGCTCGCCGTCCTTACGGAAGCAGGCAGTGGCGGAGGCGTGTCGTGTGTAGGACACACACGCCTGCCAACTCACCGACGCGGGATAAAACTCGACCCCACCAGGCTAGGCTGCGGTGGCGGCCAAAGTCCGCCGGTAACCCTGGGGTTATCCTTTCGATTCGAGGGCTTACCCCGTGTGCCCGGCAATGGACACTTGGGAAGGACACCGTGTGGTTTTAGTCGGTCCGATTCCGACACGCTCACCCCATCGTCGGCACCGATGGGGTGAAAAGCCCGAGGGGGTTTCCACCCGTAAAAAAAAAGAAAATGCGATAGCAGCCGCAATCACGGTTGAATTACTGGCATTTCTTGAGGAGTTCCATTGCCTATCTCCGAAACTTATAATCAGATCTTTACGAAATTTAAATAGGACCTCTTGTGAAGTATTCCCTTCGAAACCAAAAAGAATTTTCCATATCGGTTCAGGCTTCTTCGAGTAATCAGTGAACATACATAAAAAAAGATTCCGATGAATTGAGAACCTTCCTCTTTGGAAGTCGGTTAGGAATAAAGATTTTTGACTTTCAATAAACCATAAATTACCATTTTTTCCACATCTACTTTCACCTCCGCCTTCGCCTCCGTTAACCTCCGCATCCGCGGTAGTGAAACTCATCAGCCCTGCATCCGCCTCCGCTAAGAGGGGCCTCATTACAACCCTAGTTTTGATTACTATCAAAGAGGAAGTGCCCAGTAACGATCACTTGTGAGCCACAATGCTCTAAAGGTGTTCACCATAATTCGCAACGCGAAGGGTTAATAGCATTTAGTTTAAACCTTGTTCTCTGTTGAAGATTATAACCACTTACGTCAGTTTTCTGAGAGATATTGATCATCATATTACATCAACATTAAGGGGTGTAAAAGGGGACCTAATTTTCGTGACATCAAACTTCAAAACCTAATGTTTGATTTGGTCTAGAATTTAACAAAAAAATAAATAAAATTAAAATAAAACTGATATTATAATTTCTAAAAATATGTAAAATTACCCCTCCCCTCACGGGGAGAATCTCACAATTAATGTGACCGACCAACTGTGACTTGAACGGGATTGAGGGTCCAAAAACCATAGAATTCGTGACGTTATTTATGGATGACCCATTTGCATACTAACGAGGTTTAAGAGGAATTCCTCTTGATTTTATAAGCTGGCACTACTCCGTTTTCAGCTAACAATATTAAGAGGACACAGAAAACACTCAAAACGGGAACCTGTCAGATTTAGGTGAAAACCATTATTAAAGGAGTAACTTTATGAAATAAAACCATAACCATTTTAACGGATTTTATCGCGAGTAACACCGAATAAAAAATAAAATCGCGATAGAATCCATTAAAATAGTTTTCTTTCAATGTGTAATATTCGCGAAACTTCCGACAATACCATGAAGAAGAATTTTATCGATAATAGTAGATATATATAGGTAGCATAGAAATAAAAGCGAAATTTTTAGAGTAATGTAATATTTTTATTTATACCTACAACATGTTAGCTTCTAATTCACAATTTAAGATGCATATGTATAAAGTACAACAGAACGATTCTTTAACAATATAATTAACCATGTTTAAATGATATTAAAAAAAATAAGTCACAGACATTGTGTACTTTAATGGCATTCAATTATTATTTTCATCAAGGCGAGGGTCCCTGAGGAAGAGTGTTTTTAGATTAGGATTTTCCGAAAATGAGAAGTCCCTGTAGTCTGAAAATCATATATGTTATTCTAGGCTATTCAAAACATTCAAATATTTTCGGTTATCCAATACACAATGACTTTTACTTTCCTCGATAGAATTTGCTCTCAAAGATATAGTATAAGTAAGTATATTTTGGTCTAATCCAAAACGGTTTCCAGTTATATTTGAGTTGTGTTCAGGTTAGAAAAATAAAAATGATACCAAAATGAAAGTCATTGATAGGAGAATGGAAAATGGTTATCAAAATATACATACGTTCTGAATTATACCATGAAAATTCAAAATACCTACGTTTTCTACCTATATGACGCGTCCGGAGAGTCAATCAGTCCCGAGCGGAACGTGTTAGAGGCAGGACGTATGTCAGTTTGCGGCAAATGCACAGCGAAATCGTATGATTTTTAAATGTAGGTGCTTAGCCTAAATGCCAGATCGTAGAGAATTTGCGAGATGTACAAATCCAATGATAAAAAGTTGAGACTCGAAATTTTGCAAATACAATGCTAGTATTAGAACACTGTTTTCTGTACAGTATAAGTTGTGTAAATAAGTAAGTAGTGATGATTGTAACTGATGACTAATGATTAACATTGGTACTAATAGACGTACGGTACGGTGATACTAAATATTGAGAACAGTACCTACCAGCAACATAATTTAAACTGACAACACACAACCTTCAACACTACCAAATACTACTACTATCTGCCTCTAAATATCTATATAATGTTTTTATTGCTGATGAAGCTTTTTCTTTGGGGCCTCACCTCATGAATCCAATCCCGGTTGCATCCAAAACTTACGGTTTGGAGCCCAAGGTTCCCTTTTACACTTCTCGTTTCCATAACCTGGTTCATTGTGACTTTTACGGGAGCGATTGACGTCTCACATCTTGCTTGGGCCCAGATGCTTAATGGTGCCCACGGATATATCGAACCCATGGGTGTAAGAGATCCCATAGGTGTATGGGACACATGGGTATATGGATCCCATGGATAACGTATACTTATAAAGCCCCATAGGAGTACTGGGTGACATGGGTCTATGTAACCCCATGGGCCCCATGACTGACGTATGTTTATGGAGCATCTTAGGTGCCTCCATATGGGCGTATGGGCCCCATGGGTTTAATATAATATATAGGGGGCCCCATACGCGCATGGCCTATTATGTGTATGGCCCCCATCGGTTTATACCCCCCACATACGCATAGCCCCCCCCCCACTATGCGTATATGGGGCCCAATCTAGATAGCTAATAGCTATATTACAATATTATAATTTTTAATAGCTTTATTCCCTTTATCTAAAGTGCAACTAGAAGATCTTCTATGTAAATAACAGTTGCGTCATTATTTGTGTTGATACTACAAGATTACTTTAAGTTAACCTTCGTTGTTTTTCTGTATATTGACGCGAAACACTGGAGGCGGACCGCCAGTGTGGCGCAAATTGGCAACTTTACTATGCCAAAATACCTAATGTCGTCGAATACGCTCGCCTTAAAAGCTGTGATATCAATTCTGGTGAAATATATTTATTTCTTCATTATCACTAGTCACCCCATGGGATGGTCGAAATTCGACCTTTTTTTTGAGGTTGTCAGAAAGTTAAGCTTCATCGCATTACTTTTTAATTTTGTTATATTCATGTTATACAAATATGTCATAATACGTTTGACATCGGCGCGGTGGTATAAACTTACGTAAGTAACATGGGTGTGTGTTCCAAATGCATGTTAGTGTGTGTATTGTTTAATGTATTATTTATGCATTACTTTAAAAAAATATTAGCATTCAGCACTTCTCCATATAAGCTATGCCAAATCTCACACTCCTCCGTCCGCGTGTTTATCGTGAAAAGGGATGTAAAATTTTCCCTGCGCGTTTAATATATAGAGAAGTTGTAGTGGACGGCGCGATTCTGTGCATCTTTGTCGAGTTCGATTAATCAAATACTACAGCTAAGTCTCAAGCATCCATGACAATTAGCCGTAATCTAAACTAAAATATTGCATTTCCTTAACACGCATAGATCAGAATATACATAACCATGTAGGGACAACAATTGAACCGATAAATTATTTACATATTATTTTACTTTTGTTCTACAATAAAATATGTTTACTTTAATTACTACAAATCCACCCCAGCAATCGAAAATATAGCAACAAAAATATATTAGGGTGTTCAAACTTATGTTACGACTAAATAATAACAGATGCAATAAATTTGACAAGTCTCTTTTATATGCCTACCATATTTTCATCAAATTATGTGCCACGCATTATTACTCAGACTTACTCTTTACAGTGTATAGAATTTGGTTTGTTTGATGTATCAGGTACAGAGCACTCACGAACACTGCATTGGCTCTGAAACAAAAAATAATTGCTTGAGGCCCGATTCATTAAAATTACGTTCTTAAAACGCGTGAATTCAAAACTCACGAAAACTTATATAATAAAACATTAAAATCTAATTGAAAACGAATTAAACTATGAGTGATTCTGAAGGTTTAGTATAATAAATACGAAAACGTAGGTAGGTTTTATTTTTAACAGCCCCACCTCCAAGCTGGTAATGTGATCTGTCTGTCTGTCGGTCTGCCTGTCTGTTACGCTTTCACGCCTAAACCACTGACCCGATTTTTATAGAAATCTTGGGAAAGGACATAGGCTATGTTTAGTCGCGATAACCGATATCCACGCGGATGGAGCCGCGGCCATAAGCTAGTTACATATAAATAATAGTTATAATGTATTCTTGACTTCAGATGACTCAATGCTGTATTACCTACTTACCTGAGCTCTTTTTGCACATAATACTTTTTAATAGAGCTATGCCAAGTTGCCCAATTGTGTTACAAGAACGAGGACAAATCTAAACTTAGTCAAAAATTATGTTTTACGGCATTTACAGTTTTACAGAGGTAATATTACCTGAACTAACCCTATTCAATAAAAACAATGCTACACTATCGCGTATCGCGTAATAGTTCTGTGACTTACTACAATTACAAAAGACAGATGCTTTTCCAAGCCCCGCTTAAAGAACCCAGGATTGTTAGAAGAAGGAAACACGTGTCGTGCGCAAGTAGAACATTCCAGTAGTTTATCGTGCGACAAAGGAAGGAAGTACCGAACTGCTTGGTTCATGACGGTATTGTTTGTACCACATGGCAACGCAGTTCAGCATGTGTTATTCTGATGCGTCTGGAACGTCTGCAACTGTGTCAATGCAACTGAAGAGGTTCTAAGATGTTAGTAACTCTCAATGATACGGACATCCGCTGCAATCTGTTGAGAGTTGTTAATAAGTACTGTGCAGAGTCATCCCCGAGATAATAGAACAGTATTCCACGCAGGAGCGAATCTGTATTTTATATAAAAGACACCGCTGCTCCAGCGTGAAAAGCCGTCTCACCTTGGTCAGAATTTAACATAAGCCAGCAGTGAAATTTGAGGTGAAGCTAGTTAGCTAGTCATTCCGTTTCCATAGCTGTCGTGATTATAAAGAGTGCTGAAGGAATCAATTCACGGGTGAGATACAAATAGTTACTTACTGTCCTTCTTTAAAATATTCTTTCAAGGTGTTTGAGAACCTCTTAGAATATTTGACAAACTCTCTCTTCCTCTGTTCTAGCACTTGTTTGCCAGCACCAGGAGTGTATGTTGAAACTTCGTTGACAGCATCGAGGAGCTTTTTAATAGCTGAAGCTATTTCCCTGTAATAATAATAATAGCCTTTATTTCGGACAGTATTCCATTTACAGTCTCTATGTTAATTATATCTATATTTAAGTAACACTTTTACTTATCTTCAAAGTCGTGTTAGTGATGACCGAGATAAACTCAAGAACGGGTGGGGCGATTTTCATGATCTCTGATTTTTTAGATTTGTCCGCCTACACTGTGCCTTATTGTTTTTTTTTGCGGAAATCGCCACGGTATACTCCCAGCGGAGGCGATTATGTAGGACTCGAACCGACCAAAACCTCACGCCGTCTCGGGTCTTTAATGCCGGGGCAGACATTCACGAAATAAATTCAGCTGATAAGGTAACCAACATACCTAACATGATCCTAAGGCAGAACGAAGTTTGCCAGGTCAGCTAGCATATAATATATCTTAGACTTTACGCTTAACTACTATTATGCATCAACAGCCCTGTCTGTATGCCACTTATTGGCAAAGGCCTCCTGCAACCTTTTTCATTCCTCTCTATCTTTAGCAGTTCTCGTCAATGTGTTTTCTGCTACGGCTTCAATATGATCCACCCATCTTCAATGTGGTCTACCTTTTTCCTTTTCTTATAACTTGTTAACCAGTTAATTTTCGATTTCGACTATTTCTCCTTTCCTCTGATTGTATCGCCTGACCATTTCCATTTTAACTTTTTTATTGTTGTTATGATATCTTTTGTTTTCGTGTGTTTCTTATTGTCTCAATCCTCATTCTATTGGATACTCTTCCCCATCATCCTTTCCATAAAGTTGTGGCAAGTTTCTAACTACCTAATATGTGCTTCACCAAGTCCCCTTTTTTGGTAGTCATAAGTGAGTATAGGTATAGCTTAGCACATTCAAACGTGACAGTCCCATGGTTCGTGCAGGATGGAGGGCGTGAGGCAGGGGGGTTGGTGAAACATGTCCGCGGGACGTGGTAATCTGACACTACGTCCCGCGCGCACGTTTCGTGCTCAAGCTACAGTATGCTGGGATCAAAGAGTTTCCGTTTAATGTTTATATTAGTATCTTTATTTTTCATTATTGCCTTCAACCTCCAAAATTGTTACCAGGCATTTCCAATGTGTTTGTTCAAATTCTTTTGAGGTTAGATCTACAGGGTAAATTATCTGGCCTAAATAGATGTATTGATTTACATATTCAATTGTTATTGATCAGTATAGGTTCTTTCTTGCCATTGGTCATATTCCTTAGTCTCCAATGTGTTCATTGCCAATCCCACCTTTCACACTAGAATCTTTGTTTTCCTAAATACATCTATCGGAAAGTACCAATGCAAAATCATGAGCATAGCACAGTTACTTAAAGTCGAATGTAACATGCATACAGATACTCACACCCTCGTCAGTAGTGACTTTCTGTCCTTATTTATTTATATATATAGATAGCTTTTTATCTACACAGCAGTACATAACATATAGTAGTTTTTTGTTTTTAATTGTTCATATAGTTTCTCTAATGCAGCCCTTTTGGGTAAAGGCCTCCTCCATTCCTTTACACCTTTCCCTGTCCTTAGCAGCCTGCATCCAATCCTTTAATGGTTTCTTGTTATCATGTTATGTCATCATCCATCTTTCCACCCATCTATTCTTTTGCCCTTCCAAATTTATTTTGTCTTTCAAATTTATTGCTTAATGTACAGCTGAGACAGATTGCAGTACATAAGGGAAAAAAAGACAGTAAATAAGGTCCTCAGACTCTACTTACTTTATAGTCTCTAAGAATGTCTTCCTGTCCGTAATTTCATCTGGAATGCGACTCAAAATCTTTTTCAAAGCAGTAGACTTTTTGTTCAGTTCCTGGAATGCCTCTTCAGTTCGATTAAGTCTCAAATCCGTACCTTCAATAAAAGAGAGATCAAATAATTGAGATATTTTTATACAAAAATTACAAGGTATTAATGTCTAACTAGTAAAAGGTCTTTATTGTGTTTTGGACAGTTTACAGAGACTTGGGATGACAATGTATACAAATGAATACATACCTTTAATCACGCCTTTTCCCTTCGGGGTAGGCAGAGACAACAGCCCGCCATCTGCTTCTGTCCTTACATACTTCACGAGCTTCCTTCACTGACATTAAACCTTTCATGCAAGCCCGCCGATTTCGAGTGCTTTTGACCTGCCCTTTTTTTCAATGTCTCATTAATTTAATCAGTGTATGTCTTGCGAAATCGACCCCGGCTTGCCTGCCCACTTACATCTGCCTTATATACTTGGTGTGTCATTCGCTCAGTGCTCATTCGTTCCAAGAGCCCAAACCACCTTAGCATACCCAACATTCTCTTTCAGGCCACACCATCCTCGTATATCTGTATTCCTCTTCCTATCAGACAACCTTACTCCACACATACTATGCAATGACCGCATTTCCACTGCATTAACTCTACTTTCATGATTTTCCTGCCATACCCAACTTTAACTTCCATACATTAATGTGGGGACTAGCACGCCGTTATGAACCACCAGTCGTGCCTTCTTTGACACTGACTGGCCACTCATGAAGGAGTGTAGCGCACCATTCATGCGATATGAATATATGAATACTTTTTGTGAAATATGATACTTACCTGTCTATCTTGAAAGCACATACTGAATACATACTTTAATAGCCTATTATTAAAAATAGAAATGGTGTATTATATTGAAAAATACCTTTTAACAGTTAATACGAGGGTCAAACTGAAAGTTCTTAGAAAATCAAAAACTGATTACATTAGCCAGTTATTAGTTTTATTATATCTTTTCAAAATATTGTCCATTCACGTCAATACACCGCTGCATGCGATGGAACCACTGGGAAAAGCACTTTGCCCACTCGTCCTTAGGGGTCTCTTCAATGGCATCGCGATACGCAGCCACCGCTTCTTCACCATTCATAAACCGCTTTCCTTTAAGTTTTTCTTTAATTTTTGGAAATAAATAAAAATCACAAGGCGCGAGGTCGGGGCTATACGGCGGGTGACCCAGTAATTCAACGTTTGATGTCGCCAAATAGTCGATCGTTCGCTTGGCGGTGTGCGACGAGGCGTTGTCGTGGTGAAGGAGGATCCTACTGCGAGGTCGTTTCTCTCGAACTTTTTCCAAGACAAGTGGCAAACAATTGGTAGTGTACCATTCTGCAGAAACTGTTTTTCGATCCTCTAACACAATTGTTACGAAATGACCTATCCTTCCAAAGAACGAGGCTACCATTTTTTTTCCCGCACTTCGATCTCTCTTCACTTTAGTTGGCAACTCCTCGAAAGGAAACACCCACTGAGCAGATTGTCTTTTGGTTTCAGGATCATAACAGTAAATCCAGCTTTCGTCACCTGTTAGTATGTCGAACACAGCATTAGAGTCACCTCCGTTAAATCTTTCAATCATTTTACGGCACCAATCCACACGATGGAGTTTTTGAGCCTCAGTCAAATTATGAGGTATCCACCGGGCGTAAAGCTTCCTGACCGCTAAATGTTCGTGGAGGATTTTGTGCACTTGACTCATACCGATGCCTAAGCTGGTCCGAATCTGCTGATAGGTCACTCTTTTGTCAGTCTCTATCATACGCCGCACAACACAGATGTTATTTTCAGTCGTCGCCGTAGAAGGCCGTCCCTCACGTAAATCATCAGTGAGATTAGTGCGACCACGTTTAAACTCATTAAACCAGTTGTAAACAGTCGCACGAGATGGGGCTTCATCGTGAAAGGCCAATCGTAGTCTATCATAACTTTCTTGTTGACTTAAATGACATCGAAAGTCATAAAAAATCATTGCACGAAAATTTTCTCGTGTTAAATTCATGTTAACGTGACACAGACAGTTTTCAATTTGCCGCCAAATCGTAAAACAAATGATAAATGAATGAAATATATACTCAGTAATATTGGCAAAGAGTTCTATTTTCAAATTTTAGAATTATTTTTTTATTATATTGTTTATAAGTGGCCAGTTCTAAGAACTTTCAGTTTGACCCTCGTAATAATATTCAGCGTCTTGTGTAAGCTAGAATCTTGAAACAAAAATGCATTCATTGTGGTGTAAGGCCTTGAGCAAATGGTTTAATGATACAAAACAATTCCTTCATTATGTTATCCCATGGTTGTAACCACTTTACATAATGGTATTCATTAGAACTGTATACAGGTGGGATTTTTAATATGTGATAGTATGGGCAGACAGACATTCTGACTACCATAACTTTTTAAGATATTCTGAACTGCATTCACAGATTTTGTAAAAGTTGGCAAGAAAAAATATTTTATGTTGATTTCAGTGACTACTATGTTTGTTAGAAATACATACTTCGTATTAAGATGCTATATATTTCTAATAAACACCACATGTTATCAAAATTCTGACATTCCTCATTTTCAAGACATGTCAATGAAGGGATCAGATAGATTGCATTACCAATTGATCATATGCGTGATCTGTGATATAATGTCAAGTGCGCAGTGATAATTGGGATACTGGGACTCAAACAAATCAGTGCGAATGGTATATGGGGTAAAAAAAGAATGACCACAAATAAAGGAAATAGCATTGATTTTGTGACGAATTAACTGACTAACAAACTGAAATAAGAAGAGATCCCAAAAGATTTACTTAGTTCTAAGTGCCAAATTGACATTATTGGTATATGAAAAACATTAATAAATTCATCTCAATATCTGTGCCTGGGTATCCAGACAGGACATATTCCTTCATGATTAACCAAAAATGGGTAGTGCTTGTGAACTCACAGTACTGTGTGAACTGAATATTCCTGAATGAACCTAAAGTTAAAACTATGTATATTTTATGAATCCATAACACACATAATCAAAAACAATAAGGGTGAGCCAACTAAGCAAGCTAGGCTACCACATTACAAACAGTTGTAAACAAAAAAAAACAGAAAGTTGGTTTCTTTGTTTGATACCAAAGTATTCAAAATTGACAGCACCAGTCCACTATAAGTAAGCAATATTTCTCAAGGTACATTGAATTTATGCAATTTACATATTAGGTAAGAATGTTACCTTTATGTACCAATTTATTTTATAATTTCAAATTATTTATTTATTTAATAAAGTGTAGGAGATTCACTTGAGGACAGACTATGTTGCCAATTATTATATAAAATATGACAGTAAGTCATTACTATTACTATTACTGAACAGTACAGTTTCTGTTTAAATAGCAGACATTCACACACAAATTGACACATGTAAATAAAGTCAGCTAAGGAAGTATAACATACATTCGGCCTCTGTAAGTGTCCCCTGCAGCCGCAATAGACTTTCATTCATATTGACAGGGATATCAGCTCTCCTCATGATTCCTGCCACCAAATCATAGTTCAAGCCTGGGACTGCAGCTTCAGCCTTAGTAAGAGCAGCACGAAGTGTCTGAGAGGCTCCCAAATCATACTTCTCTAACTGTAAAAGAAAAGAGTTCTTAACTTCACTTACTACCTACCTATTAAATGTTAATATTTAAAATAATACATGTATCATAGAAGTTAAAGTCAAAATTATTTCTGTAACATTTTCAAAGACACAAAATATTGAACATCTACTTATATATCAATTTCACAACACGATTGGGCCAGATAATGATTTCAAGAAGTGTTCTAATCACATTATGTAGATACACATACAAAAATACGGAACATGCAATACTTTGCAATATAGTTGAATAGGAGTAAAACCTTAGATAATAAGAAAGATCATAATATATACATATTTCAGAGTCGTGTGCCATCTCGAGTTACACAGTACTTACGTGATAAAGACGTATGCCATTTTATTACTTACTTGAGTTAACACAGGACGTATAAGCACTGGTAAAACTAAAGATGTAACAGGTAGTTCATCACCCATTGTCATTGTGGTAAAAATATTAATTAATCAAATATAAAGTAACAGCTCTTGTTTTTCTACGTTGGCGTAAAGTTAAAAGTATGGACAATATTGGAATTAATGATATTTGGCAATAAGTTTTGACGGAACTTTTAGACAAGTTGACTGACAGGACAGTAGGTAGAAGTGCCTTACTTTTTTATTATGGGCAAGCTAAAAGGTAAACGTTTTTTTTAGAGAAAGAGATAAACGTTATTTTAACCGATTCGAAAAAGGAGGTCCTCAATTCGGATGTTTATAATTTTATTATGTATATTCAGGAATAACTTTGTCATAGATAGACGGATTCGGAAAATTTTTGTTTTGTTAGACAGGAATTTATTCCGAAATGATCCCATTAAAAGTTCGTAAAATTTAATAGGTAACAAGTTTAGGAGATAGCAGCAATCGCTGGCATTTGCATTAGCAAATACCAGCCATTGCTGCTATCGTATATTTAACATCACACCTGGACGAGCTAAGCGGGATCGCAGACGTTTGCAACATATTCAGTTCTATATCTGTCGTTTATGCATATATGATTTAAAAATATATTTTCGTTCTCGGTTTGATTTAGATTTGAAATGGTGTCACGTCAATTTTATTGTTATTGGACCTGAGACTCCAGTGATCCACAAGGGAACTCCTCAAAATCAAATGGAAAATGTGAAATGATCGAGGTATTTTTAAATTTATGACCCTATGGTGACACCTGTAAGTTATTATGGTCAAGGATGTGCTGGAATTGTCTGGAGTTGGCCTACAAAGGCAGACAATATAACTTCCTAACGACGTACAGCATGAATGTCTCGTTCAAGTTGTTAACGGTATTAAGCCGACCCTATGAGGTAGAAATACCTATATAAGGCTGAAGACATACTGGATTCGACTCGACTTGGACTACGAGGACAGATAATGGAACTCCTTAATGATGACAGATATTACGAATGTCTCGTTTAAGTTACTGAAGTTATTCTTGATTCCACAGCATTTTCAACGGTCTATCTTTGTATGGGCTTCGTATACAGTGTTTAAAAATTTTCATTGCATTGTAGGAGGTAGGACACGACGGTATCTCCAGTCCTAATTGAGCAGTCCGACTGGGGTAGTACCTCCGCCCTACAGAAGACCGCGGCCATAATAACCCTTGTGTTGTGTTCCCGGCGGTAAGTAGGGTAGCCAGAGCTCACTGGAGGGGTTTTGTGCTGTCTGTGGGGAGACCAGAGGTTTTAGTAATCGTCACCGACTTGTATGGGCACGAAATGCTGGCGTGGCGGTCAGGGAGACCCGGTGAAACGGCTATCCGCTGGCCGCCCGCAGGCTTGAACGGTTCCCGAACCTGGGGACTACATAATCTCCGCCCCAGGAGGCTGAACCAGCTGCCTGTGAAAAGTGCCTGATACTGTGGTCGTGCCGGAGGAGGAGACCGGAGTGGACCCGGCTACAGTATTCAGAAGGGGACCGCGGGCTCTTCCGCCCGCCTCGCCAGCCAGTCACACAACCCTAACTTGTCGGTGGTCGCATAGAGTCCTGCTTTGTCTCCTGCGCTGTCAGCACAGAATCTCTCTTAACCTTCTACCCCACCAACCCTTCTCAAAATGGCGAAAAGTAAAAGGAAGAATATTTCGACAGCGGCATCCTCGTCCACATTACAAGTGGACTTTTGCAACATCAGGGGATTGCATACCAACCTCAACGCGGTCCACCAACACCTTGAAACCGCTCAGCCGACCTTGTTTTTCCTAATGGAGACACAAATATCATCCCCTGCCGATGCAGCCTACCTAATGTACCTTGGGTACAAACTCGAGCACAATTTTTTGAGGCGTGCCGGGGTATGCTTGTACGTCCGGGATGATATTTGTTGCCGCCGTCTTAATGGCCTTGAAGACAGGGACCTGTTTATTTTGTGGGTACGTATAGATCACGGGGGTCACACCCGTATCTATGCGTGCCTTTACAGGTCTCATAGCGGTGACTTGGGAACGACTCAACTGTTTGAGTATCTGCAGCGGTCGGCAGACAAGGCTATTGAGCAGTACCCCACCGCGGACTTAGTGTTCTTGGGGGACTTCAACGCTCATCACATTGAGTGGCTGGGGTCATCGAGCACTGATTTTGCGGGAAGGGCTGCTCACAAATTTGCCCTGACCTATGGGTTCTCGCAAGTGGTTCATTCTATCACAAGAATACCAGATATCGAGACCCATAGAAGCTCTCTACTGGACCTTCTGCTGACTACGCGCCCGGATGAATACTCCATAACTGTGGAAGCACCACTTGGCAAGTCTGATCATTGCCTCGTCCGGGCGCAAGTGTCTCTCGCACGGCCACAACCACCTCGGCCATCCGAATGATGGCATGTTTGGCACTATAAGTCGGCAGATTGGGATGGATTGCGAGAATTCTTCGCTTCGTACCCGGAGGAGGCGGAGGCGGCTCTGCTTCACTTCTGAAGATCCAAGTTCCTGTGTAACAGCAGTTACTGAGGCGATTCAAGCGGGCAAGGAATGCTACATTCCCAACCGCTGGATCGCAACAGGAGCAAGTAAGCGCCCGTGGTTTAATCGGCCTTGCAGAGAAGCAAGACTTCACAAGCAATCTGCTTATAAGGCTTGGACCACGGCACTTGCTAACAAGGATCCTAATATCACTGAGGTGAAGCGGAAATTAAATGCCGCCTCGAGATCCAGTAAAAGAGCAACGGCCAGGGCTAAATTTGAATTCATCGACAGAATTGGTGAACGGCTGGCGCGGTACCCATCTGGTAGTCGTGCACTCTGGTCGCTTGCCAAAGCTGCCGAGGGAAATTTTTGTCGGTCTTGTCTGCCGCCGCTGCAAAAGCACGACGGCAATCTGGCCCATAGCGCAAGGGAGAAAGCCTGTCTTTTAGGTGACCTCTTTGCGTCAAACTCGACCATGAATGATGGGAATGCCGAGCCACCCACTATCCCCTGGTGTGGTGTTTCTATGCCAGAAATCAAAATCACACAACGGGTGGTCCGGCGGGAATTGAAGTCCCTAGATGTTCGCAAGTCGAGTGGGCCTGACGGCATATCGGCGATGGTGCTTAAGCTGTATGCTCCAGAGTTGTGCCCTGTTCTTACACAGCTTTTTGCGCTCTCTAACTCCACGAGGCAAGTCCCAGCTTCGTGGAAGACTGCATTCATGCACCCTGTGCCTAAGAAAGGCGATAGAACAGACCCGTCCAATTACAGGCCTATCGCTATCACCTCCCTTCTCTCGAAGGTAATGGAGCGTGTCATTAACATACAGCTCCTGAGATACCTTGAAGGAAACGATCTATTGAGCGACCGACAGTACGGCTTCCGCCACAGTCGCTCTACCCGTGACCTTCTTGTGTATCTCACACGCCGCTGGGCGCAAGCCATCGAGAGTCAAGGTGAGGCACTAGCGGTCAGCCTCGATATAGCGAAGGCCTTCGATCGGGTCTGGCACAGAGGTCTTCTTTTGAAGTTGCCATCTTATGGACTGCTCGAGGCACTTTGCGAATGGATCGCCAGCTTTTTGTCCAATAGAAGCATCCAAGCCGTCGTTGACGGCAGCTGCTCGGACCACATGGACATAAACGCTGGTGTTCCACAAGGCTCCGTGCTGTCTCCGACCCTGTTCCTCCTGCATATCAATGGCATGCTGTCTGCCGTTCATTGCTATGCGGACGACAGTACCGGGGACGCATTTTACACGGGCCGAGCTACATCCCACGGTCCGCAGTGGAAGAAAGTCGCGAACAACTTGTGTCTGAAATCGAGACTACTCTCACAAGAGTGTCCGATTGGGGTGGACTAAACCTGGTACAATTCAACCCCACTAAGACACAAGTATGTGCATTCACCGCTAAGAAAACCCCATTTATTGTAGCGCCACAATTCCTGGACACACCACTTAATATCTCTAAAAGTATCGGGATCCTCGGTGTCGACATCTCCAGCGAGGTCCAGTACCGTAGTCACCTGGAAGACAAGGTCAACTTGGCATCTAAGAAACTTGGAGTGCTCAACAGAGCGAAGCAGTACTTCACTACGGAGCAAAGACTTCTTCTTTATAAGTCGCAAGTCCGGCCTCAGATGGAGTACTGCTGTCACCTTTTTCCCCGTTTGACTCGGTGCAAAGACGGGCGCTGAGGATCGTCGATGATCCCATACTTACAGGCAGTGTGGAACCGCTTAACCTTAGGAGAGATTTCGCCTCCCTGTGCGTTTTCTACCGCCCTTATTACGGGGTGTGTTCAGAAAAATTGTTTGATATGATGCCCACGGCCACATTCTATCATCGCACCGCTCGCCACAGACAGGGAATTCATCCTCACACGTTGCGACCGGAAACGGTGCGTACAGTTAGATATGAAAGGCAATTCATTCCGCGCACCCTCAGGCTGTGGAATGATTTCCCTGTTGTGGTTTTCTCAAGCGACTACAATATGGGGTTCTTCAAGAAGGGCATTAGAAGGTTTTTACCGGGTCGGCAGCGCGAGTGTGACGCCCCTGGTGTTGCACACGTCCATAGGCCGCGGTAACCGCTTCCCATCAGGTGGGCCGTGAGCTTGTCTGCCACCTGAGTGGTTTAAAAAAAAAAAAAATTGCCAGCTTGCAAATGCTTAAGTCTAATTTTGCGGTATATAATACTCTCTTTGGAAATAGCCTAGGCTGTAGATATATTTTCTTATATATTCTCATTCTGTATATTAAATCGACTTCGAAACGACACAAAAAGTGAAAATAATAGAATTAGTGATTTAATTCAAACGATAAAAATACGCGTAGACTAATGTGATGAAATCGGTGCCTTTTTTATTTTTAGCGCGTGGAAACCCCCACGGGCTTCACCCCATCGGTGCCAACGATGGACGTGTTGGAATCGGATTGACTAAAACCACACGGTGTCCTCCCAAGTGTCCATTGCCGGGCACCCCGGGCAAGCCCTCGAAAGGATAACCCCAGGGTTACCGGTGGACTTTGGCCGCCACCGCGGCCTCGCCTGGTGGGGTCGGGTTTTAACCCGCGTCGGTGAGTTGGCAGGTATGTGTAGGGCACATACGACACGCCTCCGCCACGGCCTGTTTCTGGGGGTCTACTCTCTTAGCACGAAGTCCGGACATCGTTACGGGCGTTTCCTACTCCGTATGGGTGATACGGACTGCCTACGGACGGACAGCCCGAACTAAGAACGAATGATAGCACGATTTGACAGATATCCGTACTCCCTATGTGTTTTGGCGGATCGTTATGTCATTTGATACGACATCAAAATAGCTATCGTGCTGTCGACGAAAGTGTAAAATTATAAAGTATGGCTGCTTTTTTAATGCTGGAAGAAGTTCTGCGAGAAGAGCGGAGGCGACGCCGATTTTACTTGCGCTAAAATTTTCGGTTGGCGAATATGCCCGAGGTTGAGTTCATAGGGAACTATAGGCTCACCTGGGAGTTATTTGTGTGAGGATTTAGTACATCTTTTGCCTCAGCAAAGACGACAAGGAGGTAGTTGCAGAGGCGAGGAAGCCGCGGTATGTCCCAACGTGTTATTCCTGTAGAAGAAGGGGCCATATCCAGTTAGAGTGCCCTTCGAGGAAACGGAGGAGGGTCACGGACGCATGGACCCAAGTGGAACATGGAGTCAGGGAGGTCAAGGAAGTAGTTGCAGAGGAGAGGAAACCGTGGTATGTCCCAACGTGTCATTTCTGTAGAGGAAGGGGCCATATCCAGTTAGAGTGTCCTTCTAGGAAACTGAGAAGGGTCACGGACTCCTGGACCCAAGTGGATCAAGATGTTCCGTTAAAACTAAATGTCGCCAGGGCCGCAGGGCGTGCGCTGGCTTGTCGATATGAGGCCCCAACCATCACTATAACTCAAGTTGGCAATGCTGATGCTTTGTCACGAGGGCCGTGTGTCGAAGATTGCAAGCATTGTCAAAGAAACGAAGCCCGAGAAGAGATTAAGGTCATAAGGGTGAATGGACTTGACGACGAATGGACTGGAAGCAGTATGAAGAAGGCGCAAGAGGATGATGATGATCTGAAACCTATACTGCACTGGAAACAGCTTGGTAGCAAACCCCAATGGAGTGACGTATCTGCTTACAGTTCGACGACCAAAAGCTATTGGGCCCAGTGGGACAGCTTAGCACTGGTAGACGATGTCCTGTATAGGAAATGGGAGTCTAACGATGGTAAGGAAGTAACCATGCAAGTAGTGGTACCAAGAAGCAAGGTGGCCCCACTCTTACGGCACATCCACGATGGTGTTTCTGGCGGGCATCTCGGAGTCAAGAAAACCCTGGTTAAAGTGCGACAGCGGTTTTACTGGCTTCGTTGTCGGGAAGATGTCGAGGATTGGTGCCGTAAATGTACTGCATGTGCTTCGGTTAAAGGACCGCAGACAAGAAGCAAAGGAAAATTGAAGCTGTACAACGTTGGGGCACCGTGGGAACGTATCGCCATTGATGTTGCTGGACCTTTTCCAACGACTGATGAGGGTAACAAATACATCATAGTAGTGCAAGACTACTTCACTAAGTGGCCGGAAGTATTTGCGACACCCAACCAGGAAGCAGTCACTGTAGCCAAGAAACTAGTTCAGGAAGTGGTCAGTCGATATGGCGCACCTATGGAGATCCACTCCGACCAAGGACGGAACTTCGAGTCTGCTCTGTTTCAAGAAATGTGCAAACTCCTCGGTATAAACAAGACCCGTACGACTCCAGCGCACCCACAGTCAGACGGAATGGTCGAGAGGTTTAACCAGACGTTGGAAAATCACTTGGCTAAAGTTGTCGACGAACACCAAAAAGATTGGGACCAGTACATCCCACTGTTCCTGATGTCCTATCGATCTGCGGTGCATGACAGTACGGGACACACTCCAGCTAAAGTAAATTTTGGTCGAGAGATAAGGCTACCAGTGGATGCAATAACCGGCACGCCACCCGAAAGTCCTAAGCCCGTAACGGACTACGTGAGTGAACTTCAAAACCGGCTGGACGAGGTGCACAGAATGGTACGGGAAAACAATTTGAAGACAGGTATAAGGATGAAAACCCGGTACGATAGAAATGCAAACACCAACGGTTTTGAAGAAGGAACACTGGTATGGTTTCACAACCCGCTACGCAGAAAAGGGAAATCTCCAAAACTTCAAGCTCGCTGGGAAGGACCCTATACGGTTGTCACAAGAATCAATGACATCACCTACCGCATTAAGAAGGGTCTTAGGGGAAAACCAAAGGTAGTCCATGTGGATAGGTTGACGCGATATCATGGAACAAATGATGCTCGGGACGAGCATGATTAAGAGGGGGGTAATGTTACAACGATCGTCGATATCTCGGAAACTACTGATCGAATCTTCTAGAAATTAAAACGCATTGTTAATGTCGAAGTACTCTATCGATCCGTTTAGAAAAATCCAGAAAAGTCAATACAAAATCACACGCCCTTTTGTCTACCTATACCAACTTTACCTACAAATCGCGATAAAAAGGGCATTCACCTCTATCGTCGGCACGACTGTGTAGGTACTTATTTTCTCGAACGCCCCAGTAAATACCTACTATTCTCGAACGCCCTAGTACCTTCCGGAATATTCTACCCCGCTTATTAAGAGCTATAAAAGGACGCCCGGCTATCGACACGAGGCAGTTAATTTTCGAAAGTGAAAGCGAACACATCTTACCGAAGTGAATCAAGAGAGTTATACCTGCGACTTAAGGAACTACTGTGGACTACTGTGAACTGCTGAGCGACTGGAACTGTTGAAGAGTACTGTGTGTGCTAGTTATTTAGTTGTCTAGTTTGTGGTGAGCGAATAAACCTCTTTGTTGTGTAAACGGCATTTAATTTGTACCCCGCGCACGTAACAATAATATGAATTTGTGGTTAGATTGAAAAGTTGGGACTTGGAATTCAATACCTAACAAAAGTCTATGCTCGGCATTTACAATACCTATTATTTCACCAGGAACAGTTCCTTATTCTCTATGGTTTAGGAGTATTGTACCCTGCATCATCAGGTTTGTGGAATTCAGACTTGGAGTGTAATCATGAAGCTGTTGCTTGATGCCTAAAATATCAATTCAGTACAAGAAATTCTCGAATCCCCATGGCTTAAGAGTTCAGTACCTTGCAGCATCAAGATTGAGGAGTCGGGATCCGAAGTTCAATTATGTAGTCTATGCTTGGTACTTAAAATATTATTGCATTGCACCATCCGCAGTTTCTGAATCACTATAGTTTGTGAGTGCAGCTGTACCCTGCATTATCAGGGTACCTATAATATTAATTCACTATGATCACTTTCTGAATCTTGATAACCTAGGGCCTAGGCGGGCAGTAAACTTCCAGCATCAGTATTAAGGAGTTGGATCCAGAATTTTTTATGGGACCAAGACGAAAACTTCTACTGTTTAATTAAAAAAACTTTGCAAATCGGTCCAGAAACCTCGAAATAATCGGTGTACATACAATGAAAATAAACGGGCCGTTTTGAGAACCACCTCTTTTTTGGAAGTCGGTTAAAAGCATATCAATGTCTTGCACATTTGTCTCTTCAATATTCGCCTTTTATTTTGTATGGAAAAATAAATTTCGCCATCTTGATTTTTTTTACTATTCATCGAGTAGACCTCTAGGTCTTGATCATCTTTTGCCAAAAAACCTCTCTTCTATCTTCTATTATACTTTGTGAGATAGACGCTGTCGAAATTTGTATGGGCGCCATCTTGAATCTGCCATTTTGGTTATATTTTTAGCTCACTGGCAATTGGATGAGATTCCGAGTGGTTTTTATTTGAGCACCCCCTACCTCTCTTCAATACCTTGGCCGTGCTCTTCATCCGTCTCCAAAATCCTCAATCATCAGCTCCCTCCATATTTTTCCTCCGAATGAATTTTCGTCCTTTATACGAAAGCATAATATTACTTTCTGAGAGAGACACCCATGACATTTGTGTTGACGCCATCTTGAATCCGCCATTTTGGATTTATTTTCATCTCCCTGCCAATTGGATGCGGTTCCGAGTATTTTTTGTTTGAGCAGCCCTCACCTATCTTTAATACCCTGGCCATGCTCCTCACCCATCTTCCAAATATTTCTGACTGAGAGTTCTTCCATAAAAACATTCTCAAAAGGAACCATATCAAAGTCTTGCATAGTTCCCAACTTGCAGTCTCTTCAATATTCTCCATATATTTTGTATGGAAAAATTAATTCCGCCATCTTGAATTTTGTTTCTGTTCATTGAGTAGACCTTCAGGTCCTGGTCATCTTTTGCTAAGAAACCACTCTTCTATCTTTTATACTCTCCGAGATAGACACCGATGAAATTTGTATGGCGGCCATCTTTTTTTCTCCATTTGGATTTTTTTTCAGCTCACTGCCAATGGGATGAGGTTCCAAGTATTTTTTGTTTGAGCAGCCCTCACCTATGTTTAATATTCTGGCCGTGCTCCTCACCTATCCTCCAAACCCGCGATCATCATCTAGCTACATGTTTCTGACTAAGAGTTCTTCCACAAAAACATTTTAAAAAGAAACCATAAATCAAAGTCTTGCAAAGTTCCCAACTTGCAGTCTCTTCAATATTCTCCATATATTTTGTATGGAAAAATAAATTCCGCCATCTTGATTTTTTTTCTATTCATCGAGTAGACCTTTGGATCCTGATCATCTTTTGCGAAGAAACTACTCTTCCATCTTTTATACTCTCCGAGATGGCCATTTTTTTTTCGCGATTTTGAATTTTTTTTCAGGTCACTGGCAATTGAATGACGTTTCGAGTGACATTTGCTCAAGCACCCCCAACCTATCTTCAATACCTTAAGCGTGCTCTTCACCCGTCTCCGAAATCCTCAATCATCAGCTCTCTCCATATTTTTCCTCCGAATGATTTTTTATCCTCTATACGAAACCATCAGTGAAAAAAAATTTTTCATACAAAATTGTTCAGGAGAGGTGATCAATGAGTCAGTGAATCAGCACGAGCAGCTATATATATATATTATCCTCTATACGAAACCATCAGTGAAAAAAAAAATTTCATACAAAATTGTTCAGGAGAGGTGATCGAAATCGAAATCGAAATCAAAGTCAAAATCAAAGTCAAAATCAAAGTCAAAATCAAAGTCAAAATCAAAGTCAAAATCAAAGTCAAAATCAAAGTCAAAATCAAAGTCAAAATCAAAGTCAAAATCAAAGTCAAAATCAAAGTCAAAGTCAAAGTCAAAGTCAAAGTCAAAGTCAAAGTCAAAGTCAAATTCAAAGTCAAAGTCAAAGTCTAAATTAAAATCATAAATTAAAATCATAAATTAAAATCATAAATTAAAATCATAAATTAAAATCATAAATTAAAATCATAAATTAAAATCATAAATTAAAATCATAAATTAAAATCATAAATTAAAATCATAAATTAAAATCATAAATTAAAATCATAAATTAAAATCATACATTAAAATCAAAATTAAAATAAAATAAAATATAAATCAAAAGCAGCATATTGCGAGCTCGTCGACGAGCTACCGTAGAGAATAGCACTGCTGATTTGTTGAAGTTTGGTCATTGTAATGTCTCCTTTAAGTGCAGCGAAGGAGGCCATAGCCGGTATAACCACACAATTGAGGTGGTTTACCTCGGCTGCCACTACTACTCGACCAGAGCTGGCAGAGATCACTCTTACCAGGTTCGGCGGTATGGAGAACAGGCTTGGGGCTGTAGATGCCCTATTCACCCGCTTTAGCCACCTGGCTGAGGACCTTGAGTTGGATCAGCTGAGCTAGGCAGTGCGGGATAAGGTTGTTGGTGACTACGACCAGATCCTGGCGTTGGCAGACACAATTTCCCTACGTGCTAGGGAAATATTGAAGAGCCGGGAGCCTGTCCAGGCCAAGCCGGAGACCTCTGTCGCTTGCCCCGGACTTTTGAGCAAGCTGCCCACGCTTGAACTGCCTCATTTTGATGGTCGGATGGACCACTGGCTGGGCTTTCAAAATTTATTTGTGAGTCTGGTGGACTCGCGCTCGGACCTTGGACCCGCCCAAAAGTTGGCCTACTTGATGTCCGTCCTCAAGGGAGAGGCCCGAGCCTTGGTGCAGCACTTACCGGTAACGGATGTGGCTTACCCTACTGCTCTGGAGCTGTTCTCCCGGCGGTACCACAACAAACGGTGTTTGGCTGACGCTCACATTAGCCATATTTTGGGGTTGCCTTTCATTACCAGAGTGTCAGCCTTGCGTACTGACCTTTTGAACCCGTTGTTGGCAGCGACCAATGCTTTGAGGCGACTGGAGTTGCCAGTCGACCATTGGTCGTACATCTTGGTACATATAGTGCTGCAACGGCTGCCCGTGGACTTGAAGTCCCGTTTTGAGCAGAAATATGGTGGGGATAGTGCCACCCATCTCCCCCTTTTTGAGGACCTTGTCAAGTTCTTGGAGGACGAATGTAGGTTTTTAGACAACTCCAGTATTGCCATGGGGTCTCGCCCACCGTCACCTCGGCCCAGAGGCCAGGGACTGCCTAGGGTTCGTGGGCCTGTTGAGAGTCGCCCCGCCCCCCGTTTTGCCGGCACCCAGATTCGTCCTGACTGTTCGTATTGTAAGGCGACGGGGCATGGCATAACAACTTGCGCGGCCTTTTTGGGAGTGCACGTGAGTGCCCGCCGCCGCATTGCCAGTGCACGCCGACTGTGCTACTCTTGTTTGCTATTTCCAACGGGAATGTCCCAACCCCCGTCCTTGCAGAGTTTGTGGGCGATCACATTTGGACATTTTATGCGCGAACGCGAACCGCGTTGGCAGTTCAGCCTCTGAGGGGGGTTCGCGTATGGCGGGGTACGATGGAGACGGTCACGGGGTCCGCTTGCCAGTGCAGAACCGAGGCGAGATCCGCATGTTTGAACGCCGCTCGCCACCCCCCGTGTCACAAGAACGAGAGCCGCATGAGCGCCGTAGGGCTCCCCCACATGGAGACGAATACGCAGCGGCCGCTTGCCGGCAGTGGCTGGAGTGGGATACGCCGCGTTTGAACCCTATTCTCATCGCGAGAGACTACAGTCTGGGTGCGGCGATCGGTCACCGCCCAGACATTAGGAAGTCGGCGCCTGCCCCACTACTGCAACCCCCCAGATTGACACGGTTTTGTTGCCTACGGCATCGGTCAGGGTCTGGGGACCAGCGGGGGCCTCTGTTGTGGTCCGTGCCATTTTGGACACGGGTTCCCAGGGCTGCATTTTGTCGTCTTGGTTAGTGGGACAGGTAGGCCTTGATGTACGTGGCTATTCAGACACGATTAGAGGAGTGGGCAATGCAGCTGTCACCACTGTTGAGGGACAGGCTCGGTTTGGGCTCACTCCTTTGCATTCGTTGGGCCCTAAAATTGGTACCTCGGCCATTGTTATGAAGAACATTCTGGGAAGACATTCGGTTGACGTTGGGTATGGAGTTGGCTGACCCCCGTTTTGATTCTCCTAGTACAGCGCATTTGTTGTTGGGTGCCGATGTACTAGGGAGAATATTTTTGGGTGGTAGAAGGGTCTTGCAGCCAACCGGGTTGGTGGCTGTCTCGACCATCTTTGGTTTTGCATTGATGGGACCGGTATTTAAGGAACCCCCTCCACCTGAGCTTGATTGGGCATTGGTGTCCGGCTCCGCTCTCTCTGATGCCGTTCAGAGGTTTTCGGAGATTGAGGAGCCCCCTCAGGTGGCCCGTTTGAACCCGGAACACCAGGATTGCGAATTGTTCTATCAGAACAACACGGGTCGACTCCGTTCCGGTCGGATTGTCACCAGGTTGCCCTTTGTCGCACTGCGACCACCTCTCGGTGAATCTAGATTGTTGAAAAGATTGTTGGCAATGGAGCGCCGCATGGGCAGGGACCCTGTGTTGAGGCAGAAGTACTTGGATTTCATGCAGGAGTACGCGGATTTGGGACACATGTCGGTGTCAAGGTTGGATTGGCGCTCAGTTGAACATTACTTCCTGCCCCATCATGCGGTCCTCAAGCCGTCCACTGGCAAGCTGCGCACGGTGTTTGATGGGTCTGCGCGAACTTCTTCGGGTGTCTCATTGAATGATTGCTTACATTCAGGCCCCAAATTGTTAAGGGACCTTTGTGACGTCATCACGTCTTTCCGTCGTCATCAGGTAGTCTTTGTGGCCGACATCAAGATAATGTTCCGACAAACGGTCATTCACCAGGATGACAGACGTTATCAGTTAATCCTGTGGCGCCAGAACCCCCAGGACCCCATGATTGTGTAAGAACTCAATACGAATACATACGGCCTTCGTTCTAGCCCCTTTGTTGCCATTCGTTCGCTTTGGGAGCTCGCGGACCGAGAGCTTTTGAAGTTCCCTCGGGCGTCCGCCATCATGAAAACGGACCTGTACGTTGATGACGTCTGAACTGGGGCTCCCACGGTTGGGGAAGCCATTTTATTGCGTGACGAGTTGATTGGGATCCTGGCTTACGCTGGATACGAGTTGCGTAAATGGGTGTCCAACTCTCATGCTCTATTGGAAGGTTTGCCGGAGGATCATAGACAGGACCCGCATTTGTTTGAAGACGTTGACAACCCCGCCATGATGACCGTCCTCGGTGTTCAGTACTGACCGGTCCAAGACATCTTTACATACGATGTCGACCTAGAGTCGCCCCACACTTGGACTAAACGACTTGTGTTGTCTACTGTCGCAAGGACTTTTGATCCTAATGGTTGGATTTGTCCGGTACTGTTTTGGGCGAAATGCTTTCTCCAGCGTCTCTTGACCGCGGGACTTGGTTGGGACGAGCCGCTTCGGGAAACCCTGTTGAAGGATTGGATCCACTTTGTGTCCACGCTCCCTGCGGTCAATGAGGTCGTGTTGCCCCGCGCCATCCTCCCCCTGGTAGTTACACTGCTACCCTCCACGGATTTTGTGATGCGTCGTCGCACGGTTACGCAGTCGTTGTTTATCTGCGCACCGTCAGCGCGACAGGCCAGGGGAAGCTGTCGCTGGTCATGGCCAAGAGCAAGGTGGCCCCTCTTCGAACAGCATTGACCATTCCCAAATTGGAGTTGTCAGGGGCAGCTCTTCTTGTGCGTCTATTGAATCACGTTGTTAATACCTTGGGTGAAACTGTGGACATTCGATCCTCTTACGCCTGGACGAGCAGTCAAATTGTTTTGTGTTGGTTGAAGACGTCCGTCCACACTTTGGAGGTCTTTGTGGCGAACCGAGTGTCACAGATATAGAATTCTGCAACGCCTTTAACTTGGAGGCATGTCCCTGGGGACCTGAACCCCAGCGACGTGGCCTCACGTGGGTGCACGGCCCCTCACTTGATTGATCACCCCCTCTGGTGGGGGCCAGACTGGCTGACTCGATCCGAGGATGCTTGGCCTCGAATGCCAGTCTTGATGACGGATCCTTTGCCCGGGCTAAGGGTGCTTGCTGTTGAGACGAAGGACCCGCCGTTTGATCCCGACCTTTTATTGAATCGGTACAGCTCCCTCGATAAACTGTTGAATGTCACATCTTGGATCAGGCGCTTTCGTCACAATTGTAGGAACCGTGGGGACAAACGCCTGTCGCCGGTCCTTTCTCCTCAACAGCTCCAGGAGTTTCTCCTCCTTTGGGTCCGCTCTGTGCAGGCTGCACACTTTGAGAAGGAGATTGAAATCTTGAAGTCCGGTATGGCTAAGTTGTCGGGAGCTATAAGTAAGCTGAGCCCCTTTTTGGATGATGCGGGTTTCTTGCGTGTTGAGGCACTCTAGCCTCCCCTACGGAGCTCGTCACCCCCTCTTGTTGCCCAAGGAAGGCAATTTGGTCAAGTTGTTGGTGACTGATCGTTACATTAAGAACTCGCATGCCGGTTGTAATGCGCCTCCCTAACGCAGCTCCAGGGTAGGGTGTTTAAGTCGTGGGCGATATCGAGAGACAGCGCCACCACCACCCCACCCCGCGAGAGTACTTCCTCCGCCAGGCGCGTAACTCGCATGATCGATTCCACGGTGGAGCGCCCCCGGCGGAAACCGAACTGGTTGTCCGCCAGATCTGGCCCCACGTTCGTGAGATGCTCGACGAGGCGTTCTGCAATGCTCCGCTCAAAGAGCTTGCACACCTCGTCGATTAAAACGATCGGCCGGTAACCGGATGGCTGATCTGGATCAAGACCAGTTTTCTGAATGAACCTTATGCTATCTGGCAATGTGGACGAAAGCATCATTGATATCCTCTATGTCGCCAATTTATGCGCCTTGCGGAAGAAAGATGGTGGCGTTCGTCCCATTGCTGTAGGATCTACTTACAGGCGTATAGCAGCCAAAATGAGTTGTAAATTTTACAGTGCAGATATATCCACCAAAGTCCAACCCCTACAGCTCGGTTTTGGGTCCTTTTAGACCCTGTGTGTCTGCTGTACATGTCCAACGTCAACGCACCTTGGCTGCGGCGAAGGAGAGGTCATTCTTAAGGTTGACTTAAAGAATGCCTTCAATTCAGTTCAGGGACACTTTGTTGACACAGGCCAAGCTGGAAACACCCGACATTTTCAGGTTTCTTTGGCAGTGCTGTAGACACCCTTCTAAATCTAAGCGCACGGTAGTGCGCAGGCCAAGTTCCAGCAACAGGCCGCGCGCATGCCGTGCACTATTTACACGAACCGTTTCGACCCACTTTTGACCCTCCTCTCTCCCTCTTTTGTAGCTCAGTGCATATTGCAAGCACAGAGATAAAATTGTACCTACGTAATCATATACTAGTACTAAAGCAGTATGCCAAATTTCATAGATATAACTTCAGTAGATCCTGAAATATGACCCTGTGAATATAGCTAGTTTTGGCACTGACTGACTCACTCACTGACCGGTAATCAAAACCTTTAGGCCACTTCCAATAAAATTGTCCTAGTGTTATGAAATTTGGCACAGTGTCGTGTGTTATATCTAGATTAACAAAAAATTAAGAAATTTTAAGAAATCGGTCAAGCGTGAGTTGGCTCAATCTAATATCGAATTATTAATAAAAATTTATGAACCAGTGATACAATGAGAATACGAAGAGGAGGGGGGAGGAGAGGGGAAGGGGGATTAAATTATCCCACCAAAAACATACCTATAGATTTAGATTGGAAAAAGAGAACATCTAGGACGGGACTTGAACCCGCGACCAGTCCCTTACAGGGGGAACGCTCTGACCAGCTGAGCCACCTAGACACGTCCCAGATATTCGAAATTCTCCGATATATTATAAGGCGATGCTGGAGCCATCTACCGTAATTCTTGCGAACTATGGAAACAATGAACGATGACTTTAGAGTCATTTTTAAACACTATTTATATTTCTATTTTTTCAAGCCCCGTCCTAGATGTTCTCTTTTACCGATCTAAATCTATAGGAAAAGTAAGCATACAAATTGCTTAAAAATTTAATTGAAAAGAAAAATCACTGTTAAAAAGGGGGCCAAGTTCCTATCGGCTAATTTTTCGCCTAAAAAGGGTTGAAATCCAATCCGATGCCAAGTTTCGATGCACTTTAAAATCGATCATAATCATCTTCAGCAACAGCTTGATCCACTGGTAAACATTTGCCATTCCCAAGACTCGCCACCACACCCAGTCCTCCGCCTTCCGCATCCAGCCACTACCCGCCACCGTATTCACGTCAACGGTCCATCTGGCCGAAATTCACTTTACCATACACCCAACTTTAAATATGATATAGTTGTGAAAATACGTAGGTACTTGGTAAAAATATCTAAAATTATAATACTTCTAAATTTGAACTTGTCAGGTTAATTTAATTATATAAATAATAAATTTAATAATACAATTAATCAAGTGTTACGTACAGCACGAAAACCTGCCAAGTTCAAATTTAGAAGTATTATAATTAATATATATTATAGCTGCTCGTGCTGATTCACTGACTCACTCATTGATCACCTCTCCTGAACAATTTTGTATGAAAATTTTTTTTTTCACTGATGGTTTCGTATAGAGTCTAGAGCATTAAAGACTCGCTTTGTACTGAGTTTTTAGTGTGATTGTGATGAAATTAAAGCATAGTTGGAAGAAAAAAATATAACTCACTGACACAATTGTTCTCCTAGAAGGAGTAATGGGGGATATGGATGATGTATAAAGTATAAATATAATAATCTATGATCTAAGGTGCAGTGCCTGGCAGTGACTTACTGACTTCTAGTGTATATATAATAATCTATGCCACTTTAATAAAAAAAGAAGAAGAAGAAGAATCTATGGCAGTGACTTACGTAGTATTACTTACTCTGTGGCAGTGACTATGATGACATGAGCTTAATGAGCTGAAAATTTTTGATTCTTGTTTTCTGATACTCGTATCTTAATAATTAGTCACTACTAAATATCCATTTAATAAAATTCAATCAAAACTATAGTTTACGTATATAATTCCTTGAGAGTTAGGTCTAAAAAAGATATACAAGAAATACAGATGGCCAAGAATACTTCTAGTTCTGCATTTCGCAAGATAGACATCGATCAGTACAATGAAGATAATTTTAAAGAAGATGAAGCAGAACAATCCGTACCTACTGGACCTGATGAAGGAGAAGTTTGCGCTTTGCTGAACCAATATCCTTTTTAAATAACTAATACCATCCTGTGCTGATGTTAATATTTTATGATTTTCGTGTTTTAGCTTTATGCTACACTACTAATAGTATTTTCCTGTTTTTGCTGGGTTGTAATCCCCATGAATCATACCTATTACCAGATTAAAAAATAATGTAACATTCATAACTAAAGATGTAAGGGAAATTTGGGCTTTTTCTATTGTGAAATACAAAATATCATTGTAAAATAAGTAAAAAAAATAAAAAGTCTTGATTGGAACCAAAAATATACAAGAATGATAAGACATTGTGTGATAGTGTCTGCATTAGTTTAGAACTGTGTCGCAGACACTAAAGCCACCTCCTGGCCAGTCTGGGGTATCAGAATTCCATTATTAACATAGTAGTTATAGTATAAATGTAGACAGCAGGGAAAAAAAAAAAAAAAAATATAAAAATTAATTAGATATAAATGTGACATCTCATAAATATTAAGTATGGAGTAGTAGTAGGTATAAAATATTTTGAGAGAGAATATCTTACACCTCTTCAACTACCATTGGGCTAAATGCCTTCCTGAACTACCAGTGGGGTTGATCCCCACATTACAAGATAATTTATGTGATTTATTCATTGGTTCTGATTGGGTATGTATCTAAATTTGTTCATCTGTATGTTGTCTGTTAGTTGTATGTTTGCAAGTCCCTATAATATAGTGATAATTTTCTAGTGTGAGAGGTGTATTTTTAATTTTCTTACTTCAAATTATTTATATATTCTGAACTAGCTTTTGCCTGTGTCTTTGCTGTGTATAATTTTGTTCCCGTTCGCACTTCCCATGGGAACCTATGCCAGAGATAGAAAGTAGTCTGTGTGTTATTCCAGACTATAACCTATCTCTGTACCAAATTTCAGGCAGATCCATTCAATCCGTTAGAGCCTGTAGTATTAATATAGATATAGTATGTTATCCCTAAGAAGTAAAATCATGCCATTGCAGACTTTTCTGTAGACCTATATTATATTGGTGGAATCAAATCAAAAGATGTAGACAGTGTTTTCGTTGACAGCTCCCAGCTTATTTTATCCAACATATATCAATATATTTTAGCCAATGTATACAAAAACTTGACAAATTATATGTTAAAAGCTTCCTCAAGTACCACTCTGTCCATTGGTGAAAACGCAATGAAAATCGATGCAGTGGTTTTTATAGTTTATTGCAAACAGACAAAGCATAGTACTTTGTTCTACAATATATTGTGATGTTTCCATGTGTATGTACCATAAAATAAAAAGATTTCTCTACCACAATTTATAAATAATATTATTCTTATGATATCTCATGTTTTCTGACTACATGGGTGTGCACATTCACTAGTACAACTTTTTTTTTTTTTATATTTAGGACACGTCAATTTGACTTCACCTCGCCTGATGGTAAGCTGAAGGTAAAGTCTCAGGAAAGAGGGTCACCATTACATACACGTACCATGTTAACAATGGTGGCACTCAGCTTGACGGCCCCATCAGAAGAGGATTGTCGTCGCAGCACCGCGTGACACCCACCGGTCCCACTAGTGCTGCGACCACAATCCCCCTGCCCGGCTATGCACTTGCTGACCCCTGAACGCAATCAAACCGAAATTGGATTACTATGGAGGGTTTTTCGCAATCATGCACGGTGGTACCTACCCGGCCGAATTTTGTGACAAATTTGTGTCATCAAATTTCTACCACCAGTATACACACACACTACAGTGGTAGTGAATGTTATTAGATTTTTCTATTCAAAAATGTTCAGTAGCATCATCTTCAGGTAAACTGCACGGTTGACAGCAATAGGTTCCCCTATTAACATGGACAGAAAATAAAGATGGTGAAATGTGGGTGTTGACACACCTTTACCTTAGTGTAAATATGGACAAGAGTTGAGTCATGTTCACGACAGCTTTCGTGTTCTGGGCAAGAAAGAGCTCCATCTCGCTTTCTTGCACAGAAAAAGAACCAAAAATCTGTCAGTAGATAAGATTTCACATAATTACAATATTGATAATAAGTGAATGCAATATGAATTGGTACATATCTATATTTTAAAGTATATAATATGTCCTTAACTCTAATAATACAGGCCGATACATTGACGCACTGAAAGTGGTGTTAAATAATGCACCTTTGGGATCTGCTAATCAACAAATTAAAGTAAGTCATCCAATTAGAAATATTAAATAATGTTAGATATTAGAAATTCAAACTTTGCGGCAGGATCTATTACCAGCTTTCCCCAAATTATCTTCTTTATCCGCGTGCCAATCATGGTAGCATCCAAAGCTTGCAGTTTGAAGCTCAGGGTCAGAGGAAAAAGAAAGCCTGCGCCAAAGTCTTTGTGCAGGTGAGATTTTGATTTCGGTTTGATTTGGACCTGATATACACCCATTATTTATTTCCACGAATTTCCGAAAGTCATTTATTTATTAGGATAAAATTAAAAACAGATTTAGCAATTTGCCAAAAAGTAGTTAAGCCTAGTTTTCCCAACTTTAATGAACTGCAGTGCTATTCTCTAAGGACCACAGCCTTGCGCGCAGCGCTGCGCTCGTCGACGAGCTCGCAAAATGCTGCTTTGGAGTTATATTTTATTTTATTTTAATTTTGAATTTATGATTTAGATTTAGATTTAGATTTAGATTTAGATTTAGATTTCATCATCAATCAAAAATCTAATCTAAATCTAAATCTAAATCTAAATCTAATTCTAATTCTAATTCTAATTCTAATTCTAAATCATAAATTAAAATCAAAATTAAAATAAAATATAAATCCAAAGCAGCATTTTGCGAGCTCGTCGACGAGCGCAGCGCTGCGCGCAAGGCTGTGGTCCTTAGAGAATAGCACTGCTGGTTCGACCAGAGAAGTACCGCCTCCTTACTTATAACAATTTAGCTATAGTCTAATATTTCGTCACGTGTTCTGACTTTTCATAAGTGTTCCAGGTTATAAAACCATCCCACCAAGGAAGGAATACATAAGAGACTTCATATATATAAGTGATAAAGTAAAAATATGTTTCACATATGACCAGGCTTGTTCACAGCTAAGTCCAAGCAGTGTATACCTTTATTTTCGTGCGGAAACGATACTAAAATCTTGCCCAAACGTCAAAAGTTCGCGCATGTGAACTGGCCAACCAAAAATCGAATAGGACTGATCATCTAATGACGCGAGCCTTTGAACCCGTGATTAGTTTTATGTATCTATGATTGGTTGATTGGCGTGACTCTGCCGTCGCGCCTCGTGCTTACCACCAAAAAAAACCTAAACTATTAAGATTTTTGCCCATAGTAACAAAAAAAAGGGTGCCTCATGCCTGTCGGTATTTTAAATAGCCTTAAATCGTTCGTTGATTTAAATTTCTCGATGTTGACCCCGTCCGATTGGTTCCGCCCATTCGCACGTGTACCCACCCAATCTCAATAAACCCTTTATGACTTCCTCGCACTAGTGTCACTACACCCTCTTTTCAGCCACATCACCTACGTTTATCTGTATTCCTCTTTGTATCAACTAATCTTACACCGCATGCGTCGTAGTTATCCTGACGCCGTATGCAACACTAGGGGCGTCACACTCGTGCTCCCGATACTGTGAAAACCTTCTAATGCCCTCAACCATCGATTTAAAAAGTGGCTACTGGCAAGTGGAGATCAGTCCAGACGATAAAGAGAAGATAGCCTTTAGTACAGGAATCGGAAACGGTTTATGTCATTATGCTATTTGGTTTATGTAATGCACTGGCCACGTTTGAAGATCCCCATATTGTAGTCGCTTGGGAAAACCACAACATGGAAATCATTCCACAGCCAAATCAAACTTTCGCTACTATACTTACATTAAGCCCTCCTATTTTAAGTCCACTTTCAATTCTTAGACGTTCATGTCTTCTAATACACTCTGTGCAACTGAGCATCCCGATTGCGATTTTGATAAATAAACGTTGTTGCGAAGAATCATCTTATAGAGGGGGCTATTATATGGTTGAAGATTATTTTAGTGATAAACAAATTGTGGCTAGTTGCTCTCACATTACGTAGGTCATAAAATACAGTTTAACACATTATTTTTTGTTAACCTTGATTCCTTTTACAGGATAATGCTTTAGCACTAACCTTAAAAGTGCTACTTGCCATAAAATCAACTCAAATTGAAGAAGCTGTGGGTAACCTGTCTACGGATGACATTGACGTATTGATGAAATACATCTATAGAGGCTTCGAGTCTCCATCTGAAGGTTCAAGTGGTCATTTGTTGCTCTGGCACGAAAAAGCTTTTACTATCGGTGGCTCTGGATCCATAGTCAGAGTGTTATCTGACAGAATGAGAGTTTAACCAACTTATTAGAATATTATTTTAAGCTTAATATATACATATAATCTAATACACTACTTTGTTTTTTGTTACATACTTTGTTGCGTTCGACAGAAAAGTATGATAAGGTACCTACGAAAAGAATTGAATTCATGAGTCATGTCATAATCTACAATATTATATTTAAGTAGGTACTTACTACCTACTCTTACCTGGATCCCTTCTGATCAACGGTACCACCGACCATACCCCTGGTGGTACGGTGGGTAAATTTTTAGGTAGATTTCGATGAAATCGATCTACCTATTCGTTTCTTGACTACTGTCGAATTTTAAAAAAATTTCTTCATAGGAGGTCTAGTTATGACCCCCTGAGTCCGAAATGACCACTGGTCAAAAAGTTTATATTTATATATATATGTATGTATGGTTCCACTTCCCAAAATTTGCGGCACTCTCACGGTCGCATTTTTACCCCGATCGCTTTCAAACTGCGGTCAAAAATTGCTTGGGTGTAAACTTAGTTTAAGTTCGTGAACGGGTGGAATCCGGCCTAAGGGGACGGTAGGGCCTCACTTTTTGTGAAATCAGTTTTTCCTCAAAATTTCACGTTCCATGAACGATATTCGAACCGTTCTAATTTTATCCCATAGTATACATGAATACCAACAACTTTTAATTTTAAACCTATAAGATTAAAACTTTAACTAAAAGTGGAGGGAGGAAAAACATAAAATTTTTCGGGAAAAAAATCATAACTTCTAACCGGTGAACATTCTTGCTGTGGGAAACATTTTTAATCGATAGGCCATTTTAAGTCTAAAATAAATGTCTGAAAAGTTTATCGCTAAAAGTTACCGTTTTCGAGAAAAAATAATTAAACTGTTTAAAGTCCGTAGTTCTCTATATAAAATAATATTAATTTCTTCACGAAATCTACCTGTGCGTTCCCCCTGCGGGAACGGTTTTTTTTCTTCGCTCTGGTACGCCACAATGACGGTCTTTTTGAGCAAGAGGAGTGAAAAAATAATTGTTAAATTCGATTTAGTTAAAAACAAATACGTTATGCGCAAACAAACATCACAGATAGTTGCAGTTTTGAAAGTAAGCAGAAAGAAGATGAAATTATTTAGTCTAAAGTGTTTAAAACTTTTATAATTTCATGGAGCGGCGACATAATTGGTAGAGCGCACGCGCAGCTTTATCGCACTACGCCACGGCCGCGCGGCACCGTGGCACCGGCTGTAACCGATAGAGCGGCGTTAGTAATTGACATTTTATGACTCGTTAATTTAGATAATCCATTTTATCTGTGTATAAGATCTGGTTAGAAAGATGAAGGAGAACTTTATTATTTATCGGAGAAATTTAAATGGCACTTTATTTTATTATTGTTATAAATGCATTTACTGCTGTTACCATCTAATGCATAGCAGTAGTAAAAATATGTTTAAAAACAAAAATTATGTAGGTACTTCTAGATTATTTAGAAGAACCCCAGGTAGTAAAATAAGAATACAACTTGCTAGTTACTTAACAATTAACATTGCGCAAACATCTGCAACACCACACATTTAAATGCATATTTGCACAAGCCAGTAGGTACTTTTTGCCACTATAGACACTGTGTTAACAGCGTTAATAATCCTGGTAATTTGACCAAATTATGATACCTGGGTTCAGAGGTAGACTGGTGTCATCGTTCTGTCAAAATTGGGTTGATAAGTAGTAAGCGCATTTTTGAAAGTTCCTGTATACTTATCTCGATGTTGGAATGTATGTGAATTGGTTCTGTGGCGATACCACATGTACCCAGGTGACATCTAGCAGCAGTAAGCTGAACTACTACCGTCTACTATGTCACAACTACCACGTGATTACTACGTCACAATCCTGCATCGCGAAAACGAAGTTCTTGCGCTGAGCAATATATAAATTACTATGAATATTCAAGACGCAGTGTATGTTGAGATACTCTAGTGCCTGTTAACATCCACCAAGATAGCTGGTGAATGACCGTTATTTATCCTATTCATGAAAAACAAAGGATTTCGGTCATTTACAGGTGACTGTCATCATAGAGCACGACGACTTGGTCAATGTTCAGTGTGATTGATACAGAATAAACTATTTTATTAAAAAATATTCAACCGATTTCAACAATCAAAAAGGCATTGGAAAGTGTAAAAAACTGAATTACAGATTTAAATCTAAAGATAAAAAACACGTAAGACTTTTCTCTTGAAGTCGGTGCCGCGTCAAATAGGAATTAGGTACATAGGGTAGGTCCACTTCCGCCACATAATGAGTCTCTTCCTGCAAGCGATAAAAATGTGTAAGCGTGAGTGAAGTCTCCACGTCTGCAGCAAAATACAACCGATCACGTGCTTAGTATATTTCATTTACTATGTGCGTGCGGGTATATTGTGCGTTCATACGGGTAGAAGACCCAATTGAACTTATATGATGCTTTGTAACGTTGTGTTTTAGGCTTGGTACCGACTTAAACAGAAAAGTCTTGCGTTTTTTTATCTTTAGAAACTTTAATTCAGTTATTTTACACTTTTCAGTGCCTTTTCTTAAAATAGTTTATTTCTCCTGCCTGGTAGATGGCAATAGGCTCGCCCCCTATTACATTGGGACCTTAACATAACTGGCGAATTGTGGGTGTGTAATACACCTCTGCCTACCCCTTCGGGGATAAAGGCGTGAAGTTATGTTATGTTATGTTATTTCTCCCTTTTTAGTGAATGTAACGCAACATCTTAAGTTTATACCCGGTTGCATCCTAGTCACCTCAGAGTCCGGGAATCGCTAACTCATTCTCCTCTTAATTTTGCTTATATAGCTTTTATGGGAATGACTGTCGTCTGAGCTTCCAATCCCGATGGAAAACCTGCATCAGAGACTCGTCCGTCAATCAGTAGGAGTACCAGCTTGCAGGTGAGGCTTATTACTTTCTAGCTTAGTGAATGATGTAGACGGTGCCCCGCATCGCAGGGCTCCTATTTCTTCGTGCTTTGTCACAAATGACCAAATACGGATGAAATAAATACATTTTGTACAACATTCTACACAGCGCTTTCTAAACCCAAAGTAAGCATACTTTAACTAGCGTTGTGTTCCAGAATGCGGTTAGACATACTAACATACTTTTTTTTTGTAAATATATACATATAATACATATAAACACCCAGACCAATGCAAATAGACATATTCATACATACAAATATTTGCACTGAGCATTAATCGAGCCCGTGCCCCCTGTCGTAGCAGTCGAATGCACTACCGCTACGCCACAGAGGCCGTCAAAACACTACACTACACTTCTAACCTAATCTTTCCGTGTCGGGATGCGCCGTTTTGGTAACTCCACTCTACTCTCCACTTTACTCTTCTCCCCACTCCACTCTCCACGCTCTACACTCCATTCCACTTTCCACTCCTCACTCCTTTTCACTCCACTCTCCACTCCTCTCTTCAGTCCACTCACCACTCCACTCAACACTCTCCACTCTCTACTCTCCACTCTCCAGTCTCCACTCTCCACTCTCCACTCCACTCTCCACTACACTCCACTATCCGATATCCAATATCCACTGTCTACTAACCACTCTTCACTCTCCACTTATTACTCTACACTCCACTCCCCTCTCCACTCTCCTCTCCACTCTTCACTCTCCACTCTTCACTCTTTTTCACTTCACTATCCACTCCACTCCCCTCTACACTCTTCACTCCACTTTTCTCCGCTCCACTCCACTCTGCTCCTCTTCACTTCACTCCTACAGAATCGTCACCAATATGATATATACGGCCTTTCAAAGTATGTATTCTAACATTCCAAACAAAAGATATTTGACATTTGACGTCATGTTAAGTAATACACTCGATAATTTCACATTTTCTGTTTAATTTTGTGGAGTTTCCTGTTGCATCTCCAGAGTTCTAAGTCCAATACTACTCAAATTTATATGGGACCAATTTGGAGATAAACCGAACCCAATGCAAAAATAATTTTCAAAATCGGTTCATCAAGGACGGAAATCGATGAACATACAGAAAAAAAACAGATACTGACGAACATACAACCTCTTTCTTTTTGAAGTCGGTTAAAAATAATGATGTGTGTAAACATAAGTTCTGGGCCAGTATATGCCTAATGAAGTCACAAATTGTTACACTAAATAGAAATCAGTTCATTTGGTTGGGGGCGTCCATTAGTATACCAATGCGCGGTACCCACTCTAGGACTTGATTGCGGCCATCGGTTCTTCGGTAGATTTGACGAGCCCATTATCATTTCAGTTTGCTTGTTCTGTGATCTATATTGGTAACTTCAATTATCCAACAGCAACGTTAAGTATGTCCCTCAATCTACTTTTCTACGGAACCCTTAGTGTGCGATTCCGACTTGCACTTGCCCAGTTTTAGGTAGATTTCGATGAAATCGATCTACCTATTGGTTTCTTTACTACTGTCGAATTTTAAAAAAATTTCTTCATACGAGGTCTAGTTATGACCCCCTGAGTCCGAAATGACCACTGGTCAAAAAGTTTATATATATATATATATATATATATGTATGTATGGTTCCACTTCCTAAAATTTGCAGCACTCTCACGGTCGCATTTTTGCCCCGATCGCTTTCAAACTGCGGTCAAAAATTGCTTGGGTGTAAACTTAGTTTAAGTTCGTGAACGGGTGGAATCCGGCCTAAGGGGACGGTAGGGCCTCACTTTTTGTGAAATCAGTTTTTCCTCAAAATTTCACGTTGCATGAAAGATATTCGACCCGTTCTAATTTTATCCCATAGTATACATGAAGACCAACAACTTTTAATTATAAACCTATAATTAATCTTATAGGTTTAACTATAACTAAAAGTGGAGGGGGGAAAAACCAAAATTTTTCGGGAAAAAATCATAACTTCTAACCGGTGAAGATTCTTGCAGTCGGAAACATTTTTAATAGATAGGCCATTTTTAAGTCTAAAATAAATGTCTGATAAGTTTTTCGCTAAAAGTTAAGTTTTCGAGAAAAAAAAATTAAACATGTTAAAAATGTTACTGTGTTTACTTGTGTGTGTAAGTCCGTAGTTCTCTATATAAAATAATAATAATTGCTTCACGAAATCTACCTGTGCGTTCCCCCTGCGGGAACGGATTTTTTCCCTTCGATACCACCGTAATGCTGTTACAAATCATGAATCCATAATTTATTAAGTACTTATCAATTATTTTATCATAATGCACTCATTAAGAAGGGTAATCCCTCTTATCTCCATGAAGTGCATAAACATATATTATGATGAAGAGGACCTCTTTTCTAGAACCGAACTCTTTACTTGCATTTTGTCTTCTTAATTTAATTTTAATTTATCTATCAACATACTGTAGATAAAATTTATTATCGTGAAATATTTTAAAGTGAAAAATGCTCACGAAACTGAATATCGTCCTAAAAAGAGAAGAAGTCAGGAAATCGTAAATGACGATTTCATAACAATGGTTCAAATGGAAATTGTTACCAAAGATATTTCAATTGGCCATGCATTAGACAAATTAAGACCATAAACATTTTTGCTATAATCATTTAGGGGAAGGAGTGTAAATTCGTCAAATTTTGTTCTCAGAATTAGCGAAAATTTAGGTTTTGTTATTTTTTTTGTAAAGGATACTAAATAAATACTTACTATATTATATAAAAACATCGGCCGTCATTACATCACTATTAGTCAGTGGTACCGTTTAATTTTAAATTACCCACTGTACCACCAGGGGTATGGTCGGTGGTACAGTAGGTCTGAAGTGTACCTGGATTAGGGGGAATGTATGGGGAACTGTCAAGATCTTCGGGGTCCGATTCAACCGCGGCTGCAACTCCTGCAAGGCAGTAAACCTTGACGGACGAGGCTCAGGCGCAGGTTTTCCTTAGGACTCCAGTCGCCTGTGTAAAAGCCTAAACAATGTAAATTCGATAATCGCAACTCAGTACGCATTCCAAAATCACTTAGATATAGGCCCCGCTGGGGTGTGGCCTGGACTGAAAATCTATTTTTACATGGGTTGCTACGCTTAGGCGCAAGTGCAGCCAAATTAAGAACCTGAAGCGCCAAGTCCTATCAGATCACGTGAGAACAAATGCAGGACGAGCTTCAATCTTGCTTTCTTCACGACGCGACGTTCTGCGCGCGAACATGCCTTTGTCGCGTCCGGTCCATAAGAACTTATGCCAAAATGTCTAGCTAATCAATAGGACTGAATCTCATAATGCCGGAGGAGGCTTATGCAATAGGCTGATAGGTAGGAAAGAAGAGGGAGGGCCCATTATGTGGTAAAGTTTAGTAAAATAATCAAAAAATAAAAGAATACTACATTGTTACCCTAGGGGTGAAAGTAACTTATTTAGTCCCGACACGACGCGCCAATAGTTCGAGGGACTAAATAAGTCTTTAACCCGAGGTAAACACTGTGCTTTTCATTACGAATACAAGGAAAGTAAAAATAAAAACATGAATTAGCTAAAGAAAAATTGAGTAAAACCTTCAAATCGAAAAACAAATGAAGATCGAATTGCCGCTTTTCCGCCTATGTTGTTTTTTTTTTCTGTGGCCGGCCAGCTATTCAGCCATTATTTTTCATTTTCATCATTGAAAACATGGTAAATATTTTGCCCAAATCTATGTTATTTTAAGGAAATTGTTGAAACTAAAGTAAAGTTATTTAAAAAATATATATTCTTTCATTTCATTTTATTTCAATTTTACATCGCGCTGTAATTGGGTGGCTGTAAGTATAGAAAGTTGGTGCATGGTTGGTACATTAAAAATGTGAAAATTGAATTAGTTTTTTTTTAATAATTTGACAGCTGTCAGTTAAAAGCGATTCTCCCTAGGGATGAAAAGTATTACTTTCATCCCGCTCCTCAGGCAACTTCATACCTACAATTTACTTAACTCAAAATATGAATCTACATTAGAATTTACTTTCAATAACAAAATTCAAAAAATTCCTTATCAACCTTAAAATAAAATTAGAAATTAACTAAGTCGTTTTCTCCTTATCAACCTTAAATTCTTCAAAATATCAAGACGAGTATGTCTCCGTTAATAAGCGGGGTCAGTTGCTTGGAGTACTGGTGATCAAATAATATTTCCGATCTTTTGGGAGCACCACTAAACAATGAATTGTTTACTCTTCACTAAGCAACTGCCTGCGAGAGAGGAGTCCGATCCTGTCTCAAACGCTCCCGAGTCAAGCGGGGAGGTGCCTGCAACGACACCACCAACAGCTTCCGCCAGTGTCGGACAGGAGGGCGCACCTATGGAGGCAGAAGAGGCGGAGGACGTTCTGGCCTCAATCTCCGGCCTCCTGGGGAATGACGTTGACTTGTTTGCGGAGCTTAAACTTGGGGGGGACGAAGAGGGAACGACCAGTGATGGCGTCCCCTTCGTCGAAGATTAAAGTCCTCCAAGTGAACCTCCAGCACAGCCGGGATGGGACGGCCCAGTTGCGGAAATGGCTGGAGGTTCAACAAAAGGCCATTGCTCTGATCCAAGAGCCTTGGATCAGAGGAGGCCACATCCAGGGGCTCTCCAGCTTAGGAGGTAAGCTTATTGTGACTAGCGTCTTGTGACTAGTCGTGTATATAGGTCACTAAAAACCTAAAAACACAGGTCCTCACAGAGTTCGGTTGCAGAGACCTCACTGCCATAAGGCTGCACACACAGCTGGATGTCGAGGACAAGGTGGTCATCCTCGCCTCAGCCTACATGCCCGAAAAGGAGGAGCTGCCCCCGCAAGACCTCTTCCGGCTGGTGGACCACTGCGAAAGGGAAAGGATAGAGGTCATAATTGGGGCCGACAGCAATGCTCACCATCCGCTATGGGGCATGAGCACTCAAAACGACAGAGGTAAGTCCCTTGTTGAATATCTTTTCACTACTAACCTCACCTTACTAAACACCGGCTCTGAACCAACCTTCGTCACCAAAAAGAGCCGTACGATTATTGATTTAACACTAGCTACTGAAAACGCAGCGGAAGCCATCACGGGCTGGCACGTCTCCAAGGAGGCATCCTGTTCAGACCATAGGTGGATTCGCTTCGATCTACAGGCGGGGACACTATAAACTCTGTCAAAACGCAACCCGAGGAAAACCGACAGGGTCAAATTTGAGCAGCATCTAATAAATAGACTTGCTCAACAGCGCTCCCCACAGACTCTGGACAACATCATACAGATAGAGGAACAGGTAAACCACCTAACCAAATCTATAATAGACAGCTACCACATAGCATGCCCAGAAACCCTACCTCCCAAAACCCCAGGCAAACAGCCATGGTGGGGCCCCGAGCTAGAGCGCAAGCGGAGGAAGGTTAGAAGGGCTTTCAACAGGGCTATGAATACTTGTGCAGATGAAGACTGGGACGCCTATCGTTCAGCCAAATCCAGCTTCAAAAAGTGTATTAGATACCGAAGCAAACAGGGATGGCGAAAATTCTGTGGGAACATAGAATCATGCCAACAAGCAAACAGGGTAAGGTAAGTCCTAGCGCAGACAAAACCGATGGCACTGACCGCCCTTAAAAAACAGGATAACACACTCACAACATCGCCAGAAGAATCTAGACGCTTACTGATTGAAACCCACTTCCCTGGATGCGTCTTCACGACACTAATCAACTGGCACGATGAAACCATAACACCTACTGCCCGAGACTGGCAGTACGCAAACAAAGTGGTCACACTGGAATTAGTCCAGTGGGCCATCAGTAGTTTTCACCCTTATAAGGCAGCTGGCCCCGACGGGATCATCCCTGCTATGCTACAGTAGGGCGACAAATCAGTCGCGAGCAGACTGGAGCGTATCTTTAAAGCCTGTCTGGCACACAGATACGTTCCGAAAGGATGGCGGGAAGTAGGAGTCATTTTCATCCCGAAGCCAGGAAAGGGTGATCACACGAATCCCAAAGCACATCGACCAATCAGTCTGACCTCCTTCATGCTAAAGACCATGGAACGCCTTTGCGAGAGGGAGCTGAGAGATGGTGCACTAAAACAGCTACCCCTACATGCAAACCAGCACGCATACAGCTCCGGTAAGTCTACGGAATCAGCCCTCCATCTGGTAGTCAGCCGGATAGAGGAAGCGATCGAACAAAAAGGCTTTTGCCTAGGAACGTTCATTGACATCGAAGGAGCTTTCGACAAAACCAGCTTCACCAGTATTAAGGCCGCCCTGTCAAAACATGGAGCGGAACCGTTACTATCAGACTGGACAACAAACATGCTCAGCAAAAGAGTAGTTCGCCTTGGGGAAGAAGATCAGACAGCTCTGATAGCCAAAGGCTGGGTGGAGTTATCTCTCCCCTCCTGTGGAATTTAGTGATAGATGACTTAATCACAAGGCTGAACAAAAACCGAGACTACACAATAGGCTACGCCGACGACCTAACAATCCTTATCTCAGGAAAGGTAGCGGGAACGGTCTGTAACTTAACCCAACAAGCCTTACGCATCGTAGAAAAATAGTGCGGGGAATTTGAACTATCGGTCAACCCGAACAAAACAGAGTTAGTTATGTTCACGAACAAAAGGGTATTAGGCGAATAGCGATTGCCCAAACTCTTTGACACGGAACTCCAACTGTCAAAAGAGGTCAAATACCTTGGCGTTATTCTTGAGAGCAAGTTAAAATGGAGTAGCCACCTAGACAATAAATTACAAAAGGCCGGGATTACCTTCTGGCAGTGCAGAAGAATGATTGGTAAAAAATGGGGGCTAACACCGAAAATCATCCTGTGGCTTTACGAAACAGTAATCCGCCCCATGATAGCGTATGGCGCTATCGTCTGGTGGCCAAGGACCGAAAACAGCACAATAGCGGCTAAACTACAACGGACCCAAAGACTAGCCTGCATGGCAACCACTGGATGCATGAAAACTACCCCCACTGCGGCAATGGAAGCCATGCTCGGACTCCCACCCTTGGATCTGTTCATCCGCCAAGAAGCAACAGCTGCGGCTATACGCCTAAGGGCACTCAACCTATGGAGCGAGAGAAACACACGACACACCTCACTGCTCACAGATCTCATAAAGGAGATACCTATGATAGGAGCAATAAATGATCGTGTACCCAAACAACACGTATTCGATAAAAAATACAAGATCCAACTTCATGAGGACCACCGCTGTGAGGCTTTACGCCCAACGGAACTACGCATCTTCACAGATGGATCAAAAACTGGTACAGGCACCGGGGCTGGCGTCTTCTCGGAGGACCTTAATATATCCATCTCAACACCGCTGGGTACCCATAACACAGTATTTCAAGCTGAATGCATGGGGATTACCCTGGCAGCTTCAGCGGTAATGGCCAGGAGAGTGGAAGGCCACTCAATACGCATGCTCTCCGACAGCATGGCATGCTGCAAGCTTTAAACAGCCACACTATAAGCTCGGGACTAATACTGGAGTGCCATCTTAAATTGAACCAAATAGGCCACTTCAACAACATAACCCTGCAATGGATCAAGGGCCACAGCGGCTCGCGCGGCAATGATGCGGCAGATGAGCTTGCCAGGAGAGGATCTAACATGGTGATAATGGGACCTGAGCCCATAATACCGATCCCCTTTGCATACCTAAGAACCATAGTAAACAAACGAACGAGAGATCAACACAACAGCTATTGGATAAATCTGGAAGTTTGCAGACAGGCGAGGGAAGCACTCCCTGTGCTTGAAAATAGACTGACCAGGCGTCTTCGACAACTGACCAAACGGCAACTGCGCACGGCCACAGCTGCAATCACGGGGCATGGCTCCTTCAATAAACACCTTTTTATTTTAGGAATCATCGACAGCCCTCTCTGCAGAGCCTGCATGAGTGAGGAAGAAACAGCGGCACACGTGCTCCTACACTGCCCTGCAACCGCCACATACAGGGTTAAGTACTTCGGAAACACAGGCACGCTCCGGGAGATCGCCGGCAGCGTGAATAGCTTGCTAGCGTTCTTCAATGAGCTGGGGTGGATCGAATAGGATGCCCACCCTCACGCAAAAACCGCGCATTGTCGTGGAGTTGCGGATACCAGCCCGTGATACCATACCATACCATACTCTTCACTAAACAACCCGTTTGTTTGATACATTGCTTCTCTTCTCAATATATATATGAATCTCGTCAAAGTTGGCTTATGCGGCATGCGGACGTTAAGCTGCCTGTGCCAACCTTGTGCAGTACTTAACATCGATGGACCCATTTTTATCCACTTTTTCTCCATATAACAGATGAACTTCGTCATTAAAGTGCGCGCCAGATAAGTCTGCGCGCGGCCAAAATTGGAACTAATCGCACGCCGCCACAGTGTCGCCAACTTAGGAGTTTTCCCCCCAATTTTTAGGGGTTCAATCAATCAATCAAATCAAACAAATTTATCATTACCACAAGTGACGATGAAAGCTCAGACTCTTCGGACGACAAAATGAGCGAAGATCCGGAAAATAATGATTGTATGGAAGGCATTGACCCACTTGCGGACCACAATTATCCTAAGTTTAAAAGTACTGCTAGATACCCAATAACAGATTTCGAATAATATTTAATGTTGTTTTTATTTACCTATTTCTAAGGTACAAACACTTTTAGTTAACAACCAGCAGGCCCCAACCCTCAACGTCCAAGTATTAGTAGGTTAAAATTAGGTTTAAACTGCGACAACTCATCGCACGAGCCGAGCGAAGGGTGCCGCGGCATGATTGTATGGAAGGCATTGACCCACTTGCGGACCACAATTATCCTAAGTTTAAAAGTAGGTACTGCTAGATACCCAATAACAGATTTCGAATAATATTTAATGTTGTTTTTATTTACCTATTTCTAAGGTACAAACACTTTTAGTTAACAACCAGCAGGCCCCAACCCTCAACGTCCAAGTATTAGTAGGTTAAAATTAGGTTTAAACTGCGACAACTCATCGCACGAGCCGAGCGAAGCGTGCCGCGGCAGTGGTCGGTCGATGCCAAAAGCAAAATCTTAAAATAGGGACATATTATTTCATATTCTTCCTATCTTTATTATTATTATTCAACTATTGTTTGATCGTAGTTCACTTGATTTAGTTAGATTTTTTCCTCATCTCCAATTTATATTTTTGATCGGGAAATCATTTCCCATAACTGGCAACAGTTACGCCACCAGTCGCGCGCAGACTTATCTGGCGCGCACTCTACGTTCGTATCCGGGGCTATTTCTTTTATAGATTGCCAGGCTTCATTTATTTTGGTTACAAGCAATAATGGTAAATTTGCACACATTCGAACTACTTTGCGGCCTTCTGTCGTTGCGTTTACTGACTAATCTCTGGCATTTTTCCACACGGCTCTGTTATAATGAAAGTAACAGCCAGATATATCCCAATCAGGGTAAATTGATTTGCATGCATTAATTTGAGCAGTTTCAAAATCTGACTTATACTTACTAATTTGAATACCCCATTTAGTCTCTTAAAAATGTGAATAGTCTTGTATAAGTATTTTCCGTCTTGTTGGGCAGAAGTACAAAAATCACGGGCACAACATTGATGGATTTGGTACACGTGCCAATATCTACGTGTAGAGTGAATAGTTGAAAAAACGGGTTTGGCACCCTTTTAAAGGTTCCATCTCCAAAGTACACTAATTTATTAGAAGAACTTAGAAACCGTCTTGCAGATAAGGTCGCAAATACTACTATCCTTTCATCTTCCCCGTCCTCCATTACGAGAAAATCGTTGGCCAATATTGATGGTATCTTAACGTCTATTAAGTATTCAAATTGTGTTGGTCTGCTGTAAATATTTATGTCTCGCACGGTATAAAGATTTTTTTATTCTCTTCGCACGAACACATCATAACACCCGGATTATTCTCCACAGCTTTTGTTGAATTTTTTCTCGAATATATTTTTTAAAGGAATCATTTTTTCACATGCGTCTTTTTTGCAATTATTGTAAATAACAAGGTCTCGAACATTCTGATCATAATGGGACCTGCATATATGATCACTTTTTCTTATTATCACATTCTTTGTAGAATTCAATGTCTTTTTTTTTAATGAGTGGCTGTGAGCTTTCAGCATCAATTTCGCCAATGTCCCGTAGTAGAGCTAATAACGAAGGAGATAAAGTGGACAAGAATTCGACCGGTAAGCTCAAGTTCGAAGTTACTTCCAGCAGAATCGACATGAATTTACAGTTTTAGTGAGTTAATTTCTATAAATTTGGCAAGGATTTTCTCAATGGGCGTATGTACCAAGGCTAGGAGAGATTTAACAGATGTAGGACGAGGGATATGGGAATAAGAATATTTTTTTTTATTTGCTCATAAACATGGTTACATAAGGTCTTAAATATATATAAACACAGCATGTTTAGCCTCAGCCTGTGCCATGCAAATTTTCGACACAATTATTACATTAGTTAATACATTACTTAATTGATTTAATTAAATTCATTATTTAATCACATTAATTATTTGAATATATTAATCGAATGTATGAAAACAATTATAATTGGAATGTCAAGAGAATTATATAATTATCATAGGTCAACTTCAATTCGTCAAACATTTAGTCAATATTATTTGCATTTTACCAGTAAAATTCTAAACTTACAAATTATAATACTTAGGAATAATAAAATTAGAGAAGAACACAATTTGTTATAGTTACGGTAAAATTATAAATATTGAAAAAAAAACATTAGTAGGTAAGTCATAGTTTATCCCTTACAGATTACTGTTCTTCAAAATTTAAATATTCATCAATAGTATAGAAACATCGGTCACATAGCCAAACAAAGCTCTTTGTTAAGTTTCCGGAATTGAATCGGTAGTTTATTATATACTTTTATCGCCATTGTGTAGCAGTTTCTATCACTTAAAATCAGCCTATTCCGTGGTACTAGTAGTGGTTTTTGCACAACTTTTCTTTTGAATATTGCATTTTCATCTGTAGGAAAAAGTGAATATTTTTTTCTGACAAATTTGCATATTTCGTAGATATACGGTAGTGTTAGCAGCTTGTGTTTTATAAATACGGGGTCGGCATGAGTCAGTCCATTTTAGATTGAAAATGGATCTGATGCACTTCTTTTGCACAATAAAAGCTCTATGAGAGTGCGTGGAATTGCCCCATACACGTTGTTTTAGGAGAGCCATTTTTTTGACGTCACGTTTTTATTAAATAATCTGAATTAAATAAGCATTTAAATGATAGATTTCCAATCCCCGTTTAGACCGCATGTTTAGTTTTTGCAAAAAAAAATTCCAAAGTTCTTAGTATTTTATACTCGAAATTTAGAAAAAAATAAATTCAAGCCAAAGTAAGTACAATTCGTAATAATGATGTTAGAAGCATTAATAGAGAATTTAATACTGCATATTCTAAAATTAATTTGAACAACGTAACATTATCAGTTCCGGATATATACAAGGTTTTAGGTTTTCAGTTTTTCTTATTTTTCTCGAAAATTCCATCGTTTTGGGTTCAGTTATCTGCATTGAAGTAATCCTCTTTGCTTCTTCTACACACCATATGAATTTCACATCCCAAAGCCATGGAATCTCGGAGCTGCAATTTTTTAAAGATTCATCCGGATTTTTCATCAATAGGGTTGTCACTCGTTCAGATAAAAGTTTATATCCGGATCTGATTTCACTTTACTAAAAACAATACGTAACTGGTAGTTCTTTTAACGTACATATCCCAGAAACCAGTTGTTTTATTATTACAGACACGTAAAAAGCAAAAAATATCGAAGTTATATGCTGTTTTATGAATAGACCGATATTCTTAGCAATCCATGGATTCTTCGTGCGGCTGTCGGGTCCATTGAGTTGCTGAGTTGGGAACTCGGGACAGTGCCTGGGACTTGCAACCCAAGTGTAGGTTTAGAAGGGGCCCCTTTTGTTGATGTACATCAACACTCACCTTCATTACCCAAGTTCCCCTCCCTGCCTAACCAAATTTGATACGAACCTACTAGTGCCGCTTTAGACATTCGTCCTAGTAATGAGCTTATTGTAGCTCTCGATAGGCCTAGATCTTTAAGTAGGTTATAGAGAGATTTTGCTGGTATACCTCTCGCTCCCACTTCCACTGCATACAAATTAACCACGTAACCGTTTTTGATTAATTCGTTTGTGAGATCATAGTATTTATTTTTCTTTATTGTGTGGTCCTTCGGTATATTTGTTGTACCGTAAATAAGTATAATCTATGTATATTTTTAGTCCGTAAAAGTGCAATACTAATAACATAAGCTGGGAGTACCTGAACTGTGGGTATTTATTCACCTTTGCCTTTTCCACATTTACCTCGGGGGTAAAGGCTTGATGGTATACTGTATGTATCTTATAGTTAGGGATTAATAATATATGTGCCTAAACTAATAATTAAATATCATTAGTATAGCATCTAAATTTGTTTTGCAATATGTTTGGTATATATGAGTAAATGTCATACAAAAATAGTAACAAGCAAATCAAGCGACCATAGAAACATAGTAACTACGCCACTCGATAGGAGCCTTCAACAAATAGCGTACATTATTCTGTTCGTTTTAATTACATAATCTTTAAAAATAAGACATACTTACAGTAACATTACATCCGGTTAGAAAAGTGGCAACCCTAGCAAAAATAATTAATTTGACATATCTTCTAGATTCCATGGAATTGGGATATGAAATTTACGTGGTGGGCTGGCAATATAATTAGAATATTTTTAGCATAAATAACTTTTCCCAAAACGGTGGAGTTTTCGAGAAAAGTGAAAAAAACTAAAAGTCATAAAAAGCGTATAAATCTGTATCTAACAAAGCTACGACTTTTATTTTGGTGCCCAAAGGGGCCTTACCGGGTGTGCTTTCAATGAACTGAACACGGTTAATAGGTATCATGGTTAGTTTAGGAGTAATATTATTTTGTAATAATATCCGGATGAAAAAATGACCGTTTTCAAGATTTTTTTCTCGAAAACTAGACGTGCTAGCGAAATGGGGACAAAATATCTTGCATTATAATGATCAAGTCTATAGGGTTTTGCAAGAAAAATGCGATGTCCGAAAAATGGCTCTCCTAAAACACCGTGCCATATTATAACACCGTGCCATATTATAACACCGTATCTCAGAATAGAGCATACGTGGCTGTGATACACCATCAGTGCAGTCTGAATATTCGTTAGACTTTTAATTCTACGTAGTGCAAATATGAATTTATTTATTTTTTTGCACACAATATCTATCTGGGGCTTCCAGCTACAAAATCTATCGATTACTATTCCTAAATACTAATAATATTCCTAAATAATATTTCAATATAATCATTGTTAAATTTAATAGGTATCCCAGTGTTGTCTTTACTTTTGTTATTATATGTTAAATATCTAATAAATTTGGTTTTATTGTAGTTTACCTTTAGGTTATTAGAATCCAACCATTAACTAATTTCTGCTAAGGCTTTATTTGTGGTGCTTATAGAGTCGTTCAAATTTTTACATTTTGTTAGAATGGTAGTGTCGTCAGCGAATAATATACTATATTGGTCGGTAGCGTTTGGTAATTTATTTATGTATATTATAAATCATCTTAGGCCCAGCACGCTCCCTTGTGGTACTCTATATTGGTTCACCGAAAATGCCGATCTATAGTTTTGCTGGATATTGGTTGCATAGCACATTTTTTTTATTTCTGTGCATTGTTGTCAGCCCGTTAGATAAGTCTCGAGCCAACTGTGTGCCCGACCTCTTATACCTAGTTGTTCAAGTTTTCCTAATAAGGATTTGTGACATACCATATCAAATGCTTTACTCATGTCCAGATAAACGGCTATGGGGATTTCTTTTGTATCAATAGCATTAATAATTTCTTTTACTAGTTTAAAGCATGCAAGCGTTGTGGACTTATTAAGCGTCTTATTGGCGTCTTTGGTTTTAAAGTTGCATTTCAAACAAATGATACTCCTCCGAGACCGTTTGACCGATTTCGACCAAATTTGCCACGGTGATCAAGTAGACATTACTGAGTGTCGTAAGGGGTCGAATGTCCAGATCGGTCTTACCATCGAAGAATAATCACCGAAAAACCAAATCAATGGAAAAAGTCGACCAGTCACGTTGACCTATTGTTGGATAGGCAAATCTCACTACGCTTAAGTTTGGGTTGATTGCCAAGCTGGCAACCGTCCTAATTTTTAATAAAACCGTTTTGTTTTTCATTTAGGACTTTATTCCTTTCAAAGAAGTTTAGGATCCTAGTACTCATAATCTTCGGAAAGGGAGAATGTCGTTTTGGAGGCTATTCCTACAGGGTTACGTGGGAGTGTCTTAATAAAAGATGGCGTACACTTATAACGTTTATTGCCGGTCACACAAAATGTCTCCAATATATAACTTATATAAGAGTTACTAGAACACTTGATACTAACTAGGAATATCTATAAGTGAGCGAGTTTATATGTGGCTGTCTGTAGCAAGCCTCCAGTATGAACTGGATTCACAGAGCGCGAGCGCTCCGTCGCCGCCCGGCAAGGAATTTGCTGACATCGCGTCTGTGACGCGACGCCGCTACAGTATTCCCCCCTTATTTAAAAAAAAAAAATGTAAATTTTTTTTAAAGAAAAAACATCTATAACTAACAAAAGTTTCATCAAAAACAGTACATCATTACAAAGTTCTTATACTATGCATCGCTTACGGTCTCCGTGCGGTATTTGCTGACTTGCACACTCGGGCGCCGCTACTGGGTTTACGAAACGCGTCGCAACACTGTGCCCTGTTGTAACATTCCAATAATTATGTTTTAACATTACGACCACTTAATATGGGTCAGCAGAGACCTCCTGTACCAATAAAATATAATATACTTATTCTAAACACATTCATGCATATTTAATGGTAGCTGCCGTGATGACCCGCTCTGCTATATTTAATTGCATCCCTGGGGATTCTCAGCGTCCATCACGACAGCGCCTGCAACTCCTTCCATTCATCACTACTCATCATACCTCCCGCTAGCATTCCTGTGATTTTTTATTACATATATGTCCTAGGTGACAACGACTTTGGAGAGTGGAATTGTTCTGGGCCCTTCGGGGGCTCGACCGGCGTTGACTGCTGCTGCTACTGTCATCTGTTTGCCCGTTGCTGCAGAACCGCTCCCACGCTGCTGTCTGATGCGTCAGTCATCAAGGCTAACGGGTAATGAGTAAAGCATTTGATATGGTATGTCACAAATCCTTATTAGGAAAACTTGAACAACTAGGTATAAGAGGTCGGGCACACAGTTGGCTCGAGACTTATCTAACGGGCTGACAACAATGCACAGAAATAAAAAAAATGTGCTATGCAACCAATATCCAGCAAAACTATAGATCGGCATTTTCGGTGAACCAATATAGAGTACCACAAGGGAGCGTGCTGGGCCTAAGATGATTTATAATATACATAAATAAATTACCAAACGCTACCGACCAATATAGTATATTATTCGCTGACGACACTACCATTCTAACAAAATGTAAAAATTTGAACGACTCTATAAGCACCACAAATAAAGCCTTAGCAGAAATTAGTAAATGGTTGGATTCTAATAACCTAAAGGTAAACTACAATAAAACCAAATTTATTAGACATTTAACATATAATAACAAAAGTAAAGACAACACTGGGATACCTATTAAATTTAACAATGATTATATTGAAATATTATTTAGGAATATTATTAGTATTTAGGAATAGTAATCGATAGATTTTGTAGCTGGAATCCCCAGATAGATATTGTGTGCAAAAAAATAAATAAATTCATATTTGCACTACGTAGAATTAAAAGTCTAACGAATATTCAGACTGCACTGATGGTGTATCACAGCCACGTATGCTCTATTCTGAGATACGGTGTTATAATATGGGGCAATTCCACGCACTCTCATAGAGCTTTTATTGTGCAAAAGAAGTGCATCAGATCCATTTTCAATCTAAAATGGACTGACTCATGCCGACCCCTATTTATAAAACACAAGCTGCTAACACTACCGTATATCTACGAAATGTGCAAATTTGTCAGAAAAAAATATTCACTTTTTCCTTCAGATGAAAATGCAATATTCAAAAGAAAAATTGTGCAAAAACCACTACTAGTACCACGGAATAGGCTGATTTTAAGTGATAGAAACTGCTACACAATGGCGATAAAAGTATATAATAAACTACCGATTCAATTCCGGAAACTTAACAAAGAGCTTTGTTTGGCTATGTGACCGATGTTTCTATACTATTGATGAATATTTAAATTTTGAAGAACAGTAATCTGTAAGGGATAAACTATGACTTACCTACTAATGTTTTTTTTTCAATATTTATAATTTTACCGTAACTATAACAAATTGTGTTCTTCTCTAATTTTATTATTCCTAAGTATTATAATTTGTAAGTTTAGAATTTTACTGGTAAAATGCAAATAATATTGACTAAATGTTTGACGAATTGAAGTTGACCTATGATAATTATATAATTCTCTTGACATTCCAATTATAATTGTTTTCATACATTTGATTAATATATTCAAATAACTAGGACGGTTACCAGCTTCGCAATCAACCCAAACTTAAGCGTAGCGAGATTTGCCTATTCAACAATAGGTCAACGTGACCGGTCGACTTTTTCCATTGATTTGGTTTTTCCGTGATTATTCCTCGATGGTACGTCGGACATCAACTTTCGACCCATAGAGACACTCAGCAAACTGAGCTTGATAACCGTGCCAAGTTTGGTCAAGATCGGTCGAGCCGTCTAGGAGGAGTATGGTTTCACGCGAAAACCCGATTTGTGGAGAAAGACGCTTCGCTCGCCTTCGGCTCGCTACGCTTAATTAATGTGATTAAATAATGAATTTAATTAAATCAATTAAGTAATGTATTAACTAATGTAATAATTGTGTCGAAAATTTGCATGCCACAGGCTGAGGCTAAACATGCTGTGTTTATATATATTTAAGACCTTATGTAACCATGTTTATGAGCAAATAAAAAAAAATATTCTTATTCCCATATCCCTCGTCCTACATCTGTTAAATCTCTCCTAGCCTTGGTACATACGCCCATTGAGAAAATCCTTGCCAAATTTATAGAAATTAACTCACTAAAACTGTAAATTCATGTCGATTCTGCTGGAAGTAACTTCGAACTTGAGCTTACCGGTCGAATTCTTGTCCACTTTATCTCCTTCGTTATTAGCTCTACTACGGGACATTGGCGAAATTGATGCTGAAAGCTCACAGCCACTCATTAAAAAAAAAGACATTGAATTCTACAAAGAATGTGATAATAAGAAAAAGTGATCATATATGCAGGTCCCATTATGATCAGAATGTTCGAGACCTTGTTATTTACAACAATTGCAAAAAAGACGCAAGTGAAAAAATGATTCCTATAAAAAATATATTCGAGAAAAAATTCAACAAAAGCTGTGGATACCTGTTCAAGGTCGCCAGGAGGGATTTGAGGCCCGCCTGCCACCACTGCGACTGCAGTGAGGACGGCGCAGCATTCGCTTGCGGTCAGCCCGGCTTGGGAGTCTCAGCGCCGAGCACACACTGCAGTCATAGGGAGTGACCTCTCGCTGGCGGCCTTCGTCCGATCTATGGCCGCCAGCGACAGGAATTTTACCGCGGTCGCAACCTTCTGCGAGGACGTCATCTCGCAGAAGGAAGGTGCGGAGCGGATTAGGGAGGGAGATCCCCTTGCTGATCTGTTCCGCCGCCGGCGAACCGGGTGGCGGAGACGCGAATATTTGCGCCTCATGCTGCCCTGAGTGTTACTGAGGGTGTGAGGGACGGGGTTAGCCCTCCACCCACCGATCTAGCCACCCGCGAAGAGGTGACGTCCGTGTGTGCCTGGACGTCGCCTAAAGTAGAGTTTCATGGTGTAGGTGCCCGTGACACAATGCGGGCACGCGCTAGGGGGGTCGCCATATTAGTATTCTTGTATAGTTTCAGGCCCCTCCGACAAGGCGCTGAGTATGGCACACCGCAGGGCTTTTAGTGTATGTGAGCCGATATTTTGGTTAAAAGCAACTTACAAGTTTTTATGATGGGACGGAACCCTTCAGGCGCCAGTCCGACTTACACTCGGCCAGTTTTTTGTGTGTAAGGTAAAGCAGACATCTCATATTAGGTCTAGATGGAAATACAATATGGTTTTTAGACAAAAGCTACGCCCCCTTATTACACTTGAAGGTAAGCTAATATGCCCAAAATTTTGCAGCCTACTGTTGCAAAGATTGTAGATAATAGAGGTGGGCAGTAGAAAATGACTACAAATATAAACTGTGCAACAGTTTAAGCAATAAATTACTGGTGGCTATAATGCGAGCAAATCACCACTCTCAGCCTGATGTCGGAGCCACCATACGGCACAGAGTATGTACCTAACTGCTATACCTGTGTGGCTTGGTTGGTTTGACTCCGACAAACCTACCTTTCATGCAGGTACCCCCACGGATACCATCGGGCTCGAACCGACCAAAACCGCACGTCGCCTTCTCAATGCCCACGGCCACGGTAAAATACCTACCAACTGGAAGTTTCTACACGAAAAAAAAGAGCCTCATTGAGAAAGGCGATTATCAGGCTAGGTGATTTGCCTAACGTTGCGACAAAGGTAGTAGTCGATCCACCACGATCATAAATATTTTTGGATCGCATATTTAATAATGAAGATCATAACATCAAGTTTACGAAACAGTATCTAAAAAAGACAAGTCAGGAACAATAGATATGGTAAGAACAATGAATATAATAATAATAAAATAATATAAAATTAATAAAAAATAATAAAATTCTAAGAACGCTTTGCTCCAGTTGTCTGATCAAGATCTTAATACAGCGTGGGTAGGTACACACATACATAAAGTCACGTCTCTTTCCCATGGAGTAGGCAGAAACAACATGTTACCACTTGCTACGCTACGCCTGCCGCTTCTACTTTCATAATTGTTTTCATACATGCTCGCCGGTTGTGATAAGGTAGGTACACTCTTTGCAAATATGTGTATGAATATTATCAACCTACCTAATACAAATATGGGTAGATAGGTACAAATCAAATAGCTCTGAAGTATGCATTAATTAATTGAATAGTCATATTATAGATATTAAACCTACCTATTTATATATAAACTGTATAGCTGTTGTCTGCGTTAAATTCGGAATGAATCAAGGTATATGTACCTCTACAACAGTTTCGAACCCAACATATAAGGTTATTTTATTGTTAGAGCACGCCGTAGCAGCGGCGGTAAGGCCCATCACGGAGGACTAGCTAGAGAGGCGACACGGGAACCTCTTGTACCGGCTGACGCAGGTGACCTCTGGGAAGGGTGCTTCGAGAACCACCTATGTCGGATCAGGAAGAAGCCAACTTCGGAGTGCCATTCACTGTGATGCAAGCGAGTACTCGGGGCTGCACGCGGGGGAGCACTCGAGGTCACTTCGCCAGCGTTGCGGAGTGCCCGGCGTTGGAGGTGCCGAGGCGGGCCCTTGGAGTGGGAGTCCTCTCGATCGGTGTCTTGCTCACGGCAATAGCGCGGAGTGTGAGCCGCTGCCTCTATTTGCGAGCAAGTAGTGCTCGAGAAGGAGACGGCGGAGCGGGCCCGGGAGAGACTGGTGGTAGAAATTTGATGACACAAATTTGTCACAAAATTCGGCCGGGTAGGTACCACCGTGCACGATTGCGAAAAACCCTCCATAGTAATTCAATTTCAGTTTGATTGCGTTCAGGGGTCAGCAAGTGCATAGCCGGGCTGGGGGATTGTGGTCGCAGCACTAGCGGGATCGGTGGTGTCACGCGGTGCTGCTACGACAATCCTCTTCTGATGAGGCCGTCAAGCTGAGTGCCACCATTGTTAACATGGTACGTGTATGTAATGGTGACCCTCTTTCCTGAAACTTTACCTTCAGCTTACCATCAGGCGAAGTGAAGTCAAATTGACGTGTCTCAAATATAAAAAATAAAATAAAAAAGACTCAGATCTCTCCCGATCCCGCGAGGCGTATAGGCGACTCAGGCGTCGGAGATCGCTCAATGATCTCCGTCCTCCATGAACGCAAGCCTTGGGGTGATAGGTGGAGCCGCTGGTCTTGCCGCGCGCCCTCCCTTTTTCCGGGAATTATTATTTAAATGCTAAAAGTTATGTCAAGACTGTGTTTTGTTTTTCGATATCGCCTTGAATGCAAATTATTTCGGAAACAATCGGTCATTATGGAGCAAATTGAATATCGTGCCGTGACAAAGTTCCGGTCTAGGCAAGGAAAATCTCCGCAAATGGTAATGGATGAGATGCCAGCTGTTTACGGAGGTCAATGTCCTAGTAAAACCATGATTTGCAAGTGGCAGAATCTTTTCAAGCATGGCAGAGAGTCCATAGAAGATGGCCCTCGCCCTGGAAGGCCGGTCGAAGCTACGTCCTCAGATATTGTGAAAAAGTCGAAAAACTCGTACTGGAAGATGCTCGTCTTAAAAAGAAACAGTTATCTGCCTTTGTTGGCGTATCAGGTACGACTGTTTTGAAGATCCTGCACGATCATCTTGGTATGACGAAATTTTTTAGACCTGTGTGGCGATAACGATTTTTTTTTTTTTTTTTTTTTTTATCGTGCGGAAATTCCTTCGGATACCCCCCCGCGTGCCAGCGGGGGCGGTTATGTCGGGCTTGAACCGACTAAAACCGCACGCCGTCTCGGGTCTACAGACGCCGGGGTGTAAGGTTGTGCTCATGTAAGCTCATGTAAGGTATGAGCGTCGGTAGCTTAGTGGTTAAGGAGTCGACCTAACGATCGAGAGGTCCCGGGTTCGAATCCTGGCCATTACACTACCGACGTGAACCCACTCCTAACACAAGCAATTTAGCTTAGCTGGAGGGGTTAGGGGGAATATTAGTAATTTCGGTTGCTAATATTCTTTTTAAGAAAAAAAAAAAAAAAAGATTGCCCATTGAGCATATCCCTCGCATGTGTGGCGATAACCCTGATGTTATATTAGATCGAATTGTTACTGGAGATGAAACTTGGGCTCATCACTTTGAACCTGAGCCGAAACAGGAGTCGATACAGTGGCATAAGAAGGGTGGCACCTCCTACGAAGTTTAAAAGTTTCAGAATCAGCCGGGAAGTTGATGGCGACGATCTTTTGGGATTCCAAGGGAATTCTCATGATAGACTACAAAGACAAGGGTGTCACCATTACTGGGGCATACTACGCAACGCTTTTCATAGCGATGAACAAGTGAAGGAGACAATTTCAGCTCTGTTCGAGAACAAAGTAAAAGAATATTTTTTGATGTTTTATGCAAATTAATTAGTAGATTCAAAAAATGTATTGAACTCGAGGGTAATTATTTTCATAAAGAAAAATAATTAAATTGTTTTATTTAATTCAGAACCATTTCGTTCCGCGAATTTTCGTGACTACCCTCGTATAAAATCAATCTGTATATTGGTTGGATTCGACCGTACCGGCCCGTAGATCTACTGAGCTACAGATACCGTTGAGAACTCGATTGATATCCAGGTTTAAGTATGGTTTTGGATGGTTTTGAACCTTTTCAATTCCCATGTATTTTTTTATTCTAATGGCTTTTTTTCAAAGACCATGAATCATTAATGACTTGTTTTTCAATTCTCTTTTTTTGTTTTGGAACTCTCTGCTCTTTTCTTTTTCACTTTTGAGCGTTTTTTTCTGTTTTGGGATTCTCTCCTCTTCTCATTTTCACTTTTGAGTGTTCTGTTTCATTTCATTGTACACTCAATTTCATTTCAAATTTGAGATGTTCATTTCACACAAAGAAATATTACCGAAATTATTCATTTTTCAAACTCGTGCACGACCACAGATTAATAAATGTGCACGACATACCTTAATCCTCGTCGCCTATGCATTGATGATATATTGCACTATGAGTCTAGTAGAACAGATTTATATTGTATTCTGTTATACCTGTAGTCCACACGAGTGCTAGGTTGCGAGCGTAGCCACCTGTCACCCCAGCAGAAGCAGGCCGGGACGGTGGGGCGACTAGCGCCCCTCCCCCAAACCGGGGCAAGACGGGGACACCGTGGTTCCCAAACCCGAGGGGGCCATCTCGAAACCGGAGATGGCCCAGGGTCAGTCGGGGTGCGAGGGATATGCTCTGTGGGCAACCTTACACCCCGGCGTCTGTAGACCCGAGACGGCGTGCGGTTTTAGTCGGTTCAAGCCCGACATAACCGCCCCCGCTGGCACGCGGGGGGGTATCCGAAGGGATTTCCGCACGATAAAAAAAAAAAAAAAAAAGGTACTAGAGACTTGCGAGTGTGCGCGAGAATGTCATGCAACGCCCTGCCAACGCTATAATATTATATAATCTGTACTATAATACATTTTTCGTACCATTTGCTCAAAAAAGTGACATTCGATACCACAAAAAGCGAACATAACAATAGTAATTTTTAATCTGTTAAAAACAGGGAAAGAAAATTGGTTTTTTCCCCCTTCCACTTTTAGTTAAAGTTTTAATCTTATAGGTTTATAATTAAAAGTTGTTGGTATTCATGTATACTATGGGATAAAATTACAACGGTTCGAACATCTTTCATGGAACGTGAAATTTTGAGGAAAAACTGATTTCACAAAAAGTGAGGCCCTACTGTCCCCTTAGGCCGGATTCCACCCGTTCACGAACTTAAACTAAGTTTACACCCAAGCAATTTTTGACCGCAGTTTGAAAGCGATCGGGGCAAAAATGCGACCGTGAGAGTGCCGCAAATTTTGGGAAGTGGAACCATACATACATACACAGTCAGGTCATAAATTCTGTCACATGTTTAATATAAAATAATTAAAACAAGTTTATTCATTATGTAACCAATTATATACCAAAATGAACTTAATAAAACATAGATTCTTATGACAATAAAGTTTATTCAAAATGACCTCCGTGATTTTGAATACAGGCCTTCAATCTGCGCGGCCAGTCTATCGCAGCACGAACGAGGTCCATGTCAATATCGGCGGCTGCCTTAATCAAGGATGTCTTGAGTGACTCCAAATTGGGATGAGACTTAGAGCACGCCTTTTCCTCCAAGTGATGCCATATCTTGTAATCTAACGGACTCAAAGCTGGACTGGAGGAGGGCCAGTGTTCGTGCCGGATGAAGTCGATTTCACGCGCCGCCAGCCAGTCTTGTGTGCTCTTCGCTCTATGAGCTGGCGCCGAATCTTGTTGGAATACCCAGTGCCTGTTATTGAACATGTTATGAGAAACAGGTTCCACAAGGTTCGTCAGGACTGTATTTTGATACACAACTGCATTCGTTTTTACACCTTTCTCACAAAAATGTACCTCTGTTAAGCCCCAATAAGAAACTCCCAACCATACCATGAGCGAGGATGGAAAATGACCTCGTTGGACACGCGGAATACGGTTGCTCGCTTCTTTACTACTGTGTGCGTACACCTTATCATTCTGTTTGTTGTAGCTCTCTTCTACGGTAAAATTTTTTTCATCCGAAAAAAGAATTTCACGATATTTTTTTCCCGCGTACCGCTTCAACAAAGCGCGGCATCTCTTCAGTCTCAGGTCCATTAGACGAGCATTTAAATGATGTCCTGTTTTTCATCGATATACCCGAAGCCCTAAGTCTTCATTTAACACCCTTTTCACCGGGGTTCTGCTTAACCCCATCTGAAGGGCCAACAGTTTCTGCTTACGTTTGGGATTTCTTTGAATTCACAGCTTTTATCACTGCTGGAGTCCTAACAGAACGAGGGCGACCACTTCTTGACCTGTCATCTACACTAGATTCTTCATTGTATCGTTTGATGGTACGACAAACGAATCTTTTGGTTATATTCAAATTTTTCAGTATGTCAAAAATTTGAATTGGCGCGTAACCGCAACGATGCAACGCAATAACTGCAACACGGTCTTCTTTAAGCGTCCATTCCATATTTAAAAATGAGTAATATTCTAAAAAGTATAGATACATTTTTATTTTCGTGAACAATTCGAAATTCAAATTCAATAAACTTTTTTGTGGCCAGCATTCTAAAAGAAAAGTTTTTACTGTGTGACAATACTTATGACCTGACTAGGTATATACATACACACATATATATATATTAATGTGTCTTGTACTTATAATATTTATAATTGAAACGCCTTGTTTCCTTAATCCTTTTATTATTTTCCAAGATGAACACGATTGAACATAATGAACGCCATATATATATATATATGGCGGTATATATTAGTCGGTAGTTGCCACCAGAGAGCGTCCCCATAGACACTCGAGTTCCATAGACCAATGGTTAATCCAGTATGGATATACTCCAATACTCCCCCTTTAAAGGTTTAAACGTTCAGGATTTTTCCTTATTCTCTCAGACCTTCTCAAATTAATCTTAGGTGATTTAATTGGATTATTACTTTGAGCATCAGTGTCTTTAAATTTGTCATTTAAAATTTCAAAAGGTTGAGAATCAGTGGTAACCACATTTGAACCTTCAAAGTTATTCTCATTATTTGGTAAAGATACATCTTCATAAGGCATTTGAATATCTATTCTAGGTAAACTAGGTTCATTAATACAAGAATACGGTTCTTCTACTTGATCATTGCAGTCATGAGGCAAAGAACTTATTATTTGGTCTAAATGCCTTTTCCAAATTAAATTTTCGCCTAAAACTTTACATAAATATGTTCTTTGTCCCAGGACTTCATCAATTTGACACTTAACAAATTCTTTTTTATTGGGATTTCTATAACTTCTACAATACACAATATCTCCCTCTTTAAATTTAAGATCTCTTTTTCCCCTTGGAAGTTTATTTCTATCAGCATCATCTCTATCTTTAAACAACAAAACCAATCTGGTTCTTAATTTTCTTTTAAACATTAATTCGGATGGTGAAACACCTGTTATTGTATGAATTGAATTTCTGTAATGAAATAAATATCTATTCATTAATGTCTCAAAGCTTGTTTCATTATTATTTTTGTCCTTCAAAGATTTTAATAAAGATGATTTAAAGTTCTTTACAGCATTCTCTGCAAAACCATTGGTAGCTGGATGGAATGGCGGTGAAGTCAAGTGCCTAATTCCATTCTTAGTAAGAAAATCTGAAAATTGTTTTGAAATGAAAGTAGTTGCATTGTCTGTAACAATGGTTTTGGGGAGACCAAATCTACTAAAACATTCACGAAATTTTTCTATTGTACTATTAGTAGTGATATTTTTCATAATGAATGCCTCTGGCCATTTACTATAGGAATCAATTATAATTAAAATATTTTTACCATCAATTGGCCCTAAAAAATCAGCATGAACTCTTTCATATACAGAACTTGTTTTAGGCCATGAAATTATTTGAGACTTTTGTGGCTCTGGACTTGCAGACATACATATATTACATGATTTTACAAAGGTTTCTATACTCTTATCAAGGTTAGGCCACCAAAAATAAGATCTGGCATTTTTTCATTTTAACTATACCTACATGAGTAACATGTAACTCTTTTAATAAATGATTTCTAAGTTTGGTTGATATAATCACCCGGTAACCCCACATTATAGTACCCTGATCTATATATAATTCATCCTTTCTATTATAATATGGAATAAGAGCATCAGCCTCTATTTTATCTGGGAAACCAAACCTAATCATGTTGAAAACTGTGCTTAAAATGGTATCTTTTCTTGTTTCTGATCTAATCAAGTTTACATCAATTGGATAACTACTCTCCATAAAATTTAAATAATCTAAATTTTTAATATTATCATTTTCATTGACTTGTGGTACAGGCAATCTCGACTTACAATCAGCTTTAACATTATCAGTTCCCTTTATATGCTTAAAAACATAATCAAAGCCTGCTAAATACAGTGACCATCTTTGCAATCGGCCTGCTGCCATTTTTGGTAAACTTTTATGCTCACCAAATAAAGCTTGTAGGGGTTTATGATCAGACACTAATTCAAATTTTGTGCCTGCAAGATATTGATAATACTTCTGAACTGCCCAATATATAGCCAGAGCTTCTTTATGAATCATTGAATAATTACATTCAGCCTTTGAATAAACTCGAGATATAAAACTTATTGGCTTTTCAGAACCGTCGGGCATAATATGACTTAAGACTGCCCCAATACCACTTTGGGAAGCATCACAAGCTAATCTTAATGGCAAATCTCTTCTATAATGTACTAGTATGTTCTCAGAAGTAATGTCTGTTTTTAATGATTCAAAACTAGACTGACATTCGTTAGTCCATACAAATTTTGCATTTTTTTGTAAAAGATTATATAAAGGTTTTAATTTGACTGATAAGTTTGAAATAAATTTAGCATAATAATTAATCATGCCTATCCAAGATCTCACTTCAGATACATTTGTTGGTGCCGGAGCATCCACAATTCCTGAAACTTTAGACATATCTTTGCATAAACCATCTTTTGAAATAATATGTCCCAAATAATTAATGTTGTCTTGGAAAAATAAACATTTCTTTTTATTTAATCTTATACCTGCTTGCTTGAATCTATTTAAAACTTCCTTTAAATTATTGATGTGATCAGTCTCATTTACACCTGTTACCACTACGTCATCAATGAAATTTACAACTCCAGTAGCTCCTAAAAGTATTTTTTCTAACTTTTCTTGAAAAATAGAGCTTGCCGGCTTAGTGCCATAAGGTAAACGTTTTATTTTATATATTCCTTTATGCGTACTCCATGATAACAACTTACTTGTGTTCTCATCTAAAATTAATTGATTAAAAGCATTTCTTAAATCTAGTTTAGAAAATTTTACACCCCCTTCTAGTGCATTGAAAATATCCTCTATTCTTGGTAAAGGGTAATTAACATTTTTTAAATATTTATTAATAGTGATTTTATAATTTGCACATAGTCTAATCTTGTTGTTTTCCTTAAGAACTGGAACTAGTGGTGTACCCCATTGAGAATTTTCTATTCTCTCTATTACCCCTTCCTTTTGTAAGCGTTCAAGTTCAGACTCAACTTGATCTTTGAAAGCATATGGAACGGGCCTAGGTTTATGAAAAATTGGTGTAATATTAGTGTCTTTTAATTCTAAACTTACCTTTTCTCCTTTTATAGTACCCAACTCATTTTTAAAAACATCTGAATATTCTTCCAATAACTGGTTTAATTCTTCTTCACAGCTCTGTATTTTATTAACTGTCAAGTACTCTGAAATGTCTAAATTAAACTTTTTTATTAAATCTCTACCTAATAAACATTTACAACCATTTTTGACAATAAGTAACTTACACCTAAATTCTAAGTTCTTAATCTTAACTAAGCACTCAATTTTTCCTACTGGTTTAATAAGGGTTCCATCATAAGTTTTTAACTGGACATTAGATGGTAACAATTTTAACTTAGGAAACTTGGTTAAATAAATGTCATGTGGTATACAAGAAACTGCAGCACCTGTGTCAATTTCCATGTCAATCAAACAATTATTTATTTTACATTTTAACATAACAGGGGCCACAAAATTGACATTATTTTCATTAAGGGTTAAAATTTCCAAATTACTGTCATCGCTAGCATTCAAATTATGTGTTTGTGCATCTTTGCACACTTGTGCTAGATGACCAACTTTCTTGCAAATTTTACATCGGTAACTTTTGTACTTGCACTTAGCAAAATTGTGATTGGGTTTTCCACAATGTACACATTTCAATACAACTCGCTTTTCGGGAAATGAACTATTTTGACTCATCGTCGATTTACCACTCGTATTTTTGTTATTATTATTACAGTACACTCTCTTATTTGCTACTGAACTCACTTTGTTCACAGAGTACTGTTTAATGACGGTTTCCTTATTCAAAGCCACTTCGTACAAAGCAGCAGCATCTCTCGTCACTGGCTCCTCACACAAGCGTTCTTGGACAAGTCCTGGTTTTAAACCTGTAACAAATTTGTCTCTCACCCTGTCCTCCAATTGAAGTGCAAAACCGCAGTCCGCAGCAGTCTCTCTTATACGCGCATACCATGAAGAGATACTTTCACCCTCCTCTTGGCATAATTTGTCGAACAATATTCTCTTCCGAAAATGCGAAATTCTTTTTTCATATCTGAGCTTTAAAATAGTTTGTAGCTCTGAAAATGTTTTCTCCTTAGGTAATTTCGGATAGCACATATGTTTTAATATTTTATATACTTCCTCAGTCACATGTACTAAAAGTGTAGCTACTCGCTTGTCTTCTGTAATGTCGTTGGCGGTAAAGAATTGATCGAGTCGCTCCAAAAAACAGTTAATGTCGCCTTCGCCATTGAATAGCGATATAAGCACGGGCATCCTCGTCGCCATTTTAATGTGTCTTGTACTTATAATATTTTTAATTGAAACGCCTTGTTTCCTTAATCCTTTTATTATTTTCCAAGATGAACACGATTGAAAATAATGAACGCCATATTGTATATTAGTCGGTAGTTGCCACCAGAGAGCGTCCCCATAGACACTCTAGAGTTCCATAGACCAATGGTTAATCCAGTATGGATATACTCCATATATATATATATATAAACTTTTTGACCAGTGGTCTTTTCGGACTCAGTGGGTCATAACTAGACCTCCTATGAAGATTTTTTTTTTACCCCGGAATATGGACATGTGCAACACCAGTGGCGTCACACTCGCGCTGCCGACCCTGTAAAGGAAAGGGCATGGGAAAGGAGTTTGGGAGGGGATGGGAAAGGAGTTTGGGAGGGGTTTGGAAAGGAGTTTGGGCTCCGGCACTCTCACCAAACGGAACGCAACAGTTCAAATACTGTTACTTGGCGTCGATACTCTGTGAGAGGGTGGTGCGAAGAAAACATTCTAAAAATCATGATATAAAAAAATTAACAACAGAAAAATAAAATCGCTTAAATTTCTTTATTTTCCGTACTATCGACTGTCTGGGTTTTCGAGAGCGTTTCCCCAATACCCTGTAATTAGTGGTAGGCTACCACTAACAACTTCTTCCACACACACTTTGCTATACAACTTCATTCGCTTCCGAAAAAAAATATGGTCTCGCTACGGAAGCCACAGCCTCAATCCCAACAAAGCTTACGGTTGCCGCTTTGGAACTAAAATGCCTAGAACCATCAAGAGATTACTAGAATAGTCGATATGCCTTATATCGAAACACTAAAAAAAAAAAAAAAAACTTCACATCGCTTTTTACTCAGGACCATTGTTCAAGCGCCTACTCAATCTGCCACCGCAAAAACACACATCCAATTAGCGTAGCTATCACCGTGCAGTTGATTAAGATTTATTATGAAGCGAGCCAGTTTCAAAGGCCAATTGACAATGTTTTTGAATTACCTTGCTCAGCTGAGCGATGAAATAACAAACAGCTCTGTCCGAATTATAGTTACGGATTGGGAAGATGAATTTGTTATACGACAAATATGATGAGGTACAGTTACAGTTATAATGCACCGCGGAGGATATGTCAGTACAGTTAGCCGACCGTTCAGAAATTGTATCTTAAGTCCTTGTCTAGGGCAAAAACTTTACTAAGTAATTATAATAAAGATACTCAACCTGTAAGCAGTGGTAAAACTGAACCAAGTAAGACACATAAGCCAGATAAGTTTCCTACCATACCCTTACCTAAATTTTGTGGCTCGTTCTGTAATTGACTAGAATTTCATGACACCTTTACTAGTATTCATAGTAATGATGATATTGACGAAGTGAATAAGTTTCACTATTTACGGGCGTCTCTGGAGGGACCTGCTGCCTTATAATTCAATTACATTTTCAGCTAGCAACTTCACAGTGGCGTGAAGTTTGTTATGCGCACGCTTTAATAACAAGGACTTATTTATTCAAAATCATGTGTCGCCATCGTTTTCTTTAGACCGTATCGTCGAAGAATCTTCTATCATGTTAAAGGGCTTATAGACCAGTTACGAAGAAACCTACGAGCCCTTGAAAAGTTAAGTGAGCCAGTTGGTAATTGGGGTACTCTTTTAATTCATGTAGTTATTCGTAAGCTTGATCAGAATACGTCTCAAGCTTGGGAGGAATATAAAACTTGGTTACACCGAGATAGCATGATAACATTTGATAAGTTCATTGGGTTTCTCTGCTCCCGCGCTGATTTACTCGAGTCTTTAGAACTGCAACGTACTCAGTCTGAGACGGTCGTTAGCTCCATAGATATAGGAAGAATAGAAGATAGGCCATAAGTTGCATATATAATTCTTGGTTATGCAAATATGATTCAAATATGAACCACAGTAACAGAAACATATCTGTCTCATTCTAACACGCCATGATTTACGAATGCAAAGCAAATACAATGTATGTCATCACTCTCAAATTTCTGTTGACATTACTCTGTGACGTCACCAAGCTCCGCCTTGAAGCACATCCGCCATTTTAGAATTGCACTTTTCATAGACTAATACGCACTTTCATAAGTACTTTAGCCGTCAGTTTCACGAAATTCGCTGTTAATTTTTAGTTTTTTATTGAAGTGTGTTAGTTTCGGTGCATATTGTCCTATTCAAGTAAACGGTAAACAACATGAAAAAGTGTCGTAACAGAGGATGCAATTCGAATTCTCGATGGAATGACGGGAGATTGTCATTTTTCAGGTTAGTTTCCATTTTTCGATGTTATGGCATATTTTGCGCATGGATTACTTCTTGTAAATAAGTAATTAGGATTTTAGATTTGATTTCCCGATATTTACTGTAATACTTATTACATTTTGCCCCTCCCCTCTGGACCTCCATAGCGAGCAGACGTGTGCAATCATTACAGTTTTAAATTGAAAAATCTTAAATATTCCAAAAATAATCAACAAAAATAATAGGAGTGCATAGTTGGTGAAGAGATTATAGTTTGACTGTTTCTCTGAACACTACCGGTCGTCGCCTACAAGTTCCAGCTAGCGGTGAGAGAGACAAACCTATTAATTTGACAAATGATTTTCGACATCAAGTACTAGGACAGCATAAAATACCAAGAACTAACAATTGTCATACTACAAATTTGTAACTACTTACCAACCAACGAGGGAGAAGCAGTATTTCAGCACTCCGTCTAATTGACATTGTGGCTCTGTTACAAGTGCGGCAACTTGTAGTTTTGCGTCTCAGGATCAAATCCAGGATTCGTCTTTTCTTTTTGTTGGTCTTCTGTGGCTTATTTCTCATTTGTAACTATTTTTATATTTGTTTTTTTATCAAAAAGTAGATATTTTACCATATTTCATATTAAAATAAATAAAGAAATTATAGAGGAACATGCCTATAAACCGATCTCCGCCTTCGGTCCAATTACCATCTACTTCGACACGGCCTACCCCTTTAGATAACAAAATTATAATCCAGGACTCGTACAATGCCTCAGAGAAAACGCAGTCCGATATAGAGGGGGGTGACACTACTAATCCAAGGATGCCTAAACGTAAACATGGTGATGTGGCAAACGCCGAACTGAAGGAGCTTCTTCGTGCAATTCAGAGAAAACAAGAAGCGGAATTCCGAGCTATAAAACAAGATATGGAAACCATTAAACAGCAGAGTTTAGAGTCCCAGAAGTCACTGGAGTTCCTCTCTAGCATGTATGACACCCTATTATGAATGATTCTATCTATGAATGAAACTATGAATTCAGCTCATAGGAAAAGCATAAAATCATTAGAGTCTAGAGTGGATCAGTTGGAGCGAAGCCTTAAATCGTAGTCTATCGAAATCCGAGATATCCCTTTGACCAAACCAGAATCAAAACAGGATCTAATTGCCCACGTTTTGCACCTTAGTGAAGTTTTAAAACAACCGATACAGGTCACTGAAATCCGTGATATTTTCAGATTAAAAACTAAACGAGAACCAGGACCTATCATAATTGATTTTACCACGGTTTTACGAAAAGAAAATATGATTAAATCGGTGATTACCTTCAATAAAGAGAAGAGAAAGGAAGAGAAAATAAATACCACTCATCTTAAAATTCAAGGAAACCCCGCCCCAGTTTATGTGACAGATAATTTAACCAGCAAAACTAGGCATCTATATTACTTGACCCGAGAGTATACAAAGACTTGCCACCAAGCTAGTTGCTGGACCTCGTTTGGAAAGGTTTTTATCAGACTCAAGGAGGGTCAACCGACCATCCGCATTGAATGTGAGGATGATATTGTGGGCTTAAGCATGCAAAAATGACTAGATTACACCCTAATTAGCGCTACTGTTTCTACTGTTATATTATGTTACTATTTTAAATTGTCAAAACTTACACAGGCACACACACATCTTGTCTACAAACATTCAAACATACACCATCAAAGAATCATAACCCACTCCACATACATTAAATCCGGTATATACACTACCAATGATCATTATCTCATCCGTATACAATTACTAGAAAAATACACTTTATTACCATTACCAAAATATTCAATTTGTGCATCTTACATCGCCAACAGCAACAACATAACCTCGTATTTTAAAACTAACTCTGTATTGCTGCACATATTTGGTGCGAAGTTAAAAAACTCCTACACTAAAATTCGATCACGATGATACACTCATCAACAACGACCTAGATAATATGTCGTTGGCCGATAGTACCACCTGTAGCATAGATGATATCTCTGCTGACAGGCTTTATCTAACCATCAGGTCTCTGAACTTCGTCGTGCAAAATATTCGAAGTGTATATTGTAATATTGCTCAATTCCAAACATTGTTACATGGTTGCAATATCTACTGGGATCTACATAAACTGACTGAATGTTGGCTTCACAATAATGATCGTGTATTACCAGAGCTAGCCGGCTATAACCATGCATCAACTACAAATAACTATACACAAAATGAAGGTGTTGTGGTCTACTACAAAACAACCGACAATTACATTATATCTGAACCACCATTAATGGATGCGAACTGCCTTATGATAAAAGTAAATAGTAGTACTGTTATACTTGCTATTTATCGGCCTCCCGCTTATAGAGACACCACTAATTTCCTTGAATCCCTGAACAATATTATTAAATCGTACTGCAATCAGTGCAATCATGTAAATAGTAATGAAACAATGTAATTTTGTATGATTCTTATAATTGTAGTTACACAAAAGCACACGCGTAAAACGCGGTAAAATACAAGAATGGAAACGTCAGTTTTACGTCAGAGACAATTGACAAAGATCACTTGGTTCTGTAACCATAGACTATAACAGTTCCTCCCTCACTTAGAAGAGACTGTTTCACCCCCCGGGACGTAAATCTGACGATATCAACTTAGTTCACTAATTTACTAACATAATTAACTTAAAGATTGAAAACATCAACATAAAATATAAAACATAACTCAAACTAAATCTAAGTATTACAAATCAAGGCGAACTACTGGTTTCCTAACTCTTTGACTCCTGCGCAAACCTTGTTCTGAGCATGAGGTGCCCGAACCGGTGTTCGCTTCGGCCTCAGAATTTGCAACAATATTTGGATCAGAGTCCGGTTGAGCAACCGTTGGCTCAGAGTCTGGTTGAGCAACCGTACTCGAGTCCAAACACGGCTCAGCTGGAGAAGAGTCTAATTTTGAATGACAGGCAGAAGTCAGACTGGAAATCGGTCGTTCGTTATTCTCCTCGCAAGCGACGGGTGCATTTGCACTTTCCTCGGATATGGGTATATTACCGCCCACTTTACGTATTTGATCAATGTGTCGACGCCACAGCATGCCATTGTCAAGTTTAACAGAATAATGTAGCTTCCCGAAAACCTTATTAATCACCCCCAGCTTCCAATGACCTCATTCGTATAGTTTCTAGCAACCACTCTATCCCCAGGTACTAGTGTTCTTAAACGCGCCACCTTCACCTCTCCCTCGAAAGGCTCTGTACTATTGCTTAGACCAACCGGATCCTTTCGGGGAAGCACTGTACTCTTGTTTGGACAAATTAATGATAACCGCGAATTAGGCTGGTAGGACAAAACCAGGTCACTTGGAGATCTGCCTGTAGCAGGGTGTGGTGTAATGCGATATTGAAAAAGAATTTGGTTTAACTTGGCTTCCAATAAATCCCCCAACGTGCTGAGACAGCGTAATTTATTCTTAAAGGTTTGAACATAGCTTGTCCATTTGTAGCCGGGTTGTACGGAGCTGACCGCCTGTGTGTGATTCCGCGCATTTTAAGAAACTCATTAAATTTAGGATTAACAAATTGTGTTCCATTATCACTAGTCACAATATCTGGGTTACCGAATGTTGTAAAATTTTTGTCTAATACTTCAATTGTAGAATCCGTGTTTATTCTATTTAAAATATGTATTTCAGGCCACTTTGAAAATGCGTCAATTAGTAATAGAAAATATACATTATGGAACCTGCCGGCAAAATCAATGTGCACTCGTTCGAATGGTTTCGACGGGTATTCCCACGTATGTTTGGGCGCTACCGACGGCGGTGAATTTAAATGTAAGGAACATTCCGTGCAATTCTTTACTAATTCCCTAATGTCTTTGTCCATCCCAGGCCACCAGCAGTAGCTCCTAGCCAAAGCCAACATCCTAGTAGCTCCGAAATGACATGAATGCAGGTCCTTTAATATCTTGCTTCTCAAGCATATAGGCACAACAACGCGGCTCCCTCTCATTAAGCAATCATTTTGCAAGGAAAATTCTATTTGGTCAATACCGAACCTGTCATTAAGAGGCACCATCTTCCCAGTTCGTAACGCCCCCAACAATGGCTTAACCAATTCGAGAAAAACTGGATATCTATTTACAAATGCTTTCAACCCTTGCTTCGCTTGGGTTGTGCTCATTTCCTAAGGTTTAATCGCAATTAAAAATTTGCGGGATACAAGCTTTTGGAATCAGCACAACCCAAGCGTTAGCAAGGCTTTCAAGCATTATATCATTACTTTCGTTTTAGTACAACTGATGTTTTTTAATAATTACTTTATTAAGTAATAGAAAAGACAACGTTACGAAGAAACACAGGATACAGCCAACTGTTAGTTGTAGCAACTGCCTGCCTGATTAAATATACATTTAACATAATAAGTGTAACAAACACTCACAAATTTTCACCTTTATATAATATTAGTAGGATAACAAACGATGTTCAGAAAATTGTGAGCTTAGTCGGCACACATTTATTTTTGTTGAAGTTTTCTAAAATTCTAGTAAATTCTCAATTGTCTTTAAGAGATCTTCACAAAAAAATAAATTCGATGTGAGTGATTTGCCTGAAGTCGGCTATGTCGTATGAATTATATAAAATACTAGCTTTCTTCCGTGGCTCTAATGCAATGAGATGAAATGTAGTTTGTACCTCTGCGTGCCCTAAATGTAAATTAATGTGTTGTTTGAGTACCTATGCCCGATATTAGTCGTAGTGAGATGAATGATAAACAAAAAGTAGATATGTTATACGAATTATATTTGAAACAAAACATTAATAACAGAAAAAATAAATGTATAACCTTTACATACAAATGTGCCAGTATAGCTTTTTTATCGATATGGGCACCATCATCCATACAGTAACAACATTATTTGCAGTAGGCGGGGCGACGCCATTTTAGGGAAACATTTGGCTATGGTTAGCTCGCGTCCTAAGATTAAATCTATGGTAACTACACAAGCTTCTCACAATTCTGATACAGAAGTAATTGTTAAAGGCATGTCCGAAGTGTAAGGGTGACCACAATTTAAGTAATTGCTCACAGTTTCTAGCATTAAGTAATGACGCACGTCGTGGGTTATTGCCAGCTTACAAGATTTGTTATAATTGTTTTAAGTATGGTCATGATGCGAATCATTGCAAGAAGCTAGGTTGCAAACTATGTAGGCGTATGCATAACACACTAATACACATATCGGAGTCTACAAGTATACATAACGATCATTCTGATAATAATTCGTCGTCATCGTCTGTTACCTCCAATGCAAGTAACGTTGCATTATCGGCAAGTGTGTGGCGAAGCAGATAAACAGTGCGATGTGTGGTTGTCAACCGCTTTGGTTATATTACATTACGATATTAGTGCGTCAAGATGGTTATAACATGCAAGGCGGAATTTCAGCCCGAGCCGAAGGCGAGGGCGTAATTGAGCCGAGCATGTTATAACCAATACGCACGTATATCGTACGACGTTTTTTAACACATTTGCGAGGAAACAGAAAAAAAACATTTTATATTTTGTTCATTTTTAATTATTGAAACAGTTAGTAAAATTACAATTATTAAAATGATACGTAGTTGTAGTTGGTTTTTATTTATGTTTTTATTATTATTATTACTATTCATAATGTCATTGTTTTGTGTTAGGGTAAATGTTGGAGACGCCGAAACTTCATGAAAGGTGGCAGAAGAGCATTGTAATTCGTCATTAGTAGTAAATAAAAAAGGATCATCAGTAGAAGTAGAGGGGCGCGGCTCAGGGCAAAACTTCTTCGTTTGTGGCTCCAAATTTATTGCCTGAGTTATTTTGGCACTTATATTTGCTTTGTTTTGGATGGAATCTTCTACATAAGATTCTGCTACTGCGTTAGAACGCCACCCGCCATGCCGCTTTAAAGTCAATATATCAGCTCCCAAATCAGCAAGTAATGTAGCTGAAGTTCTTCTGAAACTGTGCCCTGTATAACAATCAGTATTCGGCAATCCTAAAAACTTGGCGACTTCCTTTGGCATGGTACCGAATTTCTTTATGCCAATAGGTTGCGCAGTACATTTACCTTTTTGGTAATTCTGAAAGAAATGATTATTTTTTGACTTAGTCGTACGCAGAGCTGCATATTTTTTGACCACGTCATAAAGTGGGCCGTCGATAATAAAAGATCGGGTATATTTTGTTTTTAGTGTTTGGGATTTTAACTAAAAGCATTTTGCCTTGATTTTCAATGTCTTTTGTGGTAATATTGTGAAGCTCTTGCCGTATACATGCACCATTAATACCAAATATAACGCAACCTGAAAATAAATAAAAATGTGGTAGATAAGGTACTTAGCTTACAGACGGTCGTTAAAAAATATGTAAAAGAGTATGTACAGTAGGTAGATCAATACATAAAATAAGGAGGCAAACTGACCTTTGTTGCCAGCTACTGGCTATCTCGGCTGCACCGGCTCCACCCGAGCCACGTTGGGCGCTTAAGCGACTTGATCGGGAGCTCCTCCTGGAAGCCGCCATCGTACAGACCTGGGCCCCTGCGCCGGACAGGCCTGTCAGCATAGACGATGAGGCGGAGTGGTTCCGGGAGGCCATGACCCGTGTCTGTGACGCGGTGATGCCTAGGGCTCCGCCCTATAATCCGAGGGGTCAGGTCTACTGGTGGTCGTCGGAGATCGCGCAGCTCAGACGGGCCTGCGTGATCACGCACCGCCGGTGGGCGTAGGAGGCGTCGCCGCCCCGCAGAAGCGGAGGCCCGAGAGGCGGAATTGTACGAGGGATACAGGGAGTCCAGAGGTGCCCTCCGAGCGGAGATAAGGCGGGCCAAACAGGCCGCCTTCCGCGAGCTGCTGGAGACGCTGGAGCGGGACCCTTGGGGGCGGCCCTACCGGATGGTGAGGGGCAAGCTGCGCCCCAAGGCCCCGCCGTTAACCCGGTGTCTCCAGCCGGAGCTGCTCGGAGGAGTTGTTGGCTCCCTGTTCCCAACGCGGGCGGTGGAAAATGTTCCACCGCAGATGACTCTGCCTCGGTTGCCCATGGCGCCCGACGTGGATGACGACCGACGTGCCCGAGGTCACTTGGGTAGAACTAGAGCTGGCGGTGAAAAAACACCGCCCCGGGACCCGACGGCATTCCAGGCCGAGCGTGGGTCCTAGCCCTAGTCGACGACGCTCTCGAGCCCCGACTGAGAGGGCTTCTCAGCGCATGTTTGGAGCGGGGCCAGTTTCCGAAATTGTGGAAGACGGGGAAACTGGTCCTCATCCGAAAGCACCCGCGCCCGGCGGACTCGCCGTCCGCCTACCGGCCCATAGTGTTGCTCGACGAGGTGTGCAAGCTCTTTGAAAGAGTAATTGCGAAGCGCCTCGTCGAGCACCTCTCAAGAGTGGGGCCGGACCTGGCGGATGGCCAATATGGCTTCCGCCAGAGGCGCTCCACCGTGGATGCCATCATGCGCGTGAGGGCTCTGGCGGAGGATGCAGTAGCCCGGGGTGAGGTGATGTTGGCGGTGTGCCTGGACATCGCCAACGCGTTCAACACCTTGCCCTGGAGTTGCCTCTCTACCTCCGCCGCATAGTCGGGGCGGGGCGTATTTGACGGAGAGAGCCGTCATCTACCCAACCGTGACCGGTCTCGGTCGGCGTGAAATGTCGTGCGGTGTTTCACAGGGATCGGTCCTGGGGCCGCTCCTGTGGAACATCGGATACGACTGGGTGCTTCGCGGTGAGCTCGTAGGCGGTGCCGCCGTCACGTGCTACGCGGACGACACGCTCGTGACGGCGTGCGGGGCGACGTACCGCGAAGCGACCCTAAAGGCCACGACCGCGGTTGCTCAAGTCGTTTAGCGGATCCGGCGGCTAGGTCTCGAGGTGGCTCTGCATAAAACCGAGGCCCTGTTCTTTCATGGGCCTCGGAGCAAGCCACCCGAGGGATCCAGTTTCATCGTGGGAGGAAATCACATCGGCATCAAGCCCCAAATGAAATATTTGGGGCTCGTGCTCGACGGCCGATGGGACTTCGGAGAGCACATCCGAAGTCTGGCCCCCAAATTAAAGGGCACAGCTCTCGCTCTAGCGCGGCTGTTGCCCAACATGAGGGGGCCCGATGACTCCTGCAGAAGACTCTACGCGGGGATCGTGCGGTCCATGGCCCTGTATGGGTGCCCAATATGGGCGGAGGCCCTGAAAGCCGGAAGTGTGCGGATAATGCGCGCTCCGCAGCGGGTGATGGCCATCAGGGTCATCCGCGGGTACCGCACGATCTCCTTCGAGGCGGCGAGTCTCCTTGCCGGAACTCCGCCATGGGACCTGGAGGCGAGAGCCCTTTCGCAACTGTACCAGTGGCGAAAGGAGGCGCGGGAGCAGGGACGGAACCCCTGCACGCCCTCGAGAAATCGAGGCCGTGCAGTCCCAGCTCCGCCAGGCCATCGTGGTGGAGTGGAAGGAACGACTTGGGCGACCAAGCGCAGGGCACGCCGCAATAGCGGCGGTAAGGCCCATCATGGAGAATTGGCTAGAGAGGCAACACGGAAGCCTCTCGTACCGACTGACGCAGGTGATCTCCGGGAAGGGGTGCTTCGGGGACCACCTGCATCGGATCAGGAAGGAGCCAACGCCTGAGTGTCATCACTGCGACGCGAGCGAGGACTCAGGGCTGCACACGCTGGCGGACTGCCCGGCGTGGGAGGCGCCGAGGCTTGACCTCGTGGCAGCCATCGGGGTGGGAGTCCTTTCGCTCGGCAGCATGATTGCGGCAATGGTGCGGAGCGCGAGCGCGTGGGCCACCGCCACCTCCTTCTGCGAGCATGTAATGCTCGCGAAGGAGATGGCGGAGCGCGCCCGGGAGAGTTAGAACTCTCCCGGCCCGCCGAGCTCGCAACATGCTTGCCGCGCGTCGCAGGCGACTCAGGCGCTGGAGGTCACTTAACGACCTCCGTCCTCCATGAGCGCAGCTCCATGGGGTGGCGGGTGAGGCCGCCTGTCGCCCCAGCAGAAGCAGGCCGGGACGGTGGGGCGACTAGCGCCCCTCCCCCAAACCGGGGCAAGACGGGGACACCGTGCTTCCCAAACCCGTGGGGGCCATCTCGAAACCGGAGAAGGCCCAGGGTCAGTCGGGGTGCGAGGGATATGCTCTATGGGCAACCTTACATCCCGGCGTCTGTAGACCCGAGACGGCGTGCGGTTTTAGTCGGTTCTAGCCCGACATAACCGCCCCCGCTGGCCGGCGGGGGGTATCCGAAGGGATTTCCGCACGAAAAAAAAAAAAAAGTGTACTGGCTATCTGGAGCATCTTTTAGAAACTTTTCGACGTCATTAGAGCGTCTCTTTAAAAATGCAATGAGATTTGAATATAAATTAATATCGACACCATTTTTCATCTTGAGGGTACTTTTCACCATAGAATATGTTGTCCACAACGAGCTAGGCTTATATTTACTAGCTAGTTCATTAAAATACGCCAAAACTACATTTTCGGAAAATGACTTGACATTTTTCATGTTTTTCCACTTCAAGAAATTTTCATACGTGGTTGTGTATCATTTTTTTTTTTTTTTTTTTATCGTGCGGAAATCCCTTCGGTTATGTCAGGCTTGAACCGACTAAAACCGCACGCCGTCTCGGGTCTGCAGACGCCGGGGTGTAAGGTTGCCCATAGAGCATATCCCTCTGATGACCCTGAGCCATCTCATCTCCTGTCTCCTCTGAAAGCAGAGGAGTACGGAGAGCGATGTGTTCCCGCCACGTTGGGTATTGGCCGACGATCAATGCCAACCCTATGAAGGGGTCTGAAGACCCGAGACGGCGTGCGGTTTTAGTCGGTGCAAGCCCGACATAACCGCCCCCGCTGGCCGGCGGGGGGGTATCCGAAGGGATTTCCGCACAATAAAAAAAAAAAAAAAAAAAAAAAAGGTACATGAACATTTATCGAATTATTTACAGCTTGTGCGATGCGTGCTTGCACATTTTCGGTACATGCTTCGATTTATTAAATTGTGTAGAAAACAGAGTGTCCGTTATGTTAGCGTACACAAGAGCTATATCGAGTTGGTTACTATGCAATTAAACTCTGTGTAAATACTGCCTAATTAGTGTAAAAATAAAAAAAACTCTTCCCCTTTAGTCTAGGAAATAAACACCATTTTCACTGTGTACGCCGGCGTCACGATCAAGCTAGCGTACACATGGCCGTACTCGAAAACGGCTAATTGTAAAGCAACAGAGTTTACACACAAAAATAGTGCTCTAATACTTCTCCCGCTATGCAAAATTTCATAACGATTGCTCTTGTAGGAACAGAGATATTGAAAAAGAATTTTCTATGACATTCGGAGCTGGCGTTATGGCAGCGGACACATAATAGTTCTTAGAAAGGGAACTTTTCTTTTAATAAATGCTATTTGTATAAATAGTGCGTGAAATTCTGCCTCTATTAGTGTAAATACTTCATGCGAATTCGCAGTTGAATAATCAAAAATCTATGTTAAGTTCTAGGAACAAATTTATTGACGTACAGTCGCGATCAAAATGAATTATTAGTGAAATTATAAACAGAGATATAGCGTTATTTTCTAATATAAGTTAGCATGATGTGTTTTAACATAAATAAAATTAAAATGATTACCTATTTATGTGCTTGTATCCATTTTTTTTTTTCCATTCCATTTTATATAACGGTACCTCATTGTTGACGCGTATTTTGATCTAGATCTAAAGTACCTTTTTTTTTGTGCGGAAATCCCTTCGGATACCCCCCCGCCGGCCAGCGGGGGCGGTTATGTCGGGCTTGAACCGACTATAAAGCAGCTTCGTTCGGTGAATATTTGGCCTTTTACGGAATTCGGTTTATTTTATACTGGTATATATAATCCTTATTTAGGGACTCTGGGAAGCGGGTATCAAATCAACAAATTGTCATCTTCAGCGAGTGTTGGTGGAAATTGTAATTTGACCTTCGAGGAACTTCACGCCACACAGCCCTTAAAGACCGGCGGTTTAAATTCATTCCTCTGATACCGCTCACGTCGGATCCTGATGACGACACTCCGCTTACGCTGGGACATATTGATTGGTCGTGCACTTACGTCGTTGCCACAACGTAACCTCCTGGATCATTCACCAAACCACTTGTCTCGTTATCAACGTGTTGAACTACTCCGTCAGCATTCTGGAGTAGATGGAATAAAAAGTATGTCGCCGAGCTCCAACAGAAATCAAGATCACCCTGGAGCGGATGAGAGTGGTCGTGTGGCTGACATCCAGACGTCTGCTGGTGTAATCAGGAGGGCCTTTAGCAGAATCTGGCCTTTTCCTGAGTTTTCAGATTGAGTTTATGGTTGTTGTATGTTGAAGACGTGGTCCTCAACGGCCGAGGGCATGTTCAAGCGCCTACTTAATCTGCCACCGCAAAAACATACATCTCGCGTAGCTATCCTCGTGCAGTTAATCAAAATACCTACCTGTTGTTTGCATAAAATAAATGTTGTCTCAGTCGACTATTAAAGATCCAACACTTCACATTGAAACACACCGTTGTTTTTTTTTATATATTTAGGACACGTCAATTTGACTTCACCTCGCCAGATGGTAAGCTGAAGGTAAAGTCTCAGGAAAGACGGTCACCATTACATACACGTACCATGTTAACAATGGTGGCACTCAGCTTGACGGCCTCATCAGAAGAGGATTGTGGTCGCAGCACCGCGTGACACCCACCGGTCCCACTAGTGCTGCGACCACAATCCCCATGCCCGGCTATGCACTTGCTGACCCCTGAACGCAATCAAACCGAAATTGGATTACTATGGAGGGCTTTCGCAATCGTGCACGGTGGTACCCACCCGACCGAAATTTGTGTCATCAAATTTCTACCAATTCTTAATCTTATTAAGTTCCTGAATCCCGCCCAACCATCAACTACTTGTATAAAAGATACCCGCGTATTTAAGTAACGGTTTGCTCTTTATTTTGCATTTGCATTTTAGAACGTCATTCATCCAATTTAAGTGGCCTAAAATGATTCTGTCTTATTCCTTTTTACTCAAATTATCTACGACCACCAAGCCAAGTCCCTCTTGTTAAGCCTGATGAGTGCACTCTGAAATTCTTATCACAGGACAGAATCGATCACTTTTTGGAACAGAATGTCATGAAGCCTGTCTAAACTTGAGTTATAAGTTCAACAAAAGTTTGTCATTTAATCTTAATGACCGAGCTTATGTTGGAAAAGATACGGAATTTACCAACTACGAAATCTATACAATTGTGTAGGTACTCACTGCAACTTCTAATGACACAGCTAATAAAAGGTATCTCACCATTAGTACAGCAGTTCATCGAGATCGCGAGTAACTGCAGCTGAGAAAAGTAATTGGTCGATCGACGTAGTCCGTCTTTCACTGCAGAGAGAATGTGCCATATATAAACCACTACGTAGAATTGCCATTCGATAGTTTTTTACTTGCACTGCGAACGTACGCTCGTACCTACGCAACAATGGGAATACCGGTTAGTAAAAAAATTACTTGCTCTTATTTTATTATTGCGGCTGGTCGTCCTTTTTTTACTCTTTTATGAGGCCTCGGAAACCGTTATGTAATTCATTACATAACATTATGTTTCCTGTTTTTGTAATTGTGCTATTACGTCTGCTTAGGTACCTAGGTATGGGGTGTGTGTTGGGTAACCTCCTCGAGTGTCGCTCCGATTCCGATCCCGCTGCAGTCCGGGGGGAACGGAATCGGAGCGGCCGGTACACCCTGGGCGGCGGTCAATGGCTTCCCCTTCACCCCTTCATAGGGTTGGCATTGATCGTCGGCCAATACCCAACGTGGCGGGAACACATCGCTCTCCGTACTCCTCTGCTTTCAGAGGAGACAGGATGAGCGATGCTGTTAGTGGTGAGATGGCCCAGGGTCAGCCGGGGTGTGAGGGATATGCTCTATGGGTAACCTTACACCCCGGCGTCCGAAGACCAGAGACGGCGTGCGGTTTTAGTCGGTGCAAGCCCGACATAACCGCCCCCGCTGGCCGGCGGGGGGGTATCCGAAGGGATTTCCGCACGATAAAAAAAAAAAAAAAAGAGGTATATGAAAGTCTTTCCTTTTCCCAAACAAGTAGAAACATAATATTCAGATTACGTATTAAGTACACTCTGGCTTCAAAGCCTTTGTTTTGTCCAGAAATCAAACTCACCTCGTTTCATAAACACCAACTACAACTGTTATCATTCATCTCGTTAGCTCCGTTGTGGTTTTGGAAGACACTGTGATGAGCAATCTAGTCGTTAGTGAAGTTTTAATATAACCAGGTTGCATGGCGGTAGGTACCGTAGGTAGTTTAAGAGAGAGCACTTAGGTAGCTGCCACTCAAGTGTTGTGGGTAGAGGAGACCTTACAAGGAACATTATCATTCGTGTATCACTCGTATGTAGGTACACTGATTCGATAGTTATCTGTATACCTACACAGATAACTATCGAATCAATGTACCATACGAGTGATACACGAATGATAATACAGCTAATAAAAAGTGATTCAATAGTTATCCGTGTGTGTACGTTATACCAGTTAAGGCGACTCTTTTTGTACTCTATGTCAATTAATGCTAATTATTTGTTGTGACATGCAAAAATCTGAAGGTAACAACATGCATGAATTATAAAATAAAAGCTTTGTTTATGCCTATCTAATCTAGCATTCTATAGTACTGATTCATTCTAGTCATTCATCGTTAGACTATAGACATAGATTTATATAATACATACATAAAGTCACGTCTCTTTCCCATTGGGGTAGGCAGAACCAACATCTTTCCACTTGCTACGATACACCAGGATCTTATAATAATATTTTTAATATAGCAAAGGAGTTTATCTACAGTGCATTTTGAGGGTTTTGAGAGCCCGTCTTGTTCTGAAATCGTGTAATGTGCAGAAAAAGTGGCGGGTCATACCATAAGAGTTAGCGCCATAGTTAGTTACCATAAGAGCTAGTAACATATGTACATCAACTACGGTGTTTATTAGAGCCGACCTTGCGAAAACTATAGCCTTCTTACAGCTTGCTTACCTACTCGTTAGAGGGGTTTGGGTATTCAAGTGGTCTGTACGATAGGCACTATGTACCTATATGCGTATTTAAATAAAGTAGGTAATTTGTATGTATTATTTCTGAACATTTTGATGCATCTTTACAACTTTTATTAATTCCAGAAATCAATAATACTACTGTGCTGCGTGTACTGTGGCTTCGCATCACAGGAAGGTCACTTAATACCTGTCGAAAACTATGAAACTGAGTTACATAATCTCGGTGAACATGTAGAAATACCTGAAACACCGGTCAGAGTTATTAAAATAACAAAAACCGTAGCCGTCAAGGTGCCGGTGCCATATCCAGTAAAGGTGATTCAAAAGGTACCATATCCTGTACACATTTCTAAGCCTTACCCCGTTCCCGTGCCTCATATCGTCAAGGTCCCTCACGTCGAGTCTCCAAAAACATTGCAAGGTAACGAAGCCCTCGGTAGCCATGACAGTCACCTACATGCATACAGCCAACCCGGAAACTACCAAGTACAAGAGCAACATTCAAAGGACGGGTCATCGAATGGAGAATCTTATGAACCAGAAGTACAGTCTTACAACGAAGGTTATTCCAGGCAATCCCACCAGTTCGTACCGTTCAACGATGACTACTCTTCAGAAGGAGCTCCCGGTATTTCTTACGAAGGTCCATCTCACAACTACTACGGCAATGCCGGTGTAAATTCCGCGGAGAATTTAGAATCCAAAAATTATGATAGCGCTATAAAAAACTACTGGCAAAACGCTAACTCTGTCGGGTATGGTGGCCACGGTCACTAAGTTACAATTAAGTAAAATTAAGATTGTTGATTGATATGTACCTGACTGGATTAAAGTTTTTTTTTGCGTATTTCCTGTACATAGTATTGTGTGAGTGCTTTGCGTGTGTTTTTGAGTGAATAGCGAGTATACAGATTACAGTAGTTTTATTGTTAAGATTAGGTAACTTAATTGTTTTGTTGTTACTACATGTGTATGGCGTACTATAATAAAACGTAATACCATCAGGAAATTTATTTATTTACCATTGCCACTGTTATCACATCGATTAAAATATTCAAATCATTACAATATAACGTGATTAAATTTATTATAATAAACATTTATTTTTAATGCTAAGCATCATAACATTGTATAAGAGAATTCACTTAAATCTTAGGAATGAGAGAAGTTTTAATTTTATAAACGAAGTTGTAGCCACTTACGTGTGTTGTTGTTATACAATTTTAAGTTGCATAACAATAACGCTACGCCGCGCCGTCACTAACTTTTCGAATCAGTGTTTTGTAAAAAATACAATCTAAAACTTATCTTAGGTTTATGTAACGCAATAGACGTATAGCAAAATTAAATTAGTGGTAACATTAATAGAAACCCAATTCTGTAATGAACCTGTTCAAAAGAAACTATTAAATACGTACATGTAAAACACTATCGGTAACTTATCATTAGGTAGGTATATACTAATACCAATTTATTCATTAAAAGGAGGCTAAAATTGTACTCGAGGACGTTTGCCTGCATTATCGTTTTCTGAATCATCTACCGTCATTTGCTCATCAGGGGCTGGCTTGACTTTAATGACGGGTCGTAGCAATATATCTGGTTTTTCATCTTCATCAGACACATACATTCGCGTCAAATCTGAAGCAACCGATGCAGTTTCACATGCACTGTGGGAATTAAAAATATATTTATTTCTAAGTTCATGAGTTCATCGGCGTCGGATGGAAGTAACACAAGATCACTGGTTATGTAAATGTTTATTATAGGCCTATATTCAGCAGTGGACGTCCCATAGCTAAGATGATGACAAACAGCGTCGTGTTTGTAAATATTCTATCACGTAGTCAAATTCCGCGATCAATCGTGTGTCAGAGGACCCTCTCCTCCCTCTTTTCCGCCTCCCTCCACTAGGATCCACAGTTTATATCCACATGTGGATCATTGGAAACTTTTATATCCGCTCCGATAGTGGAGGGAGGTTCTTTTCCCCTGTCACATCCTCTAGCTATGATGAAGTGGTGGTAGCCTGATGGCCAAGCTGCGGTTTCGCGATCGAGTTTGGAGGTTACCACACCGGCCGTTACTCTACCGAAGTGGCCACACTTCGAAGACAAGCAGTTTATAATCGACGTCAAACTACTTGACAATTTGACCTTGATGCGCAACCAATCACGCGAGCTCTTTGTCTCAAAGGACCGTCAAATCGACAAGATTTTTGGCGTTGACTATACCTTGACCTTTTTTTATCGTGCAGATATCCCCCGGTCGGCAGGGGGGTACCCCGCCGACCAACGGGGGTGGTTATGTCGGATTCGAACCGACTAAAACCGCACGCCGTCTCGGGTCTTCAGACGCCGGGGTGTAAAGTGGCCCATAAGGCATTTCCTTCGCAACCCGGACTATACCTTGGCCTGGAGACTTAACGGAAATGATAGTAGGTAATTTCGGAAACAACGCACGATTGACAGGCTTGAAGTCTCAATCTTCAATAATCAATAGAACGCTGGCCGTTAGCGTATTACTGTGTGTATACACCGGCCGCTTATTACTGTGTATACGTAGTATAAAAATGCAGCTACCTGTTATTATAATATTCGGATTCAGCAACTTGAACGTTGAAATGCGCTGTCGTCTGCTGTTTAATAGTCAGTAGGGTTGGCATCAAGATAGAGGGGCCTGCAAATGATAACGTGCTGGGTTTCGGCGGGATGTTGTCAAACAGCGATGCAGGAACTGTCACCTCCTTGTCTATGAACGGTGGTTGCATTATCACGTCCGAGTGGTCATCTTCGTCTTCTTCTACGATGTTACTATAAATAAACACCACATATTATTTTAACCTGCCATTTAAAGCCATTACACTGTTAACCTGAACACACACATAACACAAGCAAGTGAGCTTAGCTGGAGGGTTTAGCGGAAATACTAGTAATTGCGGTTAACAGTGCTTAAAAAAACTACGCTAGTATATCACTTGTTTGATCAACCTGTGTCCAAGAATTGTCCAGTACAAGACAGTTATGTACTTGTGTAGTATATCGTACGTAGTTAGGAAAATAAATACAGAGACATAAATATTCGTTAATAAGCTAATGCCTAGTTTTCTCCATCCGAACGCCAATCCTGATTGCATCCAAATCTTGCAATTTGGAAGCTAGTGTCCGCTTTCCTACTCTATCTCCTCCTTCCCAAGATTAATTAGACAATCTTAAATTTTACGACAGCAACTGCCGTTGGACCCACATCCGAGAGGAAAGTCTGCTCTAGAGACTCTCGTTCGTGAACCGTGTACCGGCAAACTGGTGAGGGTATGGTATATGTATGGTATAGTGACATACCCTAGCCAATGTTTAGTACGAGTTATAATGCCTGGTTTACTATTCATCTTTCAATTATGACCCTTTATAAATATTTTACCTTTCTAATTTTAAAGCGATTTTGTATTCTTGTGATTTTTGTACGACTTCCAGCCAGTTATTTTTATCTACAATAGCAGTTTCTGAACTAAATGAAGATCCTGGCCTGAAAAAGAAACAAATAAATGTTAAATTAATGAAGAGATCTTTAATATTACAAACACAGTTCAGCTAAATCTTTAGCTATCGGGAGTTTAGGGTATAACTGACAGCAGATTAATACGTAGCTAGGCTGAGGAACCCTTCATAACATGTAAAAAACGCAAAACCGTAATTGTAGCTTTTACTTCTTCTGTCCAGTGCTATACCTGTGATACAGTATATTTTCACTAGTACAGGTGACATTTCCTTTATTTCGCCTATATACCTATAAATTATATTTTTTTAAATAAATAATAAATAATCAAATACATTTAAGAATATAAAAAATAGTGCACCACCGGCATCGGGTACAGGGACCAAGATGCCGGTTGTTAGGGCTCCGGAGATAAAGCTCACAATGCGTGCCGTGTCCAGGAGGACTGCCTTCTGCATGAGGCCCTTAGCGCAGTTACCCAACATGCGTCTTTTAAAGTGTTGGTCGAGGCTCTTAGCAATCAACAATATACAACTATTGGAACAATGATCGCCGAATCTTCACTCCACATTTCGACAACCTCATGAGCTAAATCGAAATACTTAATTTGTTTATCTTTTGATTGATGAGCAGCTATCATGAGGTTCTCTTCATGAGGAATGATGATATCAAAAATCATTGCAAGCCTCTTTAATCGATCTATCACTACTATATCAGATTAATTAGCTAAAATAGTCCTATCAGTGATAATAGATCGATCCCAGTATAATGTGACGCGACCATTTTAAAGAACTGTGTCGGGCATATACCTGTGTATGGTACCGCTGAAGGTACAAGATTGTATTTAAGGGCAATTGCTGATGTACAATCTTGGCTACTTGGTTGTGTCTATGCAAATACTTGCCGTTGGCTAGACGAGAACAAATGGAAACAATATGCTCGATGGACTCTCCGGGCATACCCGATATAATTAAGTCAACCGTACCGTCGTTCAGAATATATTTTCGATATTTAGTCGTTATGACAACTTCGTCCATAATTGCAAAGAGAAAACTTTCGGTTTCTCCGAAACGATTACTGAACCGCAGCCAAGATACAGACGCCTTTGAGTCTATATCGGGGCCATTTAAGGCCCGATAAATGCGTCCGTGTAACTCTTTGCCCTTCCATGCCTCCTTGCGATCAGCATTACTAAGTATTACAGGTTTGCGCCAGTTGTCTCTGGCCAACGCAAGTGGGGTTAAGCCGTTGTCCACTGCGACCACATCACGGTGCATATCTGTATTTAGGGGTACAAAATATTCTCTAAGGTTATGAAGGGTCTCGGCATTTAGAAAGTCACGACCCCCCAGCTTTCGTGGGATATACAACCTTATTATTTATGACCGCGGATAGTGCATGCGAAATGCGGCAGCCTAAGGCCATCTAAGTATGCCGAAGGAATACATTAGGACTTAGGACTGGCATGACCCAACCATTACAGGCAGGCACCTTGTTACCACCCAATAAAAAGCTTTTCAGGACTTTTTTTCAGGCGGCCATAGAAGCGTTATATATATACCTTTCTCGATTCGTATCGGTGCATCGTTAGTCTTGCAAAATCCTGGATAGCGAAGGACCGTCTTCCGTTGGCCCATACATGATCTCAAGAAGGTAGTTAGAGTTGTATTAATTTTATACTACACCCTCAGAAGCCATGTATGTGGGACAGAGTCTTACGACTCTGTCTTCTTATAGTCTATCCAGCATGTTGCAAGATTCTTACGTTTACGACGTATCTGTTGACTAATGGGCATGTCAACTAAAAGCTCTTTAGTGCCACGCGCTCCGCTCCTACATCCATTCTGAGAGATAGAGATTATCGTTTTTTTTCTAGATGTGCATTCATTTTGACTCTCAGACCGTCGGTACGCATGTTATTGGTCTATAATTTCTGGGGTCCGTAGTACTACCGGACTTAAAGATTAAGTCGGTTTCTCCAGTTGCTAAGAAGTGAGGAAGCAAACCCGAGCGTATGGATGATTGGAATTGAGTTGCTAAACGAGTATGTGTGGTATGGAGCCACTTCAGCCGAAAATTGTGCAGTCCATCCCGTACCGCTGACTTTCAATTCGGTAACGAACGGACTGCACTTGCAACATCTTCGGCATCAATAAGAATTGGCTCCATAAACTGTATATTCTCACACGCTCGTTCAACCTCTCTCATGCAATCACCTTGTGTATGCATGACAGGCTGCGACCTGATGCTAGCCAGAATGCGTAGCGTAAATTGCGTATATGCGAATATTCGTAGCGTCAGCATCTGGTCGAGTACTGACACCCACTCCTTACTCGGGTTGTTCCGATTTTCGGTGAACCCAGCTCTTGTCCTTTTGGAAGGTGCGATTCTGATTATACCTATGTACGTGTTTTTCGTAGCGTCGTACTCGATTTGCCCATGCATAAAGTTCTGCTTCAGAAAGTCAATGCGCTCTGTGACACATGACGTGTATTGTTGAGGACTAACGTTAGACCTCAAAAACGCCCGAGTCATAAAGCACATCACCCTCGGGCGTGTATTGCCAGATCTGAAGCAGAATAGCTTGCCGATGATTGCCCTGGCCCCAGCAATACGACCGTAACGCCAGGCTGGCACAGCAGGCTTGGGGTCGAGTAGCAGTTTTATATACAACTAGCAGCCCGTCCCGGCTTCATGGGTGAACATTTATTTTTTTAACATTTTTGCATAAACGTACAGTAAATGCAGGACATTTCCAGCCGCGCAACACTTACCGTTGGTATCATCAGTCCATTTTTTAGCAAAATATTTCGGAATATTATTCATTGCTCCGATTTGGATGCTGTTCTGATGAATATAATCAATTTGTGGTTCGTAGCCGAATGCCGATCTATCACAATGGGCTAATATTCTATTGCGCGTTCTTGTTGCCTATCTCTCTGTTCCATAAGCCGCTGCGAGCGTTCCGCGCTAGATTACCGTGCACGCGTTTGCGAATTTGTAACTCTATTCTCAGCGAGGCGCTGCGAGTGTTCAGCGTTAGATTCCCTTGCACGTGCTCGTGAGATTCTGTCTGTATTTTCAGCAACGCGCTGTGAACGTTCGGCCCTAGATTCCCTTGCGCGTGCTCGTGAGATTCTGACCCGGTTTTTAGCAAGGCGAACGTTCGGTGCTAGATTCTCTGGCTCGCGACTGTCATACTAATTAGGTAGTCAACGTTGGTTACGTTCGCTGCGTAGGGAACCAACTGCGGGAATAAGCCGCTCGTCTAGCTATTTCATAGATGTGCCCCTGTCCTGTACTCCGGCCCTGGCGCTCCGGCGCGTCACGGCGGCGGCGTAGCGGCGAATTAATTTTATTTCAATTTTATTAAAGTCGTAGTATCTTTCGAATGGAATGTCCGATTTTAATAAAGTAAAAAGCGGCCAAGTGCGAGTCGGACTCGCCCATGAAGGGTTCCGTAGCAACAAGTAACATAATAATGCTTTTTTTTTTCATTTTATATTTTGAGTTGATTGAATGAAAGGTAAATTGCGTTTTACGATTTATGACGTATTAAAAAAAACTGCTTACTAAAACTGCTTTTGACATTTGGCAACGGAACCCTAAAAACGTAATTTACAGGTATTTAAACAGCCTGGGGTGTGTGTTGGGTAACCTCCTCGAGTGTCGCTCCGATTCCGATCCCGCTGCAGTCCGGGGGGAACGGAATCGGAGCGGCCGGTACACCCTGGGCGGCGGTCAATGGCTTCCCCTTCACCCCTTCATAGGGTTGGCATTGATCGTCGGCCAATACCCAACGTGGCGGGAACACATCGCTCTCCGTACTCCTCTGCTTTCAGAGGAGACAGGATGAGCGATGCTGTTAGTGGTGAGATGGCCCAGGGTCAGCCGGGGTGCGAGGGATATGCTCTATGGGTAACCTTACACCCCGGCGTCTGAAGACCCGAGACGGCGTGCGGTTTTAGTCGGTGCAAGCCCGACATAACCGCCCCCGCTGGCCGGCGGGGGGGTATCTGAAGGGATTTCCGCACGATAAAAAAAAAAAAAAAAAAAAGGTATTTAAACAGCCTTGCTTGAGAAATGATTTATTTAGGTAAGGATGAAGGCAAAGGTATAAATAACTTGGTCTGATTTTGGTCGGCATTTCTATTAAATATAAAAATGTTAAAAAGTAGTTATAGTGACATAACTACAATAGTTAGACGTTTTTTGTAGATATTGATATGTTCTTTAATATGTGTTTAATACGGAACCCTAAAAATATCCACAATTTTTAGGGTTCCGTTGCCATCTATCAAAAAACGGAACCCTTATAGATTCGTCAAGCCTATCTGTCTGTCCGTCCGTATGTCACAGCCAGTTTTTTCCGAAAGTATAAGAACTATACTGTTGATACTTGGTAAGTAGATGTATTCTGTGAACCGCATTAAGATTTACACATAAAATTAGAAAAAAAAAACAATAAATTTTGGGGCATACTTAGAACTAAAACTCAAAATTTTTTTTTCATCAAACCGTGTTTACGTGTTTGGTATCTATGGGTAGGTCTTCAAAAATGATATTGAGGTTTCTAATATCATTCTTTTCTAAACTGAATAGTTTGCGCGAGAGACACTTCCAAAGTGGTAAAATGTCCCCCCCCCCCCTGTAACTTCTAAAATAAGATAATGATAAAACTAAAAAAAATATATGATGTACACCACTCCACCACCGAAAATTGGTTTGAACGAGATCTAGTAAGCAGTTTTTTTTAATACGTCATAAATCGTAAACCGCAATTTACCTTCCATTCGATCAAATTAAATATAAAAATTATAAAAAAAATATATGTTACTTGCTGCTACGGAACCCTTAATGGGCGAGTCCGACTCGCACTTGGCCGCTTTTTTTGTTCTATCATCAATAGTTTTCGCAGCGCATGCGATGAAAGTTATTTTATAGGCAATTTTTTTACACCTTGGGTAACATTATTGTAGTTTTAGTAGGGATCCATATTTTTTTCTTGCAATTAAAATAGCCTATATTAATCAGTAATAGGTAATGTAGCATTCAAATGGTGTAAGAATTTTTTAAAACGGCTAAGTACTTTTTGGGCCAGTTCGTTACAAACATACTTACATACAAACCTTTCATCTTTATAATATTATAGTATAGGTATAGTATAGATATATTTGACTCCAGCTACTCGACATGCAGTGATGGCCGCACAGTACAAAATCGAATGTGTATCAACGAGGTCTTCGCTATTTTCTAAATAGCTATATACCTAATAGCGAATAATATCCACCAAGTTATTTATAATTGAGCCACACACAAATACTTACGTTGGAGTGAAGTTCACCATCATAGCTAGATGTTTCTGTTTATGAATTTGATATATGTTCTCTGAAGCCTCTGTCATTGTAATGTCCTTTGTGAGATCGGCGGACAGTTCTAGGCTGTCTTGCTGCTTTAAGTTCGTAATGCTGCTATCGGAAATGTCATTTATGGAGAATTTTAATTTACCTGCCAAAAAACACAAATAATTTGATTTTACTTTAGCGCCAGGTATTCTACCTTGCGAGCGCGTGGGCCGCCGCCGCTTCCTTCTGCGAGCATGTAATGCTCGAGAAGGAGATGGCGGAGCGCGCCCGGGAGAGATTTTGAACTCTCCCGGCTCGCCGAGCCCGCAACAAGCTCGCCGCGCATCGCAGGCGACTTAGGCGCCGGAGGTCGCTTAACGGCCTCCGTCCTCCATGAGCGCAGGCCTCCAGGCGGGGTGGCAGGTGAGTCCGCCTGTTACCCCGTGACACCGTGGTTCCCAAACCCGAGCGAGTCATCTCGAAACCGAAGATGGCCCAGGGTCAGTAGGGGTGCGAGGGAAATGCTGTATGGGCAACCTTACAAGCCAGCGTCTTAAGACCCGAGACGGCGTGCGGTTTTATAACCGCCCCGCTGGCCGGTTTGGGTATCCGAGAGGATGTCCGCACGATAAAAAAGGTATTCGACCTCAATTTTTTTTTATATTAATAGAATAATGCCTTGTCCCACCCAGAGATGACAATGAGGCATTATGTATCAAGTACGTATAATACATGCATAATATAGTAGAGAAAAACTGATAATTTTAGAGGTTTCTAATGTCATGTCGTAAATAAATACTTTTTTTGCGCCTACGTTGCAAACGCTAGCTGAACCTTACGAGATAGATCAAAATTATGTACTATAGTAGGTATTGTACACCTTAAAAGGTCTACAAAAATGTCCGCGATGGTATATGTCTATCTCTGGATAACCCACAATAACCATTTTTTACCTTTTACTTTTTACGAAAATAATGGCTTATTTACGAAGCGATTTTAAGCAATAAAGCATTTATCCTTATCCAATTAACTACCTTAAATACATTGTGTATTTAATATAGATACAACATGGCCCTGCCAGCATGCAACTTAAATACATATTTTCGAAGATATTATAGATTTAAAACACAGGGACATAGCGGTTGCGGCGGAATATTTAAGAAACAGCCATGGGTTTTACGTTACGCGTTCTATAGAAATGCAACATGTGCACAGATTACATAATATTATTCTAATACGAGACAGATACACGAACTAGAACAAACATTTGAGGCCACCGTAAGTCATGTAGCTGGCCTGGCAAAATTAGGGGGGGGGGGGGTCGGTGTTTAGTCCTTAGTGGGGTGACTTCTGCCAGGGAATTTACCTTTAACATAAATGCTAAGACGACAATAGCGTACGCCTAGGTGAGCGAAGCTAGGCTGTTCGGCGCGCACCGGCAAGTGCTTCATATACGTCCCCGCCGCTCCCAGGCTGCCGCCGCGGCCTGGGTGCGGGCTCGCTTGGATACATCCGGGCGGGTCGTCTCCTCCGGGCAATGCTATGGTTTATAACGAGCCTCGCTCATTCCACCTACCTCGGAACTGTAGTAGCTAAATATGATGCACGAGGGCGAATCTCCGGCGCCATAACCGGACCATCTGGCTAGGGGAAGAAAACCCTGAAACAAAAATAACCCCTGTGACTGGGCAGTCACCTGCGTCATGGACCTGCGCAGTTGAGCGCCGTACGCAGGGATGAAGGGATCCTGGAGGGCTGAGCCAAACGGCGCTGGCGGTTATGCGTCCGCGAGGCAACACGCCCTCTTTGGCCTGGATTTCAGGCTAAACGGTAGCCCCAAACACTAGCCATGGTTGGGGAAATTAGGTCAAGGTGTCCCATTAGTGGGCCACTGGCGAGGAGTGTAGGGTCCACGATAACCGTCTTTGGACGACTATCGTGGTGGGTAAAGGTCATGCTGACGGGGTAAGTGAGGGTTGACCAGCCGTTGTGGGTAGGCCATTTCATGCCCCCAGCGCCAACCCGATCGAGCCCCCGATGTCGCACTGTAAACCAGCCTTGCACTCCTATATCTCTTTGGTAGTCCTAGTGCCCCTCGAATTAAGTCGAGTAAGGCACTCCCAGTTGCGGGCTCCGTGGAGGGTGGGAAGCCAAAGGGACGAAATTAAAATTTTAACAATAACATGGATAGGCCAACTACCAATAAAAAACCTAACACCACAAATCCCAAGACTGGCAGCTCAGTGGTCCAGACTGCGGGTACCAGTCAAGGGAATGACTGCACACGCGCCTTCAGCGCACACTTGGCCCGAACCGGCAGCTCAGCGGCCCCGGCTGCAGGCACCGGGAAAGGCACCCACATTACTCACCACACCGCCCAAACTGGCAGCTCAGTGGTTAAAACTACGGGTACCAGGGAGGGCGAAAGCACCACACGCGCCCTCAGCGCACACTTGGCCAAAACCGGAAGCTTAGTGGCCTCGGCTGCAGGTACCGGTGGAGGCAAACACACAAAACAGAGACTCACAACCTCAGCCCAAACTGGAAGCTCAGTGGTTTCATCTACGGGTACCAGTGCGGGCACCGAAACAACCTTCACGGGAAGCTCAGTGGTTCCATCTACGGGTACCCGCGAAGGTAATCACACACATAAGGGGGAAACCCCTTTGTCTCACAAACCTCCCCCCGGGGAAGGCCCCCGTAGCGTCAGTCCGGTAGCTTCCTGCCAACCGGAGGACGCTTTCTCGGAAGGCTGGCAACTGCCTAAGAGAAAGGGGGCAAACAGGACCAGGGCACGCACCCAACCGATTGGCGTGGATGGCAAGGCAGCTGCCGAACCAGTCAAGCCAAAGTAACGGAAGGTCCGAAAAACGAAGAAGGAGAGGCGTATGGCGGCGACCGCGGCCAAGTCTCTGCTTTCTTCCTCACAACCCTCTGTCTCGGAAACGAAAACAGAGGCCATCGGTACCCTTAGCTTCGCCGCTGGTGGACGGAATATTCCGCCTACCAGTGGCGAAGCGAAGGGGGCTAAACAGCGACCGAATGGGAACGGTCAGTCCTCTGCCAAACGTGCTCTCAACGAGAGGATTTCGCCTCGCGGGGAGTACAAAAGGCAGAGGCTGGACCAAACCAAAAAGGTCGCCAGGCCAACCTACGCCCAAGCTGCGAGTACGCCTCTTGACGTCGCAATTACATGCGCGCGCACGGGGCGTATCGGCAAGGACGTATCCGAGCAGGTACTCACCGAGATACAAACTCGTATTTTCGGTGATGCCCTGGCTCGGAAACAAACTCAGCCCCCGAAGTTTAGAGCCAAACCGTTCTATGCTGAGGGGGTTCTGAAACTGTGGTGTGCGGATGAACACACACGCACATGGCTACAACGTGCCGTAAGCGATATGGTGCTCACGCCCAACGTCCAGTTGGTCGTGAAGCGCCAGACTGAGATCCCTCAGCGGGCACGTTGTGGCTTACTGGTCCCTGATCCACAAGGGCTTCTGGAAGACGCTCGCAAAATTGGGCGAGTTCTGTCCTTCCGGAACCCCGAGGTGGAGGTCGCAAAGTGGACCTTGCTAAACGCGACGAAACAAAACGCCGCGTGGTTCCTGGTGGTCGGAGTCCCAGAGGACCAAGTACCGACCCTTATGAAGGCCGGACGCCGTCTCGCTTTTGGAGTGGGGACGGTGTACGTCAAATTCCAGGGTCGGTCCGGCAGGTATGCCGACGTCCCTCTGGGATGGGACCCATCCACGGCCACCATCAAACAGGAGCTCAAGCAGCTAGCTGCGAGAGAGGAGCCCCATCCTCTCCCAAACGCTCCCGAAACTGGCGGGGAGGTGCCTGCAACAGCACCACCAACAGCCCCCGCCAGTGTCGTACAGGAAGGCGCACCCATGGAGGCAGAAGAGGCGGAGGACGTTCTGGCCTCAATCTCTCTGGCCTCCTGGGGGACGACCTCGAACCGGGCGACCTTTTCGCGGAGCTAAAACTTGGGGGGGACGAAGAGGGAACGACCAGTGATGGCGTCCCCTTCGTCGAAGATTAGTGTCCTCCAAGTGAACCTCCAGCACAGCCGGGATGGGACGGCTCAGTTACGTAAATGGCTGGAGGTTCAACAAACGGCAATTGCTCTGATCCAAGAGCCTTGGATCAGAGGAGGCCACATCCAGGGGCTCTCCAGCTTAGGAGGTAAGCTTATTGTGACAGGCGAACATGATCTCCCCAGATCGTGTATATATGTCACGAAAAACCTAAAAAAACAGGTCCTCACAGGGTTCTGTTGCAGAGACCTCACTGCCATAAGGCTGCACACACAGCTGGACGTCGAGGACAAGGTGGTCATCCTCGCCTCAGCCTACATGCCCGAAAAGGAGGAGCTGCCCCCGCAAGACCTCACCCGGCTGGTGGACCACTGCGAAAGGGAAAGGGTGGAGGTCATAATTGGGGCCGACACCAATGCTCATCATCCGCTATGGGGCATGAGCACTCAAAACGACAGAGGTTGTTGTTGAATATCTTTTCACTACTAACCTTACCTTACTAAACACCGGCTCTGAACCGATCTTCGTCACCAAAAAGAGCCGTACGATTATTGATTTAACACTAGCTACTGAAAACGCAGCGGAAGCCATCATGGGCTGGCACGTCTCCAAGGAGGCATCCTGCTCAGACCACAGGTGGATTCGCTTCGATCTACAGGCGGGGACACTACAAACTCTGCCAAAACGCAACCCGAGGAAAACCGACAAGGTGAAATTTGAGCAGCATCTGGCAAATAGACTTGCTCAACAGCGCTCACCATTGACTCTCGACAACATCATACAGATTGAGGAACAGGTAAACCACCTAACCAAATCTATAATAGACAGCTACCACATAGCATGCCCAGAAACCCTACCTCCCAAAACCCCAGGCAAACAGCCATGGTGGGGCCCAGAGCTAGAGCGCAAGCGAAGGAAGGTTAGAAGGGCTTTCAACAGGGCTATGAATACTTGTGCAGATGAAGACTGGGACGCCTATCGTTTAGCCAAATCCAGCTACAAAAAATGTATTAGATACCGAAGCAAACAGGGATGGCGAAAATTCTGTGGGAACATAGAATCATGCCAACAAGCAAACAGGGTAAGGAAAGTCCTAGCGCAGACAAAACCGATGGCACTGACCGCCCTTAAAAAACAGGATAATACACTCACAACATCGCCAGAAGAGTCTAGACGCGTACTCATCGAAACCCACTTCCCTGGATGCGTCTTCACGACGAAAATCAACTGGCACGATGAAACCAGTTATGGTTTCATCGTGCCAGTTGATTTTCGTGCCAGTTTGCCAGTCTCGGGCAGTAGGTGTTAACCTACTGCCCGAGACTGGCAGTACGCAAACAAAGTGGTCACACTGGAAAAAGTCCAGTGGGCCATCAGTAGTTTTCACCCTTATAAGGCAGCTGGCCCCGACCGAATCATCCCTGCTATGCTACAGTGGGGCGACAAACTAGTCGCAAGCAGACTGCAGCGTATCTTTAAAGCCTGTCTGGCACACAGATACGTTCCAAAAGGATGGCGGGAAGTAGGAGTAATTTTCATCCCGAAGCCAGGAAAGGGTGACTACACAAATCCCAAAGCACATCAACCAATCAGTCTGGCCTCCTTCATGCTAAAAACCATGGAACGCCTATGCGAGAGGGAGCTGAGAGATGGTGCACTAAAACAGCTACCCCTACATGCAAACCAGCACGCATACAGCTCCGGTAAGTCTACGGAATCAGCCCTCCATCTGGTAGTCAGCCGGATAGAGGAAGCGATCGAACAAAAAGGCTTCTGCCTAGGAACGTTCATTGACATCGAAGGAGCTTTCGAAAAAACCAGCTTCACCGGTATTAAGGCCGCCCTGTCAAAACATGGAGCGGAACCGGTACTAACAGACTGGATAACAAACAGGCTCAGCAAAAGAGTAGTTCGCCTTGGGGAAGAAGATCAGACAGCTCTGATAGCCAAAGGCTGCCCGCAGGGTGGAGTTATCTCTCCCCTTCTGTGGAATTTAGTGATAGATGACCTAATCACAAGGCTGAACAAAAACCGCGACTACACAATAGGCTACGCCGACGACCTAACAATCCTTATCTCAGGGAAGGTAGCGGGAACGGTCTGTAACCTAACCCAACAAGCCTTACGCATCGTAGAAAAATGGTGCAGGGAATTCGAACTATCGGTGAATCCGAACAAAACCGAGTTAGTAATGTTTACGAACAAAAGGGTATTAGGCGAATACCGATTACCCAAACTCTTTGACACGGAACTCCAACTGTCAAAAGAGGTAAAATACCTAGGCGTTATTCTTGACAGCAAGTTAAAATGGAGTAGCCACCTAGACAATAAATTACAAAAGGCCGGCATTACCTTCTGGCAGTGCAGAAGAATGATTGGTAAAAAATGGGGGCTATCACCGAAAATCATCCTGTGGCTTTACGAAACAGTAATCCGCCCCATGATAGCGTATGGCGCTATCGTCTGGTGGCCAAGGACCGAAAACAGCACAATAGCGGCTAAACTACAACGGACCCAAAGACTAGCCTGCATGGCAACCACTGGATGCATGAAATCTACCCCCACCGCGGCAATGGAAGCCATGCTCGGACTCCCACCCTTGGATCTGTTCATCCGCCAAGAAGCAACAGCTGCGGCTATACGCCTGAGGGCACTCAACCTATGGAGCGAGAGAAACACACGACACACCTCACTGCTCACAGATCTCATAAAGGAGATACCCGTGATAGGAGCAATGAATGATCGTGTACCCAAACAATACTTTTTCGACAAAAAATACAAGATCCAACTTCATGAGGACCACCGCTGTGAGGCTTTATGCCCAACGGAATTACGCATTTTCACAGATGGATCAAAAACTGGAACAGGCACCGGGGCCGGCGTTTTCTCGGAGGACCTTAATGTATCCATTTCAACACCGCTGGGGACCCATAACACAGTATTTCAAGCTGAATGCATGGGGATTACCCTGGCAGCTTCAGCGGTAATGGCCAGGAGAGTGGAAGGCCACTCAATACGCATACTCTCCGACAGCATGGCCGTGCTGCAAGCTTTAAACAGCCACACTATAAACTCGGGACTAATTTTGGAGTGCCATCGTAAACTGAACCAAATAGGCCATTCCAACAACATAACGTTGCAATGGATTAAGGGCCACAGCGGCTCGCGCGGCAATGATGCAGCAGATGAGCTTGCCAGGAGAGGATCTGACATGGTGGTAATGGGACCTGAGCCCATAATACCGATCCCCTTTGCATACCTACGAACTATAGTAAACAAACGAACGAGAGATCAACACAACAGCTATTGGACAAATCTGGAAGTTTGCAGACAGGCGAGGGAAGCACTCCCCGTGCTTGAAAATAGACTGACCAGGCGTCTTCGACAACTGACCAAACGGCAACTGCGCACAGCCACAGCTGCCATCACGGGGCACGGCTCCTTCAATAAACACCTTTTTATTTTAGGAATCACCGACAGCCCTCTCTGCAGAGCCTGCATGAGAGAGGAAAAAACAGCGGCACACGTGCTCCTACACTGCCCTGCAACCGCCACATACAGGGTTAAGTACTTCGGAAATACAGGTACGCTCCGGGAGATTGCCAGCAGCGCAATTGGGGTGGATCGAGTGAAATGCCCACCCTCACGCAAAAACCGCGCCTTGTCGTGGAGTTGCGGATACCAGCTCGCGAAACCATACCATACCATACCTGGCAAAATTAGTACAATTTTTCCTTCAATAGATGTCGTTAATAATTATAGATTCCATGCAGATTTTTTACAAAGAGGTAATAGATGGCGTTGTATTAAATTTTCGTTGACTTCAAATAATTTCAACCTTGCTTTGGGGCACTGGACGGGTGTCTACGGTCGTCAAGGTCAGAAACAGAGCGTAGGTAGAATGAAAATACAAGATAGAGCTATCGGCGTATATGAGAGAGGAATAGCGGTAGTTTTTTATATTGCCAGGCTATAAAATTATAATAGGTATAGGTAATAAAACCTCATATGCGTATGGAACAGAGCGAGGTAGCATAAATCAAATTTAATAAAGAAATGTTCTACGACATTCTATATAGTGTTTTCTAGACCCAAAGTAAGTATAGCTTAACTAGCTTGTGTTATAGGTTCTAGAATGTGGATATATATATACTTAGATACTTTTTTTGTAAATACATACATATAATACATAAAAGCACTCAGATCAATGTAAATATTTTCATTGAGCGAGAATCGAACCCGTGACCTCTGACTTAGCAGTCGAACGCGCTACTGCCACAGGGGTCGTTTGATTGCTCTGTGAGTGTAGAAAATTCCAGTCCATCCTAAGGTTGCCTGGAAGAAATCGCATTTAGCGATAAGGCTGTCTTTTGTACAGTCAATGACAAAAATAGTCTAAACAAATTCTAATTCACGGATCACCCTAGCTCTGAAACCTTTTATAAAATAATCAACAGAAGACGAAATAGATTAACTTTGTGCTCTGAGGATTATAATACTATTTTAATATTGTGTACATTAAATATTATGACCGCGGTAGCCTAGTGGTATGGGTAAAGGACTGCTGAGACGAGGTCTCGGGTTCGATCTCAGGTATTACCATGGCACACACCAATGACTTTTCGATGCTTTTCGAAGTTATGTGTGTATTTATCGCAGGTTTATAAGTGCCCGGTTAATGGCAATAGGCTCGCCACCTATTACATTGGGACCTAAACATAAACTGGCGAAATGTGGGTGCTAGCACCTCTGCCAACGCCTTCGGGGATATAGGCGTGAGTTTATGTTATGTATGTTATGTAAATATTGTGTTTATTTTGTTGGAAATGGTGTCCAAATTAAGTGTTATTAGCCTATCTATTTAACTTATACGTTTATCATATTATCTGTGAATTTAACCAACTTCTAAGGTGCTCGCATAATATGGCGGGTCGAAATAATTTCAAATTAAATCTAAATCAAACAAATTGAAAAACAAAAAATGTGTAAACCTATGTATGTGATCTGTGTTGTGGTGTGGGTGGTGTGTGTGTGTGTGTTAGAGTGGGGGGTTTGGGGGATGTGTGGGAGGGGGGGTTCCTGTGTGTAAAAAGTAAGGGTCACTATTTAATATACGCCAGGAGTCTTTCTATTTCAAGGTAAGTGAGTGATTTTAACCAGTCCGTTAGTACTTTTTTGCACTTTATAAGTGCAAAAAAGGTGTATTGTGATGTGTATAAGTTTATGTATTTCTTTATTCTATTATATACTCTCAATCTCAACACAAGTAATTCGCATTGGACGTAATCATCACCATGTACTTATTACTATTAACGTAGGGTACAGTCAGCATCAAAAGTTGATGATCATAAACATGATGCTGATGATGCTACAGGACGTCAAAAGTAGGTGATGCTACAAAGGGTCGAAAGTAAGTATTGTGATAAACTTTCAAAAGCTGATGATGAGTACAAATCACCTTGACGTTCAAAATTGTGCGAAAATATGAAAAAAATAACAGCCTAGAACTACAAAACAAATCTTTCATTTGCTATTGAATTCACACAATGACGGCAATTCTATTGCTCATCTCACTAAACTAAAATAACTTTATTTGAATGCAGTAATTTTGTTCTATTTGCAATCGTTAAATCGGACTTTAAAAAGGTAGTCTAGTTTAAACGGTTTTGTACAGGTCCCGACGCTTAGGTTGGGACGTCGCGTCGGGAAGAAGACATAGAGTCCGCTAAGATCGACTTACTTCGGTTTTCTAGAGCGTTCTCTCCGTCGTTCATCGGACTGACAGAAAACGTAGACAGAAAATGAACTATTGACTGGCTATGAGCGTACACGAGAAAAGAATAGCGTTAGTTTTTTTTTCATTGTCAAACTATGAATTCTACCCATAATATAGGTAATCTTGGCCACTCTCTCTGCTTCCCGATATGCCAACCAAAACGCCGTTTACTGTAAAAGGAGAATCGGATCCAATATAAACAGTCTTTCAAATGTATTCCAAACGAAAGACATGTCAATTACAACAGAAGCTAAATTAAATAAATAGTGAAAATGAAACTTAAATATACCCTAGTGTCAACGAATAAGGTTGATTTTCATTAAACTGAGAAACTTGTTTAATCTATACATATGTAATTACTTGTCCCGACTGACTAACAGACTGACTGATTCATCAATACAGAGCCTGAACCGTTAGACCTACAAACTTGAAATTTTGGTAGTAGATGCCTTTTATGTTGTAGGCATCCACTAGGAAAGGATTTTTGGAAATTTCACTTCTAAGGTGGCAAAATAATTGATGAACGTTTGTATGAAAGTCCGTCATTTTCATACACCTGCTTTTGGTTAGAAATAAATGAACATATGCATCAGCGTTTTTTCAAAATTTCACCCCTAAGAGGGTAATAAGAGTTGAAAGCTTACATGGGAATTTCGTCTTTTTGAAAATAGAAGCATGATAAATCATATACCTTTGGTTAGGAATAAATGAACACGTGTATCAGCGTTTTTCAAAATTTTGCTACTAAAGTACGGCCGCTGAGTTATTACCGATTTGACAGATTATTCTTAAATTAATCGATATAACCTTGCACGAGCGACACATTTGCCGAATGATTTAGAATACCTCTTTAATATAAAACTTTATGTCAAAATGTCAGAATCAAGTAATTTTCCAATAAACTCTGTTTCAAAACTTAAAATAGTTTGTAAATAATATGAAAACATTTATTTTTTGTTCTTTGGCGCGCTTGTTCAAAGTTACATCGTGCGTCTAGTTTTCATAGTGATGTGCTTGATAGTATTCGGTCCGAATTCATTGGAATAGATATGATATTTATTTTATTTGGATATTTTTATTTTACTTATTCCTTCGAGCAACTAGACTAAATATAATGCTACCATTTTTTTGCGTCTCTTAATTGCACTGTGTTGCCAGTATCTTATGATTTTTAAGATTTATGTGTGATCCAAAGACAGAAATACTGTTTTCTATGATTTAAAAATAAATACAATTAAAATGATTATGTATAATTTTTAACATTTATTATATATAAAACAACATTTAATAAATATAATTTTCTCCCTCAATTAAGCAATGTTATAGGTGTATTTTTTTAAGTAATTGGTGATACTATTCTGGCAACATCCTTACCACCGCTATTTTAATCTGTTTAGTCGTCTTCCGTACTCTCGTGCGCACAGACTACGTTCTCTTGTGTAACCGTTGTTTTTTAACTCGGCTTTCTCCTGTTTATCGTTGCGCTTTATTGGACTAATTTTGTTTGTGTTTGGTAATTTTGTTGAAAATGCCGAAACGAGGAAAAACATTGAATAGTCAATGTCGTGAGCTTGTACTAAAGCTACAGGATTACTTTGAGCGTGAGTCACAAAATGGCGGCCCTTTGATTCCTGTCACTCAAGTGAAAGATCGGGTTTCACAAGCTCTTGGAATTGGTGCAAAAACACTATATAATATGAATAAAGAAAAATTTGGTGCTGAAGGTGCGAAGTGAAGATAATATTTTACGCACTCCTAAGAAAAAACGAAGACAAAAGCCAGTGACAGGTGTTGATGTTTTTGATGCAGATGCAATAAGAAACCACATATATGGTTATTATACTAGGAACGAGTTTCCAACTAGACGTTTGCTTTTGGTCTCTTTAAAAGAAGCTGGCTTGTTTAAAGGCGGTAAAACGGCGTTGTCAAAACTAATGCACGAAATTGGGTTTGAATATAAAAAAACGAATAAAAGGAAAATATTTATGGAAAGATTTGATTTAATAATTAAAAGGAGTGACTTTTTAAGAGAAGCCAGAAAAATCGAGTCTTGGGACAACGTCGTTTTTGTTGACGAAACATGGTTAAATGCGAACCACACTGTGTCACGCTCTTGGACTGACGAAACAAAAGCATCAACCTCAAAGGTTCCAATTGGAAAAGGATCGCGACTGATAATTTGTCACGCCGGTTCTGCTGGAAGTGGTTTCTTTGAAAATGGACTGCTGGCTTTCGCGTCAAAAAGTACTTCCGATTACCACGAGGAGATGGATACAGACACTTTTACGAATTGGTTCGAAAATCAATTATTACCCAGCCTGCCAGAGCCTTCTATCATAATAATGGACAACGCTTCATATCACTCGAAACAAGTGAATAAAGCGCCTACTCAGGCCTACAAGAAAGCTGATCTCCTAGCATGGCTACACCAAAATGGAATTGAAACTACTGCCGAATTGCTAAAGTCTGACTTAGTAAAGTTGGTACGCGAAAATAAATCATCAAGAGTCCGTTATGAAATAGATGAGATAGCTCTGGCACATGGACATCGGGTACTTCGAATTCCTCCTTATCACTGCCAGTACAATGCCATTGAGCTAATATGGGCACAAATCAAAGGTATTGTTTTTTATCGCATAAGTTATGAATATGAATAATTTGTACTATTATAACATCCAATATTCAGCATATAAGTAAAAAGATACATAACTAAGAAATAAATATCTCATGTCCCTTACATGTAGGTAATTGTGTAACATTTCATTTATTTAATGTAATAAATTAACGTTATTTAATGTTTACATTACAGCTTACGCAGCTCGTAATAATACGACTCCGCCATTCAGTACTAATAAAATGATGGGTCTATTAAAAGATGCTTGCAGCAAAATAACGAAAGAAGATTGGGTCAAGGTCGTCGAAAAGACTCGAAAACTAATAACAGAAGATTATGAACGCGATATAAGAGTGGACACCATTATAGACAATGAAATTGTCATACAACTGACTGATAGCGATGACAGCTCTGGCGAATCTGGTTCAGAGTCTGAATAATTGTTTTAATAAATGATAGGTAGTCATTTATTAAAACATTTTGTACCTACTCTATTCATTAAAATGTGTAACAGTGTTTACAAATTTGTTTTATTTTGATATGTCCTCGACCAATTATCTACGCCCATCAAGGATACTCCACCTAATAAAGAACCTGTGTCTTTAACTATTATTTGTTTTGATTTTATTTAATTACACACTATACTAGAATATTTAAAAACAAACTGTTCCCAAATGATATTAGGGTTACTTCTAATTCGTCATGTGTCAAATCGGTAATAACTCAGCGGCCATACTATAATGGGGTAAAATCAGTGATGAACCTTTATATGGAAAGTTCGTCATTTTCAAAGAAGCACGAAATTAATTTGAAAGCTTCTTATAGCTATCTGATATTTACCATTGGACCCGTAAGGTGGCGTTGCAATTGGGTTCTAGTCATTTTTCACATATTTATTCCCGGGCGAAATACTGTACTGTGTACAGTACTGTCGCACTAGCGGCCCGAGACCCGGTATGACAACACTTTCGCGCAATTTTGAACGTCAAGGTGACTTAGTACTCATCATCAACTTTTGAAACTTTGTCGCCTTACTTTTGACGCTCTGTAGCATCACCTACTTTTGACACATGGGTATGATCATCAACTTTTGACGCTGACTGTAGCTACGTAAATGGTGATAAGTATATCGTGGTGCTTATGTCCAATGCAAATTACTTAATTATATGCACCAATTTAGTATATGTTAATAATATTACATCAGAAGAATGATGTGTAGTAAAAATGGCTGAAATGTATTACAATGCCATCTATGATCCAATATTTAAGTTATTAAGAAGGATCGAAAACCATTTTGTCGTCATTAAAAAGCTGTCACATATAATGTTATTACTTTTCTCATAACTACGTTTTCGATAAGTTTAAATAGCAACAAGGATATTGATTAACCTATTAGAAACCTTAACACAGCTTAATATGCCAAAAATAGGTATATTTTTTATTCATATTTTAATCTAATCTATAACAATAATTTAATCTATTGGTGATTCTTATTACTAATTCTAGGATGTATTAGTTGGGTATGCATGAGCATGTGCAAGCTTCATAAAAAAGGGACAAAGGGACTCTGTTACACTGTCTAATTTAGGATGATAATTATGACAGCTCACGTCTATGAAGTAACGTATTTTTTACACACATATTAATACCTTTAAAATGATCGTAGTACATAGACAAGTACCGCCCACTTCTTGTAGTGAAGCGACTTGCAAGGATTCAGTACATTTGGCTATAGACAAATGAATCGAATAAATCGAAATTATATTAATTTATTAAAATTATTAAGTAATTATCTACTACCATTTTTTTGTAATAAAATTAGCTAAGTATAATACAAAACATTAATACTATACCATAAATAATAATACAGATTATAGTGTAACAGTAGATTATAAAAAGAGTGTAATTGTAGTTAGCGCCATCTGTGGACACAGTAGCACACAACTACTGCGAATGCCTCGATGTGGCTGAGTTATGCAATATACTCATTTGTCGAATTTTGCAGTCGTTATTAGTGTGATTCTAGCAATATCCAGAATTAATTTCATATATTATAAGGATGTTCGCAGTGGCCCTATGATTCATTTTTCATTCTTTTGTTTGAGAAGTCACTAATAGTGTCCATACTCCATATTATTGTGTTATACAGTGTGCTATTACCTTGATGCTCGAAAAGTGAGGTTAACTTGTGTTTTTGTACCCAGCTTTGAACTGGTAAGTGATTTTATTCCATTGCTGTCAGTGTATTCTCATAATGGGGATTTGTTATTGATAAAAGTTCGCAGGGTCGCTTGGTCTAGGTACGATCATTGGAATTCGATTCAGACGGCATTGACTCTGAGGCTATAATATCTGAGGTATCTATTGGGACGCAGATCTCAAGGGACGCTCTGGGATCTGTTCTGCCGGAGCACAACCACTGGGGGGCCCGCGGAGTCTCTGGATCAATAAGGTCAAGCAATCTTTTATTGTAATTGTATTGTATCACTGCTGACCGGCGCAAAGCTGATTTGTTATTACTGAGCGGGACCACTAGGGACTGGCACCGGATGAGAACCACTCCGTGACTAGCTCCTGTGTACTGAATTAATCAACTATCTACATATCAGTGTACCTGTACCTGTGTATTCTATGTTGTATCCTTCTGTGTAACTTATTACTATGCGTCTGTCTGCCTATCTATGTGTACCTTTTTTTTTTTTTTTTTTTTTATCGTGCGGAAATCCCTTCGGATACCCCCCCGCGTGCCAGCGGGGGCGGTTATGTCGGGCTTGAACCGACTAAAACCGCACGCCGTCACGGGTCTATCTATGTGTACCTAAACTTATATTTATCCTTTATTACTATTCTCTATGTATCTCAGTTTCCTCTGAATGTATATATCTGTGTTGTCTCTGTATCGTGGCTTCTAAATATATGTATGCCAACCTGAGAGTGTTTTTTTCATTGGAGATCAGCTGACCCATGCACCACCTAGAACCTCTGTAACAAGGCGCCCTGGTATTAAGACCTCATCTGCTCACCTGGTCTAGCCGGTGAGTAACCAGTACAAGAAAATTGGTTACAATAGGCACGAAAATAAAACTATTACAACTCTTCTGATTGTGACAGCACTACAGCGTTTCAGTCAGCCATTTTTTTATTCATTTAGTACGAGTTCTGACGCTGTGCTGTTAGTGCCTTGTATACGCTTTTCTTTTGTTATCTTTCTGTTATCTGCTGTATTTGTTAAGTCTTTCGTTAAGTTTTTGTTATTTTTGACTATACCATGCCGAAAAGAACGAAAAAGACTGTTTTAAATAGTAAATGTCGTGAATTTATGGTTCGTTGCGGAACTATTTTGAATGAGAGTATCAAAATGGTGGACCACTGCTGCCTCTATCTCAAGTTGGAAACAGAATTGCGGACGCTCTTGGCCTCGGATGAGCTACGGTGTCCCGAATAACACAAAAAAAATATGGTGAGTCATCTTCAACTCAAGTTACAGATGAAGATACAGAAAAGAAATTGGCGACTCCGAATAAGAATAGGCGAAGAGTCTCGACAGTCACCAATATTGATGACTTTGATGCTTCCTCAATTCGCAACCATATATATGCATAATTCAGACGTGGTGAATATCCCACTCTAAGAAAATTGACCGTGTCACTTAAAGACTGTGAATTATTTAAAGGTAGTTTGCAATCATTGGCTACTGTACTGCACAATATTGGATTTTCCTACAAAAAATGCGACAAAAGGAAGATTAATACGGAGCAGACAGATATTGCCCTGGCAATTTTTAAGAAAGGCGAAAAATATAACTATATTGGATTTGGTAATTTTTCTTGATGAAACATGGCTTAGGTAATGCTAATCACAGCGTGCCGAAAGCATGGACCGATAACACGGCACATTCCGTTACAAAAGTACCCGAAGGCAAAAGACAGCGTCTTATAATTACGCAGGTCAAATGCTTTTGTGCCTAATTGTTTGTTGGCCTTCGAATCAACAAAAAATGAGTATCACGAAGAAATGAACTTTGAGAAATTCAAAGAGTGGCACCGGACCATCGAAAAAACAATTCTTCCATTGTCTGCTGGCCGGACAAAACGACCGTACCACGGAAAAAGACCGGGTTTTTGTTATTGGATAATTCGCATGAACCACATATCATAATAATGGATAACGCACCGTACCACTCCGTGCAAAAGGACAAAGCTCCAGGACCAGCCAACAACAAACTAGAATAATATCTTGGCTCCAGAGCAAAGGAGTGGAAGCAAATGAAACGACGCTGAAACAAGAATTACTCGGTTTGGTAAAAGAAAATAAACCCAGAAAGCGAACATACCTTTTGGAAGAGATTGCTGACCAACGTGGCCATAGAGTTCTCAAATTGCCAACGTATCACTGCCACTACAATGCCGTCGAACTGATTTGGGTTAATATCAAAGGTTCTTTTTTTGTCATTATACCTAGCATCTAAATTTGTAAAAACAGATAATTTATGTAATATATATATATATATATATATATATATGTTCAAAAAGTCCCGAGACTAAGTACTAAAACAAGGTTTTTTTTTATAAAATTATTTTTTATTCATCAACGTAGTCTCCTCCAAGAGCGATACAGTCCCTCGAACGCTTTTCTAACTTTTCTATCCCATGCGTGTAGAACGATTTTTTCTTTGGCTTCAAAATAAGCCTCCGTTGCTGTGATAACTTCACTATTTGAGTCAAATTTCTTACCCTGGAGCATTTTTTGAGATCTGCAAACAGCCAGTAATCGCTGGGGGCCAAGTCTGGTGAATAAGGGGGATGAGGAAGCAGTTCAACGCCCAATTCATATATTTGGCTACCGTTCTCACAGACTTGTGACAAGGCGCGTTGTCCTAGTGAAACACCACTTTCTTTTTGTACATTTGAGGCCGTTTATCCGCAATTTCGTAGTTCAATCGCTCCAATAAGCACATGTAATAGTCACTATTTATATTTTGCCCCTTTCCAAGGTAGTCGATGAAAAGTATTCCATGCGCATCCCAAAATATAGACGCCATAACCTTACCGGCCGATTTCTGAGTCTTTGGCCACTTTGGCCGCTTTCACCAGCCGCTCTCCACTCCGCTGACTGCCGATTGGATTCCGGAGTAAAATGGTGTATCCATGTTTCATCCATTGTCACATACCGACGTAAATAATCCTTTTTATTACGATTCATCAGCGCCAAACATCGCTCTGAATCATTGATACGTTGTTCCTTTTGATCAGTTGTAAGCAAACGCGGCACCCACTTAAAAAAAAGCTTTTTCATGGCTAAATTTTTATGTAAAATAGTGAAAACACTACCAGCTGAAATCTTCACTATCTCGGCTATCTCGCGCACTTTTATCTTCCGATCTTCCATTACGATTTTGAGGACTTGGTTAATATTTTGTTGAGTCACTGCTTCATTTGGACGACCTGAGCGTTCCCCATCATTTGTGTCTATGCGACCGCGTTTGAATAGAATAGAATAGAATAATTTATTTGCTCATAAACATGGTTACATAAGGTCTTAAATATATATAAACACAGCATGTTTAGCCTCAGACTGTGGCATGCAAATTTTCGACACAATTATTACATTAGTCGGCATAACACCGACAAATGGTTGCTTTCATCAACACGTGAAACTCGTTTTTTTCCATTGTATCGAAACTACAAGCGTAGCGTCACTTAAATGTCAGCAAAATCAATATTTGAATGTCCCATTTTTTAAATTTTGACACATATCTTTTATTGAAGGCCAGTACTTTTTAAAAATCAAAAGAGTTTTTAATATATACGCCATTTCCAAGTTAGTTCGAGACTTATTGAACGATGTAATATATATATATATAGAAGCGACGATAGCCCAGTGGCGTACGTAACGGACTGCTGAGACGAGGTCGAGTTCGATCCCCAGTCGCCCCGGGCACACACCTCTGACTTTTCATAGTTATGTGTGCATTAATAAATGTTAATTATCGCTCGCTTAATAATATGCCCGAAAGACGGCAATAGGCTCGCCCCCTATTACATTGGTACCTTAACATAACTGGCGAATCGTGGGTGTGTAATACACCTCTGCCTACCCCTTCGGGGATACAGGCGTGAAGGTATGTTATGTTATATATTATATTATGTTTCACAGGTCATGCAGCTAAACACAACACTTCTCCACCATTCACGGCTAAGAAAATTCTCACACTAGAAAATGCGTGTGATAACGTTACTGCAGAGGACTGGAAGAAAGTCGTGCAACACACCAAAAAAATTATAGAAGTGGACTAGGAGCGCGATGTTCACTTCGACAACATGGGTGAACAACAAGAATTTATTATTCACCTTGGCGATGGATCAAGTAGTGATGAAGAGGATGATGATTTAGGTTGTGCACCTCTAAATGAATAAAAATAGTAATGAGAATTTTTTTCGTTTGATTTCACCTAAGGGCCTTCCCTCAACAACGATTTGGACTTGTGTGTATTCTACTGAATGGGTTGATTACCGTGTTCAGGCTTATTGTTATTGTTACAATGTTGCATATATATTAACGCCATCTATGGAGCACGGCTGTAACTAACTGCTCTATGGACATAACAAACCAACCACGGTTTGTTTCTTACTGTCCGCGTGAGGGCGCCATACTGGCCCGCTCGCTGCTCGCGCGCGTGTCGAGGAGACTACCCTCGCTCGTCTCTCGCCTGCTGAACTGGGGTGTATACCGGCCGGCTGTGTGACGCAGAACTTTCTCCTTATAATTTGTAAAGCCCACCAGAACTGTGTGATATCCCTAAATACTTGGAGTGCGGTGTTTTGTGCGTGCAGTGACTAGTTTGGACGGTCGTCAAATCATTAGAGTTCGGAACTCTGAATGGCGGTGGCTGTTAAAGGTATTTGCTCATTGTGATCCAATTTACTTTAAGCCTGATCTCAGATAACCGGGACAGACAGACAGACCAGCAACCTCAACCTATGCAGTCCTTCCTTACTCTGACATATACCTGGTCCATCCGAGCCTTTTCGGTTTAGTTTTTTTCCACTAGTTGCAAGTCGCGTTTCAAAATGGCGGATAAGAAAAAGAAAGCTGAAATAAAATTTAAAATTGCAAATGATTGGTTCGACGGTTCGATGATGATGATTAAGTCGGCGGAATATTCTTCTTGTGTGTTATCGGCTCGGTTACGGAAACTAGATGATCATTATAAAGATCTTACGGAGTCCTATATGCTCTTATTAGAACTTGAAACTGATACGGAACTTATAAAAAAGTATGATTCCTTTTTTAAATCGGCTACTATATGCTATAATGAGTTAGAGGCCTTGTCTACCAAGTTCCCGCGTCAGGACGGCTCATACAATACAACGGAAAGTGCGACCCAGCCTCGTTTACCTACGTTGGATTTACAAACGTTTGACGGTGATATCTTCGGCTGGTACAGTTTCATTAGCTTGTTCAATTCGGTTGTTTTATCTCGTAAAGATTTGTCGAAGACGGAAAAATATCATTACTTATTTTCACATGTACAAAAAGAGCCACGGTCGCTCATTCAACACCTGTCTATGACAGACGAGTCGCTTGATATTGCTCTCGAGATCCTAAAATCTAGGTATGAAAATAAACGTATGCTTATAGATAGACACCTTGGTAGGTTAATGAACTTACAGGCCTTACAGAATGTTGGTATTCTGCGTGTAGGTATTTTGAACCCAATTTTAGAGTGCACACGGGCACTGAAAAACCTAGGCCTTCCCGTTGATAACTACATGCTATTGTTTATCTTACTAAATAAATTACCGGTCAGTTTGAAAACACGATTTGAACAAAAACACGGTGGCCTTAAAAACGAATTACCTAAGTTTGAACATTTCATAGATTTTTTACAAAATGAATGCTATTTCATTGAATCAGCTGCGAACTTTTCTGCGAATGATGAGCGTGCGGAACGAGGTGAACGCAGTGTACCACCACGGTTCCGTGAGCCACGTGATGGTAACAATAGGCCGCGCGGTGAGTTAAGGTGCGCGTACTGCTCGGGTATCGGCCATAAACTTTTGGATTGTTGGAAATTTAATAAAACTTCATGTGAGGATAGGCGTGCTTGGGTGAAAACCAAAAATTTATGTTTTCGGTGCTCTGGTAATCATTCGGCTTCATCTTGCATGCGTAATATTGCATGTGCGTATTGCGGTCATACTGGTCACAATAAATTAATTTGTGTTTATTCTAATAGCCACGGAGTGGAAGTCACTAACAGCAATCAAAACAAAAACATTTCGTCTTATAACAAGTCGCGTCAAATAAATATCGGAACGACGCAGGATTATTCGCAGTACGAAAATGATTATTACAACGAAAATAATGCTAATTGTTATTATGAGGATTATGGTGATAAACAACGCACTATAAATACACGAACGGATAATGCATACGAACACAGACCGCGAACCGCGGTGTGCGGACCACAGTGCGGACGAAACACAGGGACCGTTCGTGATGAACACGGAGGCGCGGATGGGGACGGTCGGTCTTCCCGATTCGCGCCGCCGCCGCCGTCCCCGGTTAGTGGTGGTGTTGGCGGCAAGGATGCGGGATCTGGCGGCCGGTCTTTTCCTTTCGCGCCTTCGTCTCTGGCTGGCGGTAATAATTCTCAATAGCAACCAATATGCAGTGATGTCGCTTCCCTCGCCTCTGCCAAGTTAATTAACAATGTAATTTTACCTACTGTTATTGTTTATACCATTGCGGAAAGTGGTATTTTAGTTCCGGCGCGAGCCTTATTAGATCTGGGTTCACAAATTACGATAATTCGAAGTGACTTAGCGCACATTTTATGCTTGAAGCGACATGACTGCACAATACCTATTACGGGGGTCGGGGGACATACTTCCACGGATTTAGTTAAACATTTCGTAATGTTAAATTTTACTTCAAAAAAGAGTTTTGATAAATACCTATCGGTACAGGCGATCGTAATGAAAACTCCTACTTCTTATCTTTCCGGTCGGCTTAGTGAGTCGGATACTCACGCGGTTTTAAATGACGAGTATCCGCACTTGTCTCGGATAGACATTATTTTCGGTTGTGATATTTTAGGAGAAATACTTACTAGCGGGACATTAACGTTACGGCCGGGGGGTCCGTACGTATTAGACACAATTTTCGATAGTGCGATTTTCGGTCCGGTTGACGCACCGGTTTGTAATAATAATAAAAACGGTAGTTCACATACGGTTACGGCGGATTATTTTAATAATTTAACGGCTTCAGATTATTCAGATATGGTATCGGATTGTATACAGAGCGGCTTGAATTTAAAATCGGTTTTAAATGCTATTTCGGTTTCGGTTAATCGACGGGAAACTTCATACGACATTTTTTCGGGTAAAACTTTGGTAGAAACGCTAGAACGGTTTTGGGCTTCTGAGGAACCTCCATCGGCGGTTATTAGGAATCCTCTGGATATTGAGTGCGAACAATTATTCATGACAACTACGGAACGGGGCAAAGACGGAAAGTACACGGTTAGACTTCCCCTTATACCTACTCACTCTCGGCTCGGTGATTCTAGACAGAGTGCCTACCGGCGGTTCCAAGCTATGGAGAGACGGTTTAATTTGCAACCGGAATTTAAAAAGAAATATATGGATTTTATTAACGAATATATTGAATTAGGACACATGGAGCTGTCGAACTTTAAAAATTATTCGGATGAACATTATTTTCTTGCCCACCACGGGGTGTTTAAGAGTTCGGGTGACACGTCAAAAATACGTGTTGTTTTTGATGGGAGCGGTAAAACGTCTAACGGAATATCGTTAAATAATTGTTTATACTCGGGCGAAAAATTACAAAATGATATTACAAAGATTATTTTACAATTTCGGTTTCATAAATACGTTTTTACAACAGACGTGAGAATGATGTTTAGACAAACTTGGATTCACCCTGCGGATAGAAAATATCAGCTGATCTTGTGGCGTGAATCTACGACGGAACCTATTAAAGTTTATCAACTTACGACTAATACTTACGGTTTAAAATCGAGCCCTTTTGTGTCGATTCGGTGTATGTTGCAACTGGCTGATGATGAAGGTGATCGATTCCCTAGGGCCGCGGATATTTTACGTCATAGGATGTACGTTGATGATCTCAGTGGGGGAGCGGATTCCATACCCGAGATCGTGGAAATTCGGAATGAGGTTATATCATTAATGAGTACGGCAAATTACGAACTGCGCAAGTGGTCGTCGAACCATCCTGCTATTTTGGATGGCATACCCACGGAACACCGTGAGACTGTTTGTAACTTTGATAAAAATGATAATTTCGGTTCAATCAAAGTATTAGGTATCAAGTGGGAACCTAAATCAGATAATTTCTTGTATGAGGTCAATATCCCAACTCAAACTAAAGTTACAAGAAGAATCATATTATCTTCTACGGCAAAATTATTTGACCCACTTGGATGGATATGTCCAGTGGTTTTTCGTGCTAAACTATTGTTGCAATCACTGCTCAGCAGCAGTGCGGATGGTGGCTCAGTCGACTGGGACTCACCAGCTCCAATCGAAATAGTTAACCAATGGAGAGAATTGCTATCGGACTTACCAAACTTAACTAAATTATCTATACCTCGGTGTATACGACCCGTAAAAAATAACACCTACACCTTACACGGCTTTTGCGACGGTTCTTCCTTGGGTCACGGATCGGTTGTCTATTTGCGTTCTCTCGGTGAAGACGGTAGAGTTACGGTTAGACTATTGATGGCGAAGTCACGAGTATCGCCTCTAAAGAAAAAGGTTACCATTCCCCAATCAGAGTTGAATGGTGCTCTTCTATTAACATCTCTATTAAATCATGTTTATGATACACTAACAGATCAGTTGTCTATAAGTATTGATGAGATTTTCGGTTGGTGCGATAGTACCATAGTTTTGGCCTGGATTAGGACTCCACCTCACAAACTTCAAGTTTATGAAGGAAATAGAATATCTAAAATAAATTCATTGAAAATACCAATTACTTGGAGACATGTTCCGAGTGAACAAAACTGTGCGGACGCTGCTTCGCGTGGAACTTCCGCCGCGGAACTTATAGATCATCCATTGTGGCTAAATCCTAATTGGCTCATCGAGCCACCAATTACATGGCCCAGTCGAGGACTAGACTTCCCTGACACTTTACTCCCAGGTGTAAAATCCAAAATTGTAGTAAACTTATCAACGAATGATACGGAACTTGATATTTTTAATAGATACAGTTGTTATCAAAAACTTATAAATGTAACAGGTTTCTTGTTGAGGTTTATTCAGAATTGTAAAAATCCTGTTTCACAAATTAAAACTAAATTTATCTCGGTTACTGAACGTAAACAGGCTCTTACACGTTTAATTCAAATTATACAAACGAAATCATTTAATGAAGAAATATCTGCAATTAAATCGAAAACTAAAATTAAATCTTCACTGAAAAAGCTTAACCTATTTCTCGACGATAATAATCTGCTCAGGGTCGGTGGTAGGATTGTACACTCGGACTTACCATACGATGCAAAGCATCCCATTCTGCTGCCGGGGAAGGGTCGGTTCGTGCACCTTCTAGTTGAGTTTTATCATCGAACCTACTGTCATGTTGGCGCGAATGCGTTAGCAGCAATACTGTCGCGCAATTATTGGATCATCTCGGCTCGTCGCATAACACGGAGTGTGACGTTCCGTTGCGTCAACTGCTTCAGAGCACGTCCACGCTTGGCTCAGCCTTTCATGGCAGATCTTCCACCCGATCGAGTTAAATGTGCTAGACCCTTTTTAGGCGTAGGTACAGATTTTGCCGGACCATTTTATATTCAAACTAGTGCACTCAGAAACGCACGGGTTGAAAAATGTTACCTTTGTATTCTAGTATGCCTGGCTACCAAGGCGGTGCATTTAGAAGTCGTATCTAGTTTATCCGTGGAGGCTTTTGTTGACGCTTTTACCAGATTTGCTTCAAGACGAGGTTTGCCATCTCTCGTTCGATCGGATTGTGGCACAAATTTTACCGGAACTGACAAATATTTAACTGAATTATTAGTATTTTTACGCGATTGTAACACGGATATTAGTCGAGAGTTAGCTAAACAAAACGTAACGTGGTTGTTTAACCCACCCAGTAGTCCAAACATGGGCGGATTGTTTGAAGCGGCTGTTAAAACAGCAAAAAATCATATGCGTCGCGTATTAGGCGAACAAAAGTTAACTTTTGAACAGATTACCACTTTCTTCGCTCGCGTGGAAGCGGTTATGAATTCTCGGCCTTTGACACCGCTCAGCTCGGATCCTACTGATTTTGAAGTCTTGACGCCTGGTCATTTTCTAATAGGAGAGCCGTTAGTAGCATTACCCGAATATGATTACGAAGAAGTTAATGTCGGCCGACTTAATCGTTTTCAACTACTTCAACGACTTTCGCAACATTTTTGGCGTAGGTGGCGCGACGAGTACTTGCACACCTTGCAACTGCGGCATAAGTGGAATGACCATACTGATCCTCCTCGAATTGATGATTTAGTTTTAATAAAAGAAGATAACTGTCCTCCCTTAGAATGGAAACGGGGTAGAATTTTAAAACTGTTGCCTGGTAAAGATGGGACCATTCGGGTGGCTGATGTCCAAACCCAAAAGGGCACATTATTGCGCCCTGTTTCAAAATTGTGTAGGCTTCCCTTACATGATTAGGTCAACCAAGGTCAACCTTGGTTCGGGGGGGGAGGATGTTCAGGCTTATTGTTATTGTTACAATGTTGCATATATATTAACGCCATCTATGGAGCACGGCTGTAACTAACTGCTCTATGGACATAACAAACCAACCACGGTTTGTTTCTTACTGTCCGCGTGAGGGCGCCATACTGGCCCGCTCGCTGCTCGCGCGCGTGTCGAGGAGACTACCCTCGCTCGTCTCTCGCCTGCTGAACTGGGGTGTATACCGGCCGGCTGTGTGACGCAGAACTTTCTCCTTATAATTTGTAAAGCCCACCAGAACTGTGTGATATCCCTAAATACTTGGAGTGCGGTGTTTTGTGCGTGCAGTGACTAGTTTGGACGGTCGTCAAATCATTAGAGTTCGGAACTCTGAATGGCGGTGGCTGTTAAAGGTATTTGCTCATTGTGATCCAATTTACTTTAAGCCTGATCTCAGATAACCGGGACAGACAGACAGACCAGCAACCTCAACCTATGCAGTCCTTCCTTACCCTGACATACCGAATGAAAATACGTACGATAGGAAATCGTAGGTAGTCGTGAGAGAGCTTTTACTGTTAAGTACACAAATATGAATGAAATTATATTTACCTTATTACCTAAAATAATTAAAAAAACATGTTTTTGTAACTCTCGATTCCAAATTCTACGGGATCGATAATCGAATAGATTCATAAACGATTATACGCTATGGGGTACCCTACTTAGAGCTATCAAAATTATCATCCTTTATTTGACAAAGTTTAGTTGGTTTTGACCTCACGAGGTGGACGGTACGGACATCGCGGTCTCAGACTTTTGCGGTATTTTCATATTATCTACTATTATTGTTGTTTTATATGTATATTATATATAGGTACTGCTTTCCCAGACTGAGTAATAGAATAAATACCCAGAGTACATGTGTATTGTTTAATGTTAAATTCAAGTTTTGTTGGAGTCGACATTGTGGTTAATATTGGTTGGCGGTACCTGTTGTTTTAATAAAAACGTGCTTTTCAGCGCGACATCGTAATTCGCACTTATAAGTACGTTACGAAAAAAAATATATTCGAAAGTGTTTGATAGTATTTAAATACTAAAGTGAATTCATTTTTAAGACGAAACGGGCTTTGTATTGCGACAATTTTTTCGAAATTGTATGTGTGTACTTAAGTCGGTATTATGGTTAATTTATAAACCGCACTTAGACACTCTTTAGTATATTTAGTATCAGTATTGCACCCGTGCGATGCCGGGCGGATCACTAGTTAACTCTAAGTTAGAAATAACCATTGAAATGTAATTAATAATATTTTTGTAATCAAGTACGCGAGGTTAAGAAAATAATAGGTACGTAAATTTAAGTCGGTTCAAGCCCGACATCACCGCCCCCGCTGGCCGACGGGGGGTATCCGAAGGGATTTCCGCACGAAAAAAAAGGTACGTAAAATAGAAAATTAATGTGAGACTTACTTTTGTCAATGGGTAAAATTTTTCCAGCCACGTCGTACAGAAAGTCCGCTGTCCAAAAATGAGGTATCCGAATGAAAACTTTGCCTGAATCGACAGGCATGTGGAATCCGAGTTTATGTAACAGCTGAAGGAATTTCAAGTCCTTGCAGATAGTAGCTTGCATGCAGTTCCATGGTACTAGCGGTACAGACTGGTTGGAAACTAAAACAACAGCAACATTGGTAAAATAAACCTTAAACAAAGAGTGACTGAACTGCAAACTTTTGTTTAGGTGGTAGAGTCAAGCAACAGTCATTTTGGCCGTTGCATGAATGGGCCGACTCGACCGGGGAAGCACCACCCTCTCACAGAATATCGACGCCAAGTAACAGTATTTGAACTGTTGCGTTCCGTTTGGTGAGTGAGAGTGCCGGAGCCCAAACTCCTTTCGCATCCCCTCCCAAACTCTTTTCCCATCCCCTCCCAAACTCCTTTCCCATCCCCTTTCCTTTCCAGGGTCGGCAGCGCGAGTGTGACGCCACTGGTGTTGCACACGTCCATAGGCCGCGGTAACCGCTTCCCATCAGGTGGACCGTGTGCTTGTCTGCCACCTTAGTGGTATAAAACAAAAAAAAACTCAGCGATAAATGAATAACAACGTGTCAATTAGGTTGCCGATCAGTTATTTGTGAAAAAGGCGAGTTTTGATTAATTTTAAAGGGAGAAATATGCTCTATGAATATGAAATATGATATATATAGATATTATCAGTTATGACCAATGATGATTATGGCAAATTAATTATTGGGCTCTAAAATATGTTTAAAGCCAATTACTGTAGAAATGAGTACAATCTATTTTTTTATGTAAAGTTTTCCTCATTTGTTTTTGTTTTTTTTTATATATTTAGTCCGTCAAATAAACCGTAGTCTTGAAGTATACCTGTATTGATCCAAGATCTCACTTTCGCCAGAACTCACTTATTTTTACAAGGATAAAATGTATGGGATAAAGTAGTGTTGATCACAACACTACACTATGGATGGCGCCGGGCGCAGGGAGGGCTTAGGTGGTTACTCACCCTATGAAAATCTCACCAATGGGTGAGTTTCCCCGTTTTTAGATCTTTAGTGGTATATTTACCCACAGGGTGGGTGAGTTTACTACTTCAAAATTTAGAGGTAGTCAAATGAACCTATTAATAGTTTAACGTGGTTTTCGAATATTTTCCTTTGCTATAATGTGCCTATATTTTACTACCAGTGCATCTGGTCGATTAGAAAGGCAAATAAAATCATGATCAAAAATGTCCATTTATACTACTACTATTTTACATACATTTTTGTTCAAAATAATTAATTACAAAGAAATTGAGCTAGATTTTAGGGTTCCGTATACGAAAAAATATCAAATGTAATAAAAATCAACTAAAACTGATTTTACAAAAAAGGTGATTTAACCATAAGCACCAAAAAAAAATGAACGTTATCTGCTTCAATGCGTACAATAACCCTCATTCAAAATAAGACCTATGTTGGCTGCGTTATTTCTTCATAAATTATTTCAGTTTTTCTATGCAGTGTCCCAAGGCAATTTCGCCATCAGTTAACTCTCGAATCACGTTTTCGATATAATATATTGTTGATTTAATACAGCCTCGTCTGTCCGTTTTGTTATATATTCATTCTTTCTCCATAACGTAAAATAATAATTGCGTCTTTTGTCAATGTTCGTAATAATAAAGCAATATTAGGTTTGGCTTTTATTTTTTTATTCAGTCTTGAATTCCATGACTCTGTCGCATTATTTGTTTTGTAGCGAACGTTATGGAAACACCACTTATCGGATAAATAGGCGGTGTGGTTAAGCCACGTCCTCTCAAAATAATTGTTAAAGAATGTAGTATTAGCGTCTCTCTTTATATTTTCTCCTGAAATATATAGCCAGCAATCTGACGTAAATTCTCTGGGAAGATAAGCAAGAGCAATGCACATTCTAATATGTGTTTTACTCAGCTTAGATTTCGTTAATTGAAGCTGCTTTTCTTTCCTCCACACAGCCCGACTAAAATGAAAAAAAAACAACCTCTGGATTTTGATTCCGGAAATATTTCACGAATCGCAGACATAGTACTCCCTTCGAAGTCTGTGATAAAAACATCTGGCTTAAATTCCGGGACTTGACTTTTAATTAATTGTAGCATTACGTCGTAAGTTTTTTGTTTTTCATTCGGTAACAATGCGTAAAGTACAGGAATTATATTCATGTAATGGTCATCGGAAGTGCCAAGATCCACATGGATCGTGTACAGTTTTGTGAACGGAGGAACCGCACTTTTGAAGGTGCTATCGCAGTACACTTCTTTAGCTGTTTTCAACATTTCTCGTCCCTTATCACTAGCGAAAATAAAAATCCTTGTTTTTTTGTCTAAGTAATCAGCAAACAGAAAATTTTCAAAAGATCCGGGAATTAACATGTCTTTTATTTTAACAAATCGTATTTTTTCCGGTTGTAGTGCTTTATTTCGATGCTTATAAAGTGTTTTTTGACATTGTTGTATTCTGGTAACTTTTTCAATAAGTCTATCTTTATAGATATAGCCGGTGGAGGATAAGCAGGATGCATTAGGTGTTTTCTGCGATCTATCCAGAGCCTTCGATTGCGTCCACCATGATACATTGGTCAGGAAATTAGATTATTACGGAATAAGGAACAAGGCTCTCGACCTTTTGACTTCTTATTTAAACAATAGAATTCAGAAGGTCGATGTGAACGGTACACGTTCGGTAGGATCTTTGGTTTCGATGGGCGTTCCACAGGGTTCGATACTTGGACCATTTTTATTTTTAATTTATATAAATGACCTCCCTTACTACGTAAGGGATAAAAATAGTATTGTTTTGTTTGCTGATGATACTTCCTTGATATTTAAAATTAAAAGACAATTAGATAATTATGACGAAGTGAACAACGCAATCTCACGAGTGGTTCATTGGTTTAATATAAATAATCTTTGCCTTAATGAAAAAAAAAACAAATGTATTAAATTCACCTTACCTAATGTTACACAGGTGGAAACCAATGTACAACTTAATGGACAGTTGTTGAGCCTTGTGGAATCAACCGTGTTCTTAGGTTTAAGTGTCGATGCTAAATTACAGTGGGGATCACATATCGAAAAAATAGCTAGTAGGTTAAGTTCTGCTACCTACGCTGTGAAAAAGATTAGGACTTTAACAGACATAGATACCGCTAGAATAGTTTATTTCAGTTATTTCCATAGTATTATGAGCTATGGCATTCTCCTTTGGGGTAATGCCGCAGATTTAAATACAATCTTTGTACTGCAAAAGCGGGCGGTGCGGGCAATTTATAAGTTGGGCCCAAGAGTCTCCCTCCGAGAAAAGTTCAAAGAAATAAACATTCTAACTGTAGTTTCCCAATATATTTTTGAAAATCTTTTGTATGTTAGAAGAAACATTTCCAATTTTTTAAGGCTTTGTGATATACATAACGTAAATACTAGACATAAAAACAATCTTGTGGTTTGTAATAGTCGACTCCACAAGATTAGTAATTCCTTTCAGGGTAACTGTATACGCTTCTACAACAAGCTTCCTAGTGAAATGAAGAATCTACCTCTTCATAAATTTAAAAGCCAAATTAAAAGTAAACTCTGCCAAAAAGGCTACTATAAAATTCAAGACTATTTAGACGATAAACAAGCTTGGATATGAACTGTTTGCTCTCTCTCTATGCTACTCAAATGGAATATTGTACTTAGGTTAAGTAAATATGTTTGTAAATGGACCAAAAAAAAACAGCCCGCTGAGTTTCTTGCCGGAGTCTTCTCAGGACAGGGCCGCGTTTCGAACCGGTGGTCCATTTGCCAAACATTAGATTATTTATTTTTTTATGACGTTTTGTAAGTGCCGTATTAATGGTCTATGCAGAATAAATGGTTTTTGACTTTGACTTGACTTTGACTTTGGTCTCTTTCATAGTTTCTATTGTATCAGAATAAATACTGGGCACTGGCGTGCTTTCATTACGTATCCTTTGCATACAAGTATTAAGCCTCCGCTTTATTTCATTTCCAGTAATATCGGGTTTACAAATATGTGCTTGCTCTTTTATAATAACAGTACCATTACTGACCAAACTTCCAGTGCATTTGCTTTATATTTTGACGCAACGCCATACAGAATGTCCGTTACTGTTAACGCGCCTCAAATTATATCTATAACCGTTCAACAAAAGAGTTTTCCCTCCCCTTTGTGAACTTATAACCATAAAATCGGAGTCTGTGCTAGTTGAAGCCTCAGTATTCATCATAATTTGTGAACTAAAACGAGAAATAAAATAGTTTTAGGATGGAATGAGGATGGATGAAAGGAGATTAACGAAACAGATTTATGAGGCGAGGGCTACTGGGCAACCCGGTAAAGGTCGACCTAGGCGTACGTATGCCAATCAGATCGATGACGTTTTAAAAAAGGGTCAGGTCAGAAGTACCCGTAGATAACCGGCGTGCATGTATGAAAATAATTATGAAAGTGGAAGAAGCGAAAGGCGTATGCCAAGATCGTAGCAAGTGGAAAGATGTTGTCTCTGCCTACCCCTATGGGAAAAAGGCGTGACTATATGTATGTATGTATGTATGTATGTATATACTGTATAATTAGAACTGTAGACCATAAATTATTATTTTATATTGAACTTGCACACTTTTCCTCTAGGTTAACCTCAACGATCTTCTAATTAAGTAATTACTGTCAAGAAGTATGAATTATAAAGCTACCCACATTATTTTGTATATTTTTTTTATCGTTATTGTAATGACATTTCTTTTGTATGCCTATATCATTTTCTTTATTTTTTCCTCTGAGTATTTTTTTGTTTTTAAACACATCCTTTTGACAGCTTTTGGCCTTCAGATACCTACCATTGTGTCGGTGGCACTACACAGGCTAATTTAAAAACATAAGTTGAAGTTATTTTGAACAAAAATATAGGTAATACTAATACTTAACTGAAATTGTTGTAATCACTTAAAATAAATGGACATTTTTGATCATGATTTTATTTGCCTTTCTAATCGACCAGATGCACTGGTAGTAAAATATAGGCACATTATAACAAAGGAAAATATTCGAAAACCACGTTAAACTATTAATAGGTTCATTTGACTACCTCTAAATTTTGAAGTAGTAAACTCACCCACCCTGTGGGTAAATATACCACTAAAGATCTAAAAACGGGGAAACTCACCCATTTGTGAGATTTTCATAGGGTGAGTAACCACCTAAGCCCAGGGAGCGGGGCGAGACGCCGCGCGCCGCGTGCGCTGGCGAAGCGAACCGGCCGGCCACTTTCTAGGCGTCAGCCGCACATAATATACGCGGGCACGCGCTGCTTCGGAACATTACATTATATTAACATTGTCTTGTATCTTGTAATACATTATCAATTACATATTGTAACTACAGTCCACTAATAGTTTAATTTAACATCAGTATCATGAACAAAAAAGTAGCGTACATACCTTGATTGTATGCATACCAGCTAGCTTGTCCCGGCGACTATTTATGATTATATGATTACTGACAACCGGCTGCCGGAATAAGCTAGCAATATACATACACTCAAGGTACATACCTACATTACTGTATCCCATACATTTTATCCTTATAAAAATTAGAGAGTTCTGGCGAAAGTGGGATCTTATTCTATATTTAAAATAATGATCTTATATTACAATGAGGATATGGAATAATGAGCTTATGTTCTCTCAATACCATCGCAATATCACAAGTGTATTGACTTGTATGACAGACGTCGTACTGTGATTCTCGTTCGCACTTGCTGATGTTTGTTCGCATATCCTGTTGCACTCGTTACGTGTACTAATTAGCGAAATTTTGAATCACCGTTTTTATGCCCCTTAGTCGTGTCTACCTCTTTTTATTTTAATACAATCTCAATGGTTTAGGGTATTTGTCTAAAAATGATAAAACATATAGTAGGTACTTACCCAGCGAATGGTATGAAACTGGTGAAAAAACATGCATTTCTTGTGATGTCTTTGGCTTTGACCATTTAGTTTTAGCTTTATCTAACGTGTCTTCATTTTCACTCTCTCTATACCTTTTCTCTAAGCATATTTTAGCATAACACGTATCCAACAATACTCTTTGAACCCATTCCAAGAAGTTTAATTTGCCATCTTGAGTCAATTGTTCACAAAGTTTGCCAATTTCATCATCTCTCATCTTTTTATTGACCGGTGCAGCTGTTGTTCTCCCTTTTACAAGCTTCGCGTATTCTTCTTTGTGTATCACATTTTGTCTAAAAAGCTCTTGGATGATCGAATCCCTGGATTTGATTATACCATCTTCTTTAAACAACTTGATGATTTCACCTACGACGTCAGGTTGAGCACTGCATTGCATGTAGTTCCAGCTCAATGAAGATATCTCATCCTCAGTCCATCTAAAAAGTTATATTAGTAGTGGCATCACTGCCGGATTTAGTTAACTTGATGCCCTAAGCAATCTTCCCCTGTGGGTCCCCCTGTCCTTAAGTGAACTACAAATAATGAATTTAAAAAAAAAGTTGATACGTATCCTAGGCAGAATATATAGGTATGTGTTGTTCCTCCTGCCCTTATCCCATGCTAGGTGAAATTTCTTGTTGCTAGTGAAGGTTTCCCATTTGAAGTGCCCTTATCGGCACAACATGATTTCACATGTTGTCTTAAGATTCAGCTATATTTTTACGACCGATCGCCAACCAAATGTCAACTCACCACTTACACAGCCAACATGTGTTCGTCACATTTGACCATATGTGGGAATCGAACACACGATCCCCGGCGTAAGGCGGCAGGCCTTAAAGGCAGGGCATTGAAGGCACCTTATATTTTTAAAGACTACGTTAAACTACGTTAAATTTGTCCAGGTGATTATTTCGTCATTTTTAAAGATATTGCAAAGCTTTAAACTGGTATGCATTCTATATCACTTAATCTATAATATGACAAAAAATCGGGATGATGTATGTCGCAATTCAACGCTCGGCCGGATGTCGCCTTTACGCCATCACCCTATAAGCTCGGTCATTCTTTGTTCTAATATCGACATGCATACTTAACTTTTAAATTATATTTCTGATTAATTAATAAAATTAAGTTAAATCATTTTGTTTTTTTTTTGGGTCCTCCGGCAGCGACAACTTTATTTTGCGGATAAACATTTTTTTTTGTAAATATATACATATTGTAAACTCAACCAAGAACACTCCCTTTATCAGTTTTGACAATAACTTCTAGTCCGGAAACTTCGCTAAGGCTTAATTTTATAATCTGTTTATAAGATTAACATACTTGGCTGACTGTAAACCAACTGGAAATAGGTTAAAAGTGCATGGCATTGTAACATTAGTTGTCTATTGAATATATACTACTTATTCTTCTTTTAGCTAATAGCTTCTGCAGTAGAATCACCGCAATTTCGCCAATCTCTAGTAAAATATAATAAATGATATTGTCGGAAGTTTACGCGAATGTTACACATTGAAATAAAACTATTTTTAACGGATTCTATCGCGGTTTATTTGATGTTATTTTATATTCCGCCACTGATACAGTTGCGAAAGGGCTCTCGCCTCCAGGTGCGATTTCCTCCCACGATGAGACTGGATGCCTCGGGTGGCTTGCTCCGAGGCCCATGAAAGAACAGGGCCTCGGTTTTATGCAGAGCCACCTCGAGACCCAGCCGCCGGATTCGCTCCACGACTTGGCCACCGCGGTCGTGGCCTTCAGGGTCGCTTCGCGGTACGTTGCATCGCACGTCAGCACGAGCGTGTCGTCCGCTTAGCACGTGACGGCGGTACCGTCTACGAGCTCACCGCGAAGCACCCAGTCGTATCCGATGTTGCACAGGAGCGGCCCCAGGACCGATCCCTGTGGAACACCGCACGACATCTCACGCCGACCGAGACCGGTCACGGTTGGGTAGATGACGGCTCTCTCCGTCAAATACGCCCCGACTATGCGGCGAAGGTAGAGAGGCTCTTCGTGATACACGAGCGCCTCCCTAATGCAACTTCAGGGCAAGGTGTTGAACGCGTTGGCGATGTCCAGGGACACCACCAAAATCACCTCACCCCGGATTACTGCATCCTCCGCCAGAACCCTCAAGCACATGATGGCATCCACGGTGGAGCGCCTCTGGCGGAAGCCATATTGGCCATACTCAAAGAAGCGTCAAGACCCGCCTTTCAGAACATGAACGAAATTGCCGCCTCGGCCACTTCGACAAGTCAGCGGTTGCGGAATACACCCAGGAGGATGGTAATCATACCATCAAATTTCAGAACACGAAGGTTCTAGCCACCACTTCACAATTCTTCCCACGGCTATGTCGAGAAGCCATCGAAATATTCAAGCATCCCAATAATTTTAATAGAAAAAACGAAGGTTTTCATCTCCAAAAAGATTGGTATCCAGCACTGAGAGCCGCGCGTCATCACAATTCAAACATGACGAAGCCGCCACCATCCCCGGTATCTCCCTTGCTTAGCCTCGACCAATCAGTATCGAGCACATCGGTTGCGCAGCTCTCAACCAATCAGGAGCGATCACGTTGTTTGTCCCCTCCCATTGCGCCTATAAATACGCCAGTGACTCGGGCCTTTACATCAGTCGCACTGAGTTCGCCGCCGAGGAAGGTTCTCCACACTCGACGGCGTCCCGACGTGTCCTACTGAAGATGTCGACCGCAGTGATCGACGAAACGTCTGGAATACAAGTTTCCGGTGGACCACGGCCAAACAGCCCGGAAGCAGTATATTCTACATGCAATGCCGGCCGTGAAAGCCTTAAGATTTAATGATATGGATGTACAGTGGTATATCGATTCCGGTGCATCTATACACATGTGCGGCAATAGTGTCGAAATATTGGATTCTTGACGTTAAAAATGGAGTCAAATTCCATATCCGGAAATGTATCCCATGTGTTAGGCATGTAGCTCAATCTAGGGAGCAACTCATGGGACAATTATCTGCATCAAGGGTTACGGCATGAATTTTGTTGGTGCAGCAAAGGAATTAAAGGATTTGTTGGAGTATGAACGTGAAGCGCCATCCAGCCAGCTTTTCTAATGTCATATATTTATTCATATGTCAAAAATCATGTCACACTCACTCGTCATCACGCGCGACTGTCTGACCGATGTACTTATAATTTTACTCCGTAAAATATTAGTAAATATTCAGAAATATAATCTTTTATTTATTACATTATGATTTACTGGCGGTTGAACAATCTAGAGTGTCTCAAGAAATAGCAGATGCGTTGGCTGTTAACATTTTATACCAACCTGTTCATTTCCGGGCCAGGAGGTATAGTGCGCAGTGGAAGTTGGCCCTCCTGGCTGCAATGGGGAATTGAGCAGTCTGCGGTTCACAGAGCAAATTATTGTTAATAAAATAGGTTTCACTTACCATTTACTTAGAAGGCGCCCGAAACAAAACGCTTTTACCTGTCTGTGTCTGTATCCAAGTGTATCTGAAGTGTATAGTGTATGATGTTTTGTGTGAGACAGATCAATACAGCGCGTGGTACACTGGAGCCCTTCACATCAAATATGTAATTCGGTCGAACAACTCCCAACTGATTACGTTAATAATTTCAAAATATAACCAATCCAACGCGAGCCAAATATGATTTTCGCGGATTATACTTTATTCGAACAAACTTATTTTAACCAAAAACGAGACTTTTTCTCAAGACAATTCTTTCAGCAAGTTGACAACCAAGTGACAGACAGATCTGTCAACGCAAATTTTTATTACTTCGTTCAGGAACGTAACACAACCCATGCTCCAAACTTTGGTAGACTATGGGAAGCTGGTATAAAATCCACGAAACATCACTTAAAGCGAATTGTCAGAAACAATACTTTGACTTACGAAGAGATGTCGACGGTCTTATCACAAATCGAAGACTGTTTAAATTCACGTCCAATCTTCCAGTTAAGTAACACGGCTGAGGATCAAACTCCTTTGACGCCAGGTCACTTTTTGGTAGGAGAACCTCTTCTACTCGTTTCTGAATTTAATTACGAAAATTTCACTCTTACTACTTTGAAAAGATGGGAGCTCACTCAAAGAATGGTTCAGGAATTTTGGCGTCGATGGTCCCAAGAATATCTGACTCAATTTATGAACCGGTATAAATGGGCATATCATACTCCTGAACCAAACATAGGAGATATTGTGTTAGTCAAAGAAGACGATTTACCACCAGCTCGGTGGCTATATGGAATTATAACTTAAAAACACCCTGGATTGGACGGAATTACGCGTGTCGTTAGTTTAAGAAGTAAGGGGTCCAGTGGCGTAGCTACCTTAGGTGGCACCCGGTGCGGAAGTTGGTGGTGTCACCCCATCGAAAGTAAAATGCTATAAATTTTCTATTATCTATCACTACTTTTTATTATCTATCACTATAGAATAATACACGTTTAACAATTCACGCCAACCAAACACAACATACTTCACGAAACAAATGAGAAATTTTGCAACTGAGACGTCAAAGATCGCGAGTATGGAACGGGGAACCCCCAGGACAGCGTCAGACTCTTTTGCGGGAATCCCCGAATTATACATAGAGCTGAGCTAGTGCTAGTGGAGGAATCCCCGAAAAAGAAATTTTTGTGCTAGCATTTTTTTTTTGTTTGTACATTGTTCTTAAAGTTGAGAGACCGGGTGGGTGTCACCCCAAAAAAGGTGACACCCGGTGCGGCCCGCCCCCGCCGACCCCCCTTTGCTAAGCCACTGAAGGGGTCTGAATTTAAAAGGCCAGTAACAAAATTGTGTGTACTCCCTGTCAACAATTAAGTATTTGTATCATGAAATTTTGTTAGCATCTTTTACAAAGGGTAGGTACACATTTTTTTCTTTTATAGTGATAAGTGTTTTGTTTTAGTAGTGGCTGCGAACACTTTATATTAGTTTATTTTTTGTTTTAGCCGGCATTACTTTCTGAAGCGAACCATAGCCACGGGCAAGTTATTGTTTAATAAGGATGCCAATTTTATTGATAATATTAGTATTTTATACAGTGTTTGTATTCAAGGTGTATGATGGACAAATCGTTGTGTCAAAATGAGTGGTAATGTCTTAATTTGTCCATGGTGGGCGGAATGTTAAGTATAATAAAAAATAATTTTGCTCTGAACAATTGATTAGTTTAAGTTTTGGCCAATAGATGGCGCTAGTAGAAAAACTAAATGGCACTATGGTTTCGTTACAAGCACCGGTATAAATGTTAAAGTTTTTTATTGAATTTTGTCGTACATAGAAATCATCTTGTATTATTTTTTGGACCCTAACGCATCGCCGGAAACGTTTTGTTCAGGTACTTCTGAAAATCATTTATATTGAAACTTTTATTGCATCACCTTAAATTTTTTAGTCCATCTATTGCATGTCGCATAACAGGCGGCTTTCACCGACTTAAAAAAGAAGAGGAGGTTGTATATTTCGCCAGTATCTATTTTCAAGTTTGAGTGTTGAATCCATATTAACGTCATCTTTTAAAAATAGATGACAATTTTACTTTACCCAGTTCAATAAAATATAAATATTTAAGGTAAGAAAATAATAATATCATTATTAGATTATAAGCGTACCTTTTTTTTGTGCGGAAATCCCTTCGGATACCCCCCCGCCGGCCAGCGGGGGCGGTTATGTGGGGCTTGAACCGACTAAAACCGCACGCCGTCTCGGGTCTACAGGCGCCGGGGTGTAAGGTTACCCATAGAGCATATCCCTCGCACTCCGACTGACCCTGGGCCATTCGCAGTGTCCCCTCTGATAAGAGCAGAGGGGAGCGAGGCCGCGGGCCCGCCATACCCCAACCCCCTCGTGCAATGGGCTCAGCTGGCCCTGAAAAGGGCCGGTTGGTTAGACTCTTGGCCGTTGACGTTGACGCCAGCTACTCCAGAGGAGCAATCAATGATGCGTCATCGCCCACGTTGCCCAGGGTACACCAAACTTGGAGGTGATCCAACCAGTCGCACGCCAGATTATAAGCGTATCTAGGAAACAAAATCAAATCATGTTAAACTGTTAACGCAATAATCTTGGGGTTATTTGGCAGCGCCATCTAGATAAAGCCGGAAATTCGAGCTTGTAATGAATGAATAATAAACTGGAGAAAATATGTTCAAAATTATCACAAAAATCTTATTACTATCTACCTACCTATTACAGAAGGAAAAAGCGGCTGAACAAATTTGTTAAAATTGGCACAGATATATATTACAGATTGGGAATGGGATAGCACGTAGGCCAGTTTTAATTTTGGGAATTGGTTCTAATAGGTCCGCGTCCGGAGGCGGCTCGATACCGCGGGCAACAGTTAGCATTATATATAATAAATATTCTACGACATTCTACACAGCGCTTTCTAGACCCAAAGTAAACATAGTTTGACTAGCTTGTGTTATGGGTTCCAGAATGCGGATATACATACTTATTTACTTTTTTTTAATGTAAATACATACATATTATACATACAAAACACCCAGACCAATGCAAATACTCGTAGACATATTCTTTCATACAAATACTACGTACTTTTCTTCGATAAGTGGTTGGTTAGTCGAGTTACTGGTAGTCAACTTATTGATGTCCTCGCCAGTGACGTCTATTGGGGACTTATTTTGTGAGTTTGGAACAATATCTTTCGTCACCGCCTTGTTGTCGTCATCAAAATTTTCAGTATCCAGCCGCATAATAGCAGTACTTTGAAGAGAATGAGGTTTTTTGATAAATGTATTTATAACATACTCTATAAGATCAGACCAATCCTGAGAAATAAAATGAAAAGTTGGATAATTTACCTATTTATATTATATCTATTCTTAAAAGTAGATGTATGATGTAACAAGAGTATTACTCACATCACATATTTCGAACTCTGTTTTCCAGATAGCCGTGAATGTTTTCAAAATTTTTGGCTGGAACAATGTTATCAAGCTTTCAAGCTCACCCCCGATGTGGTGCATCAATGTAAATATGCAATCGTTCACAAATTCACCATTGCTAGTGTAATCTTCCAGTAACAAACCGTACTGATACATTATTTCAGATGCAGCAAACCTTTTGTAAGGAAATACAAAATTATATTTTTCATAAGACGTCGAAGGTTTTAAAATACCAATAGTTTCTAAGCTTTTGGATTGTTATAACATTACTACGTATATACAAGTAACGTTCACCATGCCTGGGCATTGTATGCATACCTATATGCTTATTTTCGAAATTTATTTTTGATCCTCGAGATAAGACATGAGAATGGCTTGACCGATTTGGATTATTTATTTTATTTATCTGGACAAGGTTTATCTGAAACGAAATATTGGAAAATCTACGGGAAAAGCTCTGCACCCGGATGATGCCTGGCAGCGTTGTTACCCTTGTTGCGTTGCTACCTTTCATGTGTGCAATAGGAGGCAGCATTGCCTTGAAACCCGTACGAGTTTTTCACAGTAACGCCTTTTCCAAATTCGTATTCAATTTGAGGCATGCGTGCTCCAAACAATCGTCCTTCCAAACACGTGTTCAATTTGTAGCAACTTTTTACTGTTTATGACTTAGGTGGACATCCTGATTGGATCCTTTCACTGCACGGTAGACATCTTTATTTGCGGCGAGAGATTGATATCATTTTGGGTTGGGTTGGGTTAGGTCAGAATGGTGACCAATATCGCGCACCGGGCACCGGGCACCGGCAGCAGGCACCGAGCGCCTGTTCCACTCTAACATCGACCAGGTGAGAAACAAATGTGACTGGCTAAAGCGCGCGCGCTTACGTAACGGACTGCTGAGACGAGGTATCGAGTTCGATACCCAGTTGCCCCGGGCACACACCTCTGACTTTTCGTAGTTATGTGTGCATTAATAAATGTTAATTATCGCTCGCTTAATAATGTGCCCGGTAGATGGCAATAGGCTCACCCCCTATTACATTGGGACCTTAACATAACTGGCGAATCATGGGTGTAATATACCTCTGCCTACCCCTCCGAGGACACAGGCGTGAAGTTATATTATGTTGTATTCCTCAAGCATGTAGTGTAAAATCGTACCTTTTTTGTTTTTCGTGTGGAAATCCCTTCGGATACCGCCCCGCCGGCCAGCGGGGGCGGTTATGTCGGGCTTGAACCGACTAAAACCGCACGCCCTTTCGGGTTCAGACGCCGGGGTGTAAGGTTACCCATAGAGCATATCCCTCGCACTCCGACTGACCCTGGGCCATCTCCGGTTTCGAGATGGCCCCCGCGGGTTTGGAAACCACGGTGTCCCCATCTTGCCCCGCTTTGTAAAATCGTACCTTTCCTCCTTACTGCACTAAATAACTATGTACTGTCAAATGAACGAACTCTATAGCATTAGTTAAGTTAATACTCACTGTCTAATATGGTCAAGTATGTTAGTGTTGCCGCTATATTCTGGCAACTTAGTTACAGTATCCAAGAACATTAGTAATATATGATTGGTTACCACAAGGTCCTGAAATATATGAAAAATATTTATAGAAATTACAACGGGGACTTACCGCGAACCACAATAGTGCAATACAATTATACATTACCTGCAGGTATTGTTTGGAGTGGTACTTTGGATTATAGTGACGCAACAACAGTACAAGAAGAGATCGAAGTTCCTCAGTATCGTACATTTTTATTTGTAACTTGACAATTGCTTCTCGATCATCTTTGCAAACGTGTGGGAAGTTTTTGTAGACTTCTATAGCTTGAATAATTTCTCTTAAAGCCGTGACAACCTACCGTTTCAAAAGAAAAATACGCTTTAACTGCAATTAATTCAGATATTTAAAAACTCGAAGGAAAAAGAGAACATCTAGGACGGGACTTGAACCCGCGACCAGTCCCTTACAGGGGGAATGCTCTGACCAACTGAGCCACCTAGACACGTCCCAGATATTCGAAATTCTCCGATACATTAATACGTCTTAAGGCGACGTTGGAGCCATCTACCGTAATTCTTGCGAACTACGGAAACAATGAATAACTTTAAAGTCATTTTTAAACATTGTTTTTTGATGTCTCCGCCTAATTAATTCAATTAAATTTTTTAAGCATTTTGTATGCTTACTTTTTTTTCTAAAGATTTAGATCGGAAAAAGAGAACATCTAGTAAGGGACTGGTCGCGGGTTCAAGTCCCGTCCTAGATGTTCTCTTTTTCCGATCTAAATCTTTAGAAAAAAAGTAAGCATACAAAATGCTTAAAAAATTTAATTGAACTCGAAGGAAGTTAACTTCTTAAACAGGATGGTTGTTGACAGTGAACCGCCTGTAATCCGACATGCTTATCACACTGTTGAACATTCGACGTACAATGTAGTACGATTTTCAGTTCAGATAGAATCTTATAATTTCGATCTGTAATTTGTCGGATTACTAGATCTTTTTTTTTTCAAAAAATGTCGAACTAGGCAGTACTGTCCGACAAAGATCGGTAGTTTGGCGGATTAAAAATTTAAAATAAAAACCGGTCTCAGGGAGTAATTTATAATCCGACAAATTTGAAAGTCCCACACTGCCCTGCAAAACGTTACTCGAAAATATTTTATTAGCTTCTCAATAAATGAAGATTAATTATCTAAGCGAAAATTTTGGGAATCTCTTTGTTAACCGCTTTGTTCAGTGGCTAATGACGGTAAAAAATTAAAAACAGTTCTTCTCAAATTTTGAATAAGGATTATGGTTGAATCACGTTCAAAGGACTGGGACAAAGTAGCAAAATGTTGTAGAATGCATTTACAAGTTTGAAGCTCGATTCACACCGAGAGTGAGTACCACCGCTTTGAGTACCTACTTTCAGTTTCATAATCAGAGACTGGAATAGGTAGAGTATATATTTACCTAAAGTTCGAGGAAGGAAGTAACATAGAGTTGATAATACCTCCTCTACAATCCCGGAATCATAAAAATTTAAGAAACTGTAAATTACTTATTGCGCTTTGAATACATTTGAACCAAATTATTATATTGAAAAGTCTCATTATGTTTTTAGAGTTCCGTACTAAAAGGGTTGAATAAAAAGTGTTGTTTTTCTCCTTTTACTCTGATTTTATTGTAATAAAAATGGTCTAAAGGTTAAGCAACGTTTGCCTAATTTGATAAGACTAAGAAAAATCTAACAATAGCTGGTCTAACTAAGACTCATACTCGGTCGGACAGGTCTGATGGCATTCACTTTACGTAAAATACTGATGTAATTGTGAAATGGTTGGGAAGATGTCGATGCTAATAAAAAGTAAAACTTAAAAACACAGTAACCAATCAAAGCCATATAAATTATATTATTATATAAAACGTTTCTTCTTAAACTTAAAAAAGAACCATAATAAAATTGTTGTATTTTTTTTCAAAAGTATACAACAAAATAACTCTGTTTTACCGTCGTGCCGTCTACTGGGCATAAATGCAAATGTTGTCAGAAAAAGCAGGCTTTCGATTCAATTCAAGCTGGGGTTTCACAAAACTATTTCACACATTCATTCGCACTCAACAATATTACTCGGAATGCACTCCCGCACATTTTAGAATAGAAAACGATGGTTGCTATCTCTTTCACACAACTCTTGCTTGAATAAAACAAAATAGATAGCAATCCATACATGTGTGAAAGAGATAGTAAATGATACCGCATTTATTTGGGTAACAAAAGATATTTAGAAACAATAGTGCCTGCTGCACTGCCGGTACCTGAATAATATTAACCAAATTGTACAACAAAACGTATTTAAGGCATAAATAAAAATGTATTTAATATCCACGTCAACAATTCCAACTTAGTTTTAATTTATGTATTTGAAATATTTGAATCTGACCAATTGGAATATGAAAATCAACAATTTGTTACTATACTCAATGTCCAGTTCATGTTTTTATAATCCCAGGCTTTAATTTTCTTATTTATGATCCCGGGATTTTAGACGAGCTTATCAACTCTATGTTACTTCTTCAAACTTCAGGTAAATATACTCTACCTATTCCGATCTGTCGTCATTATTGATGTAGCATGAAAACAAATAGAATCGGCACCGGCACGCGCGCTATTCACTTTCTATAGTAAAGATAATACAAGCTTGCAATGTTGAGTCAACTTTGGCACTGAAACTGCTCACTGCTACTGTCAGTGTGAATTGAGGGCCCAAGACGTTTTATTATTATAGAGTAAATTTTGAAGTCAAGTACCTGCAGCATGTTTAATTTTTCAGCTTGATATAAATATTTTTTCACTTTTTTACTAATACATGTCAAATAAGTAATAGCACTTACCAAGTGAAGTCTCCTTATGTTGGGCTTTAAGGCATTGCCATCGAGTTTTATGGCAAGTTCAAACTGCTCACACAAATTAACTCCTTCCGATGTCAGATAGGATACGATGTCAAACGACAACACCGAGCATACGTGTTCCACGTCTAACTCAATCTGCGTAGCAAACTTCAGAAAATAAGTAACCAGCCAGAAAAAATGCGATGTGTCAATCTCGAGTTGTTGATTCGTTAGAATTTGATTGTGAAGCGTCTGCACCAGCGCATTATATCCTTTTAGAAGGAAATCGACGGTAAACTCTTTAAGAATATTCGATATATCTTCATCCGTAGGTGTTTTATGAGAGAGACCTTGTACGTTGATGCTGAAAACAAAGGCACACTAGTTATGACTTTTATTCTATGACTATAATTTAACAAAGTATGCAGCATCATAAAGTTTTGATATCTACATGTGTGCTTTCCCTCTCTTAACAATCTTTTTGCGCTTTCGATCCTGCATGGTGACGCCGCAGCGCATCTTGTTATTGATCCTCTGCTTTGGATTATGTGGCTTTTGATGAACAGGTTTTTTGGCTGGCAACTCATCCTCATTACTAGAAGTCGATATAGACTCCTGGTTTTCTATTTGTGTATCATATCCATAATCAGAATTTTCCGAAATCACAAGTTTTTTATCCTTATTACCTAACGGAAATACCCGATCACTTCTAGCATCTGATTGCACACCGCTGCTGCTAGTCTATAATAAAGAAAGTGACATTAAGTGAAACTACTGTTGGCAAGTATGCCGACAAAATACCAGAAATAAAACGTACATTATCAGATTTTATAGTACCCTCGTGAATATTTTGAATACAAACTTTGTTTTCTCTTGCAGTTAGCTCCTTTTCCTTTGGTAAAACAAACTGCTGAAAACCGTTCTCATTTGCATTTTTTAGATCAGAGGAACCATCCCAGCCCTTAGTTGCAGAATTACGTTCATCAATACTCTTGCCACTGGCACCCGTATCCGATGAATCCGAGGTGGACGTGGGTGAGAAGTCCTCGCTTCCTGTAGATTATAAATGTTAATTATTCTTAGATTCTTACTCTCAATTATTTACTTAGTATCACAAATACGCTTATAAATACCTCTATCCGGTGGAGAAGTATTACTTTCATTGTCTTCGGAGCTCTCAGATAAAGAGGCCTCAAGCCACAAATTCAGTAACTTATGTAATGTTACTACGTGTTGATCTTTATATAGCAGAGCTATTAATTGAACCATAGTTACTGCCCATTGATTCTGAAAGTAAGAAAATACAAAACACACATCTCGAATCTTAAAACTATCACACATACCATATAACATTTTGTACAAATGCAGTGTGTGAACATTGTAAAGTAAGTATTGTAAGTAGCATTGTAAAACTATGCTAGCACTGTATACTAAAAGTGAAAACAAATCATTATGTTGTAAAAAATGAAAAAAAACACTTACCGCATCCGGAATTATTGTTAACTTAATAAGAAGTTTATCAATACTTTGGCTAAATATATTCCATAGAATTTGATTTTGTACGGCGTGTGCGGGGCCATTGTAGCCAGGATCTTGGTTACTTGTATCCTCGGGTATGTGTAAAATATTTCTCAGTAATAAAAGGCTGTTACTAACATTTGTGCATTGTTCTGATGATAACTTTGCCTTTTGTTCAACACCAACGTTTTTCTTTAAAAATTCTATAATGACTTTTGTAGCTCGCTGATCCGTAAACGCTTGTTTGGTAGCAGCGAGTAAATTGTTTATTTCAAATATTGTATGTCTCCCAAAATCATTTTTGGATATAACGTCCACTGAGAGTAAACACTCGATAGGAATTGTAAGGTTCACTAATATCCTTATTAAAAGCTCTATTGTTATATCTTCCTTTGCGTATATCAACAAAGGTATAAGGTCCTTTTTTATATTTTGACCAAAACTAATACTCCTGCGATAAGTGCGCAGATACTTGTCCTCGGTTAATATGTTATGAAGTATCGTCTCCAAAGCCGCTGCAAATAATTATAGTAGTACAGTATATTTAATTATCAATTCTTTAATGTAGAAAAGGTTTATTTATCTAACTAAAAATAATAACCATTGCAATTTTTGTTTACGTGATATCTATCTGCATGTATAAAGCCAAGGTTGCTGAATGTACTGTGTATCTGTGGACTTCGCAGAACCCACTCCATCTTTTTGCTGAAACAAGACGATGTAGCTTATTTATAAGTAGTTCCTCGTATACAGCCCTTTCCGTAACATATTTTAAACCTTTTGATGTAGGGAGGTACCATATAATTTCCCGGTAATTTCCTTCCCCGTGATGTTAGATTACAACGGACCCCTTGCCGACGGAACACCGTTTGGATTCTCCGTCATACCAAATTAGATATAGCCACCGTTTATCGCAATGTGTGGTTGCCATACGACCCGAGAAATATAACTATAACCAACTAATAAGTAATCTTTCTTAATATGTATGTATGTAGGTATATATTTTTGCTGTTATCGAATAACTACCTAATACCTAGTAGTTATTCGATAACAGCAAAAACAAATTAGTCCTTGATTTTCAATGTTTCACCTAACGACTAAAGGAAACACCACCGGCTTTCATTTTTGGTGTTGGTGACGGTTTTAATATAGCCTTATAGTAATAGTAATAATAAAATCCCACACAACAATTTCTATTCTCTTACTCAACTTAGCAACAAACCCTACTCAATTGGAAAAATATTGAAAAGAAGTTACGTCTGGGGACCTTAGGAATTGGACTATAAGAATCAAGAATCCATACATATTAGGTAAATATAATAATTTCAAAGTTACGAAGTTTTTCAAAGGAAATGAAAACCTACAACTTAATTGTTTTCAACCTAGTTTACACAAATTCGTAAATTTACTTTATGAATAACCAAAAGACAATTAACTCCTGAAATAATAGAGACTTGGTAACGTAGCATTTTAATTACTGTAGCAACGTGACAAAATTTTGTCAAAGAAAGAACGTGCACAAACTTTTAAAACAAATAAATAATTACCTATAATCACTATAACATTCGTACTTTTCTTTTACAAAAGTATTAGGTAAGTAGGTACCTACCTAGCTACAACATGTTACTAGACAGGGACTTAACATAATTTAAAATTGATTAATTTACTAAACCATTACGCTTTTGATTTTTGAAACCCTTTGAATACTCTTTTTAAGGGTTGATCACTACATAGTATAAAACAAAGTCGCTTTCTCTGTCCCTATGTCCCTATATCCCTATATATGCTTAAATCTTTAAAACTACGCAACGGATTTTGATGATAGAGTGATTGAAGAGGAAGGTTTATATGTATAATAACATCCATTGCACCCGTGCGAAACCGGGGCGGGTCGCTAGTAAATTTATATAAATAAATAACATTGAACATGCATACATATAGTCACGCCTCTTTCCCATTGGGGTAGGCAGAGACAATATTTTTCCACTTGCTACGATCCTGGCATACACCTTTCGCTTCTTCCACCATCATAATTGTTTTCATACATGCACGCCGGTTACGGGTACTTCTGACCTGGCCTTTCTTCAAAACGTCCTCGATCAGATTGACATACGTACGCCTAGGTCGACGACCTTTATCGGGTTGCCCAGTTGCCGTCGCCTCATAAATCTGTTTCGTTAATCTCCTTTCATCCATCTATTATATATATTAATTTCTCTATCTTGCTCACTACATCTTCTACCATACCACAACGTTCCTTTATCACGCTGTTCCTCACTCGGCCCAACAGGGTCACTGCAGCTATACTTTTCAGACTTCTCATTTCCACAGCATTCGGTTTACTTTCTACCACACCCAACATTCACTACCATACATACAGTCAGTCGTGCCTCTTTAGATACTTTCTGCCTGCTAGTAAAATCATGCAGCGCCCCATTCACTTGATTTCCAGCCACAACCCTTCGATCAATATCAGTCATACTTTCCATCTCTCGTAAACTCTGAACTCAAGTATACAAACTCTTTCGCTTGTTCTACTGTTTCGCCTTCAAGGGGAATTGTACAATGTGTTATGGTTTCTTCCCTTTCGAATAAACCACCTACTTACTTACTTACATTTACTTTTACTCCTTTGTTTGTTGAGGCACCATGCATAATATTGACCATTACTTGAGCATCAGCGTATAGGAGGCATTTGACGATCAAGTTATTCTTTATTAATCCATACGCACTCTCTTTCAGTTCTTTCAAGCAATCATCTATTAATAAGTTAAACAGTCCCGGCGACGCTAAACATTCCTTTTCGATGTTAAAACAGTTTGTGCAAGCTACGTTTATCCTTTTTATTTTTTGTTGCGTCCAGGGAAATATCCTACGGCATACCGCGCGACGCGGCGAAGCCGCGCGGTTATGTGTGGCTCTCACACACTAAAACCCCTGCACGTAGTAACTATTTAGTAATCTGTGCCCCTGCGATGTGCCATACACTGCGCCTTCTCGGGGGGCCTGAAACTATACAAGAATACTTCCATGGCGACCCCCCCTAGCGCGTGCCCGCAGTATGTCAAGGGCACCTTCACCATAGAACTCTCAGACACACAGGGACGTCGCCTTTTCGCGGTTGGCTAGAAAGGCGGGTGGAGGGCCAACTCCGTCCCTTCCACCCACAGAAACACTCAGGGCGGCATGAGGCGCAACGGAATCTCTCTCCCTGATCCGTTCCGTGCCTTCTTTCTGCGAGATGCGCCCTCGCAGAAGGTTGCGACCGCGGCGAAATTCCTGTCGCTGGCGGCCATAGATCGAATGATGGCCGCTAGCGAGAGGCACTCCCTATGACTGCAGTGAGAACACGGCGTTGCGTGTCCCAAGCTGGGCAGACCGCAAGCGTGTGTTGCGCCGAGTCCTCACTGCAGTCGCAGTGGTGGCAGGCGGGACTCGATTCATTCCTAGCGACTTTAAACAGGTACGGAAAGCACCTGTGTCAGTCGGAAGGAAAGGGTCCCGTGCTGCCGCCCTGCCCACTCAACAATGACCGGCTGGAGCGCCTCCACGGCGGCAAAGCCAGCGCGTGGAGCCTCCAGCCGGGACGACCACCTGTCCGTAATCTCAATGCTACAAGCCACCCGCGGATCTCCTCGAGCGGTGACCGACTGCCGCCATCCGCCCGGTAGTGTCACCCGCCGATACACTTCGGCAAGCACTTTCGCCTCCAATTCCCACGGGGGAGTTCCGGCCAATGCGCATGCCACCTCTGTAGATACGGTGCGGTAACCGCGTTTGACCTTGACCGCCATAACCCTATGAGGGCGCGGGCCCTATTGTCGGCGGTCAAGGCCGCCGCCCACACAGGCACACCGTATAGCGCCATTGACCGGACAAGCCGTCCCAGGGCAGACACGACGAAACGACGACGAGCTTCGGGGCGAGCTGTATGAAGTGCTCGTCGAAGCGCCACCTCCCATCCAGAGTAGTCTCAGCAGTCCATTACCCATACCACTAGGCTACCGCGCTGTCAAGATTTGCATTCAATAATTGCCTTAATTTTTTTTTACTACACAGTAGTATGTCAGCCTCATGGTACATCTTATTGTTTTCGCACCAACATCTCCCTAGCCTACCTATATAAGATACACAATTCCACCTACCATACATCATTATGTTATATCTCTGTTATGAATCGATACCTTTTTTTTATTTTTTTATATGGATGTATGGTTGGTACTGAGAGGCGCGCGGCGGCAGCGCATCACTACGCGCAAGCGCGCGCCGGCCAGTCGAAAATAAATATCGAATGAGGCTACACGTGTTTCCTTCATGTTCGGTAAAAAAATCACATAAATCGCGTGCTTGAAGTGCAAAATACTTGTGAAAATGTCTCCGGTAGGAAAGATAGCATAGTTCGATGTTACCAATGGTAATTGGGCGACGTATATAGACCGGCTGAAAATGTATTTCAAAGTCAACGAAATTAAGGAAGAAATGCAAGTGCCTACATTAGTCGCGATAGTCGGCGACGCCGCTTATGAACTAATGGTAAATTTAGTAAGCCCCAAAACAGTGGCTGAAATGAAGATGGAGGAAATCATAAAAGTGGTCGGCGACCACCTGCATCCGAAACCATCAGTAATGGCGGAAAGATACAGATTTCGACAAAGAAGAAAACTTCCAACAGAAAATATAGCACAATACGTGGCCACGTTAAAGAAAATGTCAAGGTATTGCGAGTTCAAGGCAGCCATGGATGAGAATCTCAAAGACCAGCTGGTGTGTGGTCTCAAAAGTGACATTATCAGGCAGCGTCTGTTAGCCGAGTCCGCACTTACATATTCTAAGGCGGTTACTTTGGCTACTAGTTTGGAAGCAGCAGAGAAGGATGCAGCAGCGGTAGAGGGGAAATGATGGTAACAGCTCGGAAAGTTTCAATTACGCAGCTACCGGAGCTAAAAAAAATGGCGGCAGCCATCCTTGTTCGGTGTGTGGCAATTATAATCACCAAGCTACGGCGTGTAACTTCAAGAGCTACAGATGTGATTATTGTGACACAGTGGGACATTTACGTAGAATGTGTCGAGTGAGGCGTGACAATCATAGGCCGGGTAGCCAAACCAAACGGTAAGATCAGAATTTGTGCTGATTATAAAGTCTCTTTGAACCCATCTCTGTTGGTTGATCCATACCCATTACCACGTATTGAGGATATATTCGCAAACCTGCATGATGGCGAACAATTTACACGTATAGACTTATCTACCGCTTACAACCAAGTGGAGTTAGATGAGGATTCAAGGCAGTATACCGTTATCAATACCCATAGAGGGCTTTTTAAATACAATAGATTAGTTTATGGCCTAGCTTCAAGTACAGGAATTTTTTGCCGGATAATAACTAATATAGTGGCTGGCTTGCCAGGCGTATCTACTTTTTGCGATGACATATTAGTAACAGAAAAGGATAAAAAATCTCACAGGAAAACACTACAGCAAGTGTTAGATAGGCTAAAAGTAAACGGATTAAAGATCAACAAAGAAAAGTGTGTTTTTCTAGCGGACTCAGTCAATTATTTAGGATTTATAATCGATAACCAGGGAGACCATATAGATCCTGAGAAGCTAAGGCCAATCAAGGAAATGCCTATACCATCAAATATAACACAATTAAGATCGTTCCTAGGCTTAATCAATTTTTACGTTAAATTTATAAAAAATCTTAGTACACAGTTGGCCCCGCTATACGAATTGTTAAATAAATCAGTTGATTGATCTTGGACAAAAAGGCGAATTGAAGCCTTCAAACATGTTAAATTATTAATGATGAAAGCACCTGTGTTAGCTCATTATAATCAAAACGCACCATTAACAGTGACGTGTGACGCTAGCGGAGAAGGTATAGGCGCGGTGCTATCGCAGCCATCTTCCCGCGCGGGAGAGGAGCGTCCAGTGGCCTACATTTCACGCACCCTCACCTCGGACGAGAAAGGGTATAGTCAAATTCAGCGGGAGGCTTTAGCTATTATTTATGCAGTCAAAAAATTTCACCAGTATATTTATGGTCGTCGTTTTACTTTAAAAACCGATCACAAGCCGTTAGGCGCTATATTTGGGTCAAAGGTAGGCATACCTTTAATGGCAGCTAGTAGACTCCAAAGGTGGGCTATAATATTATCAGCATATAATTATGACATTGTTTACGTTAAGTCTCAGGACAATAGTGCCGACAGCTTATCGCGTTTACCCCTTACAAAGTAACGCAAGCGAAACGAAACAGACAATCGAACAAACCTACCTACATTTTGCGAACGAAGCTTTATTGTTAGATTACGCAACGTTGCGAAGAGCAACATTAAATGATCGTTTATTAGGACGCGTTTTAAACTATGTTAGAAACGGATGGCCTGCCAAAAATGAAATCAGGGAATTGCAACCTTATTTTAACAGGCGTAAAGAAATATATGAAGAATTAGATTGCATTATGTGGGGAAATAGGGTAATCATACCGGAAGTTTGCAGGGAGCGTGTGCTTCGAGAGCTTCACGACACACACATGGGTATTGTCAAGACCAAGAGCCTAGCTAGGAGCTATGTGTGGTGGCCTGGCGTGGACGAGGCCATCACACAATGCTGTCAGTCCTGCGACACGTGCGCGAGGCATGAGGCCGCGCCGCCAGCACACGCGCTTTGTTCCTGGACCTGGTATGAGCGGCCGTGGCGTCGCTAACACATTGATTTTTTAGGGTCGATATTTGGATATAAATATTTAATAGTCGTGGACTCAACGTCAAAATGGATTGAGGCTGTTAGTATGAAGCATACCACTGCAACGGATGTTATTGGGCGGCTGAGAAGTCTTTTTGCTCAGTTCGGGTTGCCACATCAATTAGTTTCTGACAACGGGCCCCCTTTTACGGGCGAAATTTTCAAGAATTTCCTTAAAGATAACGGCATCGAGCAGATCTTGACCCCCCCTTACCACCCGGCATCTAATGGTGCTGCTGAAAACGCAGTAAAAATTATGAAATCTGTACTTAAAAAAGCGGTCAGTCAGAAAGTTAATGTCGGGGCAGCAATAGACAAATACTTATTAATGTCCCGGAATACCGAACAGTCCACCATGGGGGAAGCACCGGCAAAAATATTACAAAATCGTAAGTTACGAACTAGGTTAGATTTAATGAAACCGGATTTATCAACTAGAGTTAAGAAAGCTCAAAATAAACAAATAACTAAAGATGGAGCGGATCGTAGCTTTAAGGTAGGCGAGCATGTCTTTATAAATAAAATTACGAACGTGGATTGCCATCGGAATGGGTGAGGGTGAGGTTGTAGAACGAATAGGCGAAACCGACTATACTGTACAAAGCGTAGGTAGTAAACGAGTCCATAGGCATATCGATCAACTGAGAGGGGTATCATCGAGGCGTTCATTAAGCACACCCTTACCGGCTACCGGTGACGGCGCGCAGTGCATGACGCCGAGCGTCGGGCGACATGCGATCGGGCGTTGCACTCCGCCGGCGCTAGGCGAGGCGGCGGCGGGTGCGCGTGACCTGATCCCGGCGGGCGGATCCCCTCCAACCCAAGCCTCCGAGGCCGAACCGGGTGACGTCCCGGGCTCTCCGGCGGACACGTCGCTGCCACCCGAGCATGTTACCTCGGCTGAGGTTGTGGCTGCTGCATCACCTCCGACGGGGCGGAAGGCCCCAGCGCAACCGGAGGCCCGTTAAGCGTTTCACTTTCGAGATAGATTAAAATAAATAAATAAATAAATATTCTATGACATTCTACACAGCGCTTTCTAGACCCAAAGTAAGGTGAGTAAATCTTAGTATATTGTAAGCGCTGTGTTTACAAGTTTGATATACGTGCCTAACCTACTATTTATGGTTCCATGTTCTAACTTCTATCTTATTTATGTGTAGGTACATGTTTAATGCTAGTGGACGCTAGATTGAATAGATGTTACCAATTGGATAAATTAATATATGAATACCATAAGTAGGCAATTAAGTATGTGCATATGTATCTTCCTCAGTTCTTAGATAAAGGTATTTACATGAATATCCCTTTGTAATATTATTATGTAAATTAGCATACCTTTGTATATCAGTATAATATCATGATTATTATTTTTGAATACCTGCCTAGGTATTAGTTAAGTGTGGGGATGTTATGTATCGATACCTATATGAATGTATGGTTGGTACTGAGAGGCGCGCGGCGGCAGCGCATCAGTCGGAAATAAATATCGAATGAGGCTACACGCGTGTTTCCTCCATCGCCCTTTGTCCAAACCTACTAATCTCAACCCCTATTACCCGTGGTCTCACCGGAACGTCCCACTGGTGGGTCCACGGGGAATTTTTTTTTACCCGTAGTCAAGGGTGTAAAGCACCGTCCTCGTGAACCACTCTATCCATTGGTGCAAACAGCCTGAAAGTAGGTGTAGTAATTTTAGAGTTTATCGCGAACAGACACTTTGTTTTATAATAAATGTAGTGATAAATATAGCTATAGATGCCTGTACCTAGCGAATTATAGCGTTATCGTTGTGTTATCGTTAGGATCAGTGGCGTAGCTACCTTGGGTGGCACCCGGTGCGGAAGTTGGTGGTGTCACCCCATCGAAAGTAAAAAGCTATAAATTTTCTATTATCTATCACTACTTTTTATTATCTATCACCATAGAATAATACACGTTTAACAATTCACGCCAGCCAAACACAACATACTTCACGAAACAAATGAGAAATTTTGCAACTGGAACGTCAAAGATCGCGAGTATGGGACGGGGAGCCTGACGCTGTCGTGGGGGATACGACAGCGTCAGGCTCTTTTGCGGGAATCCCCGAATTATACACAGCTGAGCTGAGCTAGTGCTAGTGGAGGAATCCCCGAAAAAGAAATTTATGCGCTAGCGGTCTTTTTTTTGTTTGTACATTGTTCTTAAAGTTGAGAGACCGGGTGAGTGTCACCCCAAAAAAGGTGACACCCGGTGCGGCCCGCCCCCGCGGCCCCCCCTTTGCTTCGCCACTGGTTAGGATAAAGAAAGAATACGCAGATCAGTCTTCGCCTCTCATTCACCTTTTAGCTCAAACCTTCTACAAATTTTTGGCTTTATTTAAGAAGAGGATATTCGACGATTTTAGGTATTTCTGGCATAGTAAATTTGCTACTTTACGCCACAACTAGGCGCTCGCGCTCCGCTACCAATGTTTCGCGTCAATATACAGAAAAACAACGAAAGTTAACTTAAGGTGGTGTTATAGTATCAACACAAATAATGACGCAACTGTTATTTACATAGAAGATACTCTAGTTGCACTTTAGATAAAGGGAATAAAGCTTATATTAATTCTAATATTATAATATAGCAATCAGAAAGTCGCTCCCGTAAAAGTTATGAGCCAAAAAATGAAAAAGAGCAATAGAAGGGTGGACCCCGGGCGCCAAGCTGCAACATCTTGATGGGGCCCCTCGTAGGGGGCACTTACACCCATGGGGCCCCATACACATACATCACTCATCGGGCCTATACACCCATGGGGTGACATTGACATATGGCACCCCATAGTTCTATGGGACCTCATACATATACGATACCCATGGGGCCCATACAATCATGGTTCCCATACACCTATTGGGTCCAATACCCCCATGGGCTCCATATACCCATGGGCACCATTAAGATCCGTAGAGCATCTGGGCCCAAGCAAACCGTGAGACGGCAGTCGCTTCCGTAAAAGTCACAATGAAACAGGCTATGGGAAGAAGTAGAAGAGCGTGCCCTGGGCTCCAAACTGTAAGCTTTGAATGCAACCGGGATTGGAGTTCGGATACTGTGGGCGTGACGGCCTCTGTGGCATAGCGGTAGTGCATTCGATTGCTATGACAAGGGGCGCGAGTTCGATTCCAGCTCAGTGCAAATATTTGTATGTATGAATATGCCTATTTGCATTGGTCTGGGTGTCTCTGAATTTGGTGAGATGACTTGGTATCGACCAAATATGCATTTGACACAAAAAAATATCGGGTAAGATAAAATAAAAATATATAAAAAATATAAAAATGAAAAAAAAAAAACACCACCAGCGACCAGCGTCGCGACGAGCCCCTGACGCACGTGATAGGCTTGCAGTCCTTCTCCTCGCAGTATGCTCCAAGCGGATGAGTGGGAAGTACCTAAATCGCAACCAGCTTCACGTGTGCTTGTCGCGTCACGTGATGCTGGTCGCTGGTGGTGTTTTTTGTTTCATTTCCTTTTTTTTATATTTTTTTTTATTTAACCCGATATTTTTTTTTGGTTTCAAATAAATATTTTGTCGATACCAAGTCATTTCACCAAATTCAGAGACCTAATTTTGTGACACCTTATATATAATACTAGTATTTAGCGCGGTGCGTGTGTAGTGTTATGTGTAGCGCTCCGGTAAAATTAAATACAATTTTAACTTTCTTTCCGCCCTCCGGACGCTCGAAAGTATAAATTGGTCCGCCATGTTGGATTTTTTTAACTTTTTTTTTTCAAAAACTCAAAATCAGAACCCCCGATTTACTCGAAAATGACACCCATGTCGCCATGACATTAAAGATGGCGGATGAAAAGCCACTATGTTGGCCACCATCTTGAATTTTTTGACATTTCGAATTTTTCCCATAGTAACCTCAGCTCTCTCTACATTTTTCCCATACATCATCTATATCATCTATATCCCCCATTACTCCTTCTAGGAGAACAATTGTGTCAGTGAGTGAGTGGTAATCGAGCTATATATAATAAAAATTACAGCAGAGGTGAACCGAAACACAATTCATCCATCTTTAATACTTTCTGAGAGAGACACCCATGACATTTGTGTTGACGCCATCTTGAATCCGCCATTTTGGATTTATTTTCATCTCCCTGCCAATTGGATGCGGTTCCGAGTATTTTTTGTTTGAGCAGCGGCCCTCACCTATCTTTAATACCCTGGCCATGCTCCTCATCAATCTTCCAAACCCTCGATCATCATCTATCTCCATATTTCTGACTGAGAGTTCTTCCATAAAAACATTCTGAAAAGGAGCCATATAAAGTCTTGCATAGTTCCCAACTTGCAGTCTCTTCAATATTCTCCATATATTTTGTATGGAAAAATAAATTCCGCCATCTTGAATTTTGTTTCTGTTCATTGAGTAGACCTTCAGGTCCTGATCATCTTTTGCTAAGAAACCACTCTGCTATCTTTTATACTCTCCGAGATAGACACCGACGAAATTTGTATGGCGGCCATCTTTTTTTCTCCATTTTGAATTTTTTTTCAGCTCACTGCCAATTGGATGAGGTTCCAAGTATTTCTTGTTTGAGCAGTCCTCACCTATGTTTAATACCCTGGCCGTGCTCCTCACCCATCTTCCAAACCCTCGATCATCATCTATCTACATGTTTCTGACTAAGAGTTCTTCCACAAAACCATTTTAAAAAGAAACCATAAATCAGTCTTGCATAGTTCAAAACTTGTAGTCTATTCAATATTCGCCATACATTTTCTATAGAAAAATAACGCCATACATTTTCTATAGAAAAATAAATTCCGCCATCTTGAATTTTTTTTTCTATTCATCGAGTAGACCTTTGGATCCTGATCATCTTTTGCGAAGAAACTACCTTCCATCTTTTATACTCTCCGAGATAGACACCGACGAAATTTGTATGGCGGCCATTTTTATTTCGCAATTTTGAATTTTTTTTCAGGTCACTGGCAATTGAATGACGTTTCGAGTGACATTTGCTCAAGCACCCCCAACCTATCTTCAATACCTTAAGCGTGCTCTTCACCCGTCTCCGAAATCCTCAATCATCAGCTGTCTCCATATTTTTCCTCCTAATTAATTTTTATCCTCTATACGAAACCATCAGTGAAAAAAAAATTTTTCATACAAAATTGTTCAGGAGAGGAGCTATATATATGTTAACTAATATTTTGCGCGGTGCGCGAGTTGCAAGCAGCTCGCGAGTGTTATGTGTAGCGCTCTATTTTGTTTATTTATTTCAAATAAAAATAACGATCCGCCATCTTGGATTTTTCAACTTTTTTTTCAAAGATTCAAAATCAGAAGCCTCGATTTACTCAAAAATGACACCTATGTCATGCCATGTCATCAAAGATGGCGGAGAAACGACCACCATGTTGGCCGCCATCTTGAATTTTTTGACATTTCGGATTTTTCCCATAGTCACCTCAGCTCTCTCTACATTTTTCCCATACATCATCCATATCCCCCATTACTCCTTCAAGGAGAACAATTGTGTCAGTGAGTGAGTGAGTGGTAATCGAGCTAAACCGTGAATTTGTGGTTAGATTTAAAAGTTGGGACTTGGAATTCAATACCTAACAAAAGTCTATGCTCGGCATTTACAATACCTATTATTTCACCAGGAACAGTTCCTTATTCTCTATGGTTTAGGAGTGTTGTACCCTGCATCGTCAGGTTTGTGGAATTCAGACTTGAAGTGTAATCATGAAGCTGTTGCTTGATGCCTAAAATATCAATTCACTATAAGAAATTCTCGAATCCCTATGGCTTAACAGTTCAGTACCTTGCCGCATCAAGATTGAGGAGTCGGGATCCGAAGTTCAATTATGTAGTCTATGCTTGGTACTTAAAATATTATTGCATTGCACCATTCGCAGTTTCTGAATCACTATAGTTTGTGAGTGCAGCTGTACCTTGCATTATCAGGGTTGAGGAGTTGGGACTTGAAATCTAACCATGAAGTCGTTGCTTGGTACCTATAATATTAATTCACTATGAACACTTTCTGAATCCTGATTACCTAGGGCCTAGGCGGGCAGTAAACTTTCAGCATCAGGATTAAGGAGTTGGATCCAGAATTTTTTATGGGACCAAGACGAATACTTCTACTGTTTATTTAAAAAAAAACTTTGCAAATCGGTCCAGAAACCTCGAAATAATCGGTGTACATACATTGAAAATAAACGGGCCGTTTTGAGAACCACCTCTTTTTTGGAAGTCGGTTAAAAGCATATCAAAGTCTTGTACATTTGTCTTTTCAATATTCGCCTTATATTTTGTATGGAAAAATAAATTTCGCCGTTTTGAATTTTTTTTCTATTCGTCGAGTAGACCTCTAGGTCCTGATCATCTTTTGCAAAAAACCTCTCTTCTATCTTCTATTATACTATGTGAGGTAGACGCTGTCGAAATTGGTATGGGCGCCATCTTGAATCTGCCATTTTGGTTATATTTTTAGCTCACTGGCAATTGGATGAGATTCCGAGTGGTTTTTATTTGAGCAACCCCAACCTCTCTTCAATACCTTGGCCGTGCTCTTCACCCGTCTCCAAAATCCTCGATCATCATCTATCTCCATATTTCTGACTGAGAGTTCTTCCATAAAAACATTCTGAAAAGGAACCATATCAAAGTCTTGCATAGTTCCCAACTTGCAGTCTCTTCAATATTCTCCATATATTTTGTATGGAAAAATAAATTCCGCCATCTTGAATTTTGTTTCTGTTCATTGAGTAGACCTTCAGGTCCTGATCATCTTTTGCTAAGAAACCACTCTTCTATCTTTTATACTCTCCGAGATAGACACCGACGAAATTTGTATGGCGGCCATCTTTTTTTCTTCATTTTGAATTTTTTTCAGCTCACTGCCAATTGGATGAGGTTCCAAGTATTTTTTGTTTGAGCAGCCTTCACCTATGTTTAATACCCTGGCCGTGCTCCTCACCCATCTTCCAAACCCTCGATCACCATCTATAAGAGTTCTTCCACAAAAACATTTTAAAAAGAAACCATAAATAAAAGTCTTGCATAGTTTAAAACTTCTAGTCTATTCAATATTCGCCATACACTTTCTATAGAAAAATAAATTCCGCCATCTTGAATTTTTTTTCTATTCATCGAGTAGACCTTTGGATCCTGATCATCTTTTGCGAAGAAACGACTCTTCCATCTTTTATACTCTCCGAGATGGACACCGACGAAATTTGTATGGCGGCCATTGTTTTTTCGCCATTTTGAATTTTTTTTCAGGTCACTGGCAATTGAATGACGTTTCGAGTGACATTTGCTCAAGCACCCCCAACCTATGTTCAATACCTTAAGCGTGCTCTTCACCCGTCTCCGAAATCCTCAATCATCAGCTCTCTCCATATTTTTCCTCCGAATGAATTTTTATCCTCTATACGAAACCATCAGTGAAAAAAAAAATTTTCATACAAAATTGTTCAGGAGAGGTGATCAATGAGTGAGTGAGTCAGTGAATCAGCACGAGCAGCTATATATATATTAATTAATGTATGTATTTACAAAAAGTATATAAGTATATTTATCTGCATTCTAGAACCCATAACACATGCTAGTTAATGACTGCGGCAACTTGCGTTCGAGGCATCTATCGCCCGACCCGTTAAACTATGCTTACTTTGGGTCTAGAGAGCGCTGTGTAGAATGTCGTAGAATATATATTTATTTATTTATTTATTCATGAAGTTAGGCCCCAAAGTAAAAGCTTCATCAGCAATGAAAACATTATATAGATATTCAGAAGTGTTGAAGGTTCATGTCAGTTTAAATTATATCGCTGGTAGGTATTGTTCCCAATATCTATAATCCGCACGCTGAATGATGATCCCTATGACAGTTCGTTAGCGCTTAACATTGTACTGACGTCCTATCACATCAAATCCTTTAGAGGTCCATTAAAAAGTCGAAAAAATCATAATTGTGTACAATTGTAAATTATAAAAATGAATATTAAGAAATTATTACGTAATGTTCGGAAATAATAGAAAAAACTCAATGCAAATGTACATGGTACGTGCTGCAAAAGTTACGTCGTCAAGCTGTTATCGACTAAGAAGGGACACATCGATAAACAAAATATCGATAATTTTTTGGAAAAATAAAACAAATGCTTTGAGTTTGTATTTTATTTGTATCAATCTGAATCTGATACAGGGTCAATCGGATCTTCAAAATCTGAGTCTGAACTGCAGCTATCCGTGACGTTTATTATTAACGGTTGGTCAATGATATTGTCGTATTGTACATCTCGATCCCAGTCTTGTAAGCAAATTTTCTTCGTTCTTTCGACCACTTTTCGCCAATCGTCAGCTGTCACTTGAGCGCAAGCTTCTTCCAATAAAACCATCATTTTATTTGCCGTGAATGGCGGAGTTGTGTTATGCCTAGCTGCATGACCTGAAAATATTTGTACATTTAGTAATTATTTTTAGAAATATATGCATATACATAATATTATATAAATAAAAAATATAGATACCTTTGATCTGCGCCCATATCAACTCGATTGCATTATATTGGCAGTGATAGGGCGGTAACCGAATTACTGTGTGTCCATTTGATTTGGCCAATTCATCCAAAAAATATGATGGGGTTCGTCTGTTGTTTGTGAAAGTTCAACAGTCTAACCAACTCTTTTTTTAACATCTGACTGTCAGTTTCCACACCATTGCGTTGTAACCACTCTATAATTTCAGCTTTTTTGTTATTGCTGCTGGGGGGTTTGTTAATTTGAACTGAGTGATATGAAGCATTGTCCATTAAAATATAGTGAGGCTCATTCAAATTTTCTAATAGTTTTATAAACCATGTCTTAAAGTTTTCGAAATTCATTTCCTCGTGGTACTCCGTTGTTTTCACTGACTTAAAAGCCCACAGACAATTCGGCACAAAACCTGTAGCTGTGCCAGCGTGGCAAATGATTAAGCGCTGGCCCTTTCCTTCAGGAGTTTTTGTGCTGGATTTGGCTGTGTCATCCGTCCATGCCTTACCTACAGTATGATTGGCGTTCAGCCATGTCTCATCAAGGTATACTACCTTCTCCCAGTTATCAATTTGTTTGATTTTGCGAAGAAAATCGCATCGTAGTAAAGCTATGTCAGTACGCTCCATTAATATTTTTCTCTTGTCACATTTTTTATAGCGGAATCCACATTTTTTCAAAACAATTCTAAGAGAAGTAGCACCGCCTTTGAAGAGTTCTGCAGCTTTTAATGAAGATAATAACTTCTGGCAGGTCGGTAGTTCACCTCGTAGGTAGTAACCATAAATATGATTGCGTATAGCATCTAAATAAAAATCATCAGGTTCTGTTATATGACATAACCTTTTCTTTTTCTTCTTTGGTGTTAATACTTTATTGTCCTCCATGGACGACTCCCCAAATTTTTCCTTTGTTATTCGAGAAACAGTAGCCTTTCCGATTCCTAGAGCATCGGCTACACGATCGCGAACTTTGTCAAGCGGTAACAAGGGTCCGCCATTTTGTTGTTCACGAGCAAAATAGTCTCGCAAACGAACTACAAACTCGCGAACTTCACTGTTGAGAACAGTTTTCCGCTGTCTTTTCGGCATTTTGCAAAACCGAAAATCAACAAACAGGTAACAGAAAATCAACAAATAACACAAAACAGCGAAAACAGAAACAAAACTCAGCTAACAAAGAAAGACGTGGCGCATACAAGGCGTTAGAGCACTCGTATGACGCGATGTGATGCGGTGTGACAAGAAGACAAAACAGACTGACAAGACATGACATGACTGAATTAAAAAAATACGGTAGGTCTATGGCCTCCTTTTAAATACTTTTCCATGTAATCCATAATTGCCAGCTAATTATGAATTCTTTAAAATTCAATTCAAAAAGAATTTTAAATTCTTTAAATTATGCAATTTGAATAAAAATTAAAGTATAGTAAAATAAAATATAATAAGGCTGTTACTTTTTTATCTAGTGTTTTATGTCCATCAATGCGCGTAGTCTTTTTTTCAAGTAGTAGTAGTAGTAGTACCACGATTCGATATCCGTCTATTGGTATCAATGACACAAGACAGTTACAGAAAAGTGTATTAATATTAGCATTGTATTCGCTGTAGGGTATTGTGATATTTATATATTGTACTAGATGTAGGTATTTAAATATCTATATATATATATACTATAATTAAAAGTTCGAGTCTCAACTTTTTATCATTGGATTAGTACATCTGGCACATTCTCTACAATGTGGCATTTACGCTAAGTACCTTTTTTTTTGTGCGGAAATCCCTTCGGATACCCCCCCGCCAGCCAGCGGGGGCGGTTATGTCGGGCTTGAACCGACTAAAACCGCACGCCGTCTCGGGTCTACAGACGCCGGGGTGTAAGGTTACCCATAGAGCATATCCCTCGCACTCCGACTGACCCTGGGCCATTCGCAGTGTCCCCTCTGATAACAGCAGAGGGGTACCTGGAGCGGCCCCCACCCCCGCCATGCCCCGACCCCCTCGTGCAATGGGGTCAGCTGGCCCTGAAAAGGGCCGGTTGGTCAGATTCTTGGCCGTTGACGTTGACGCCAGCTACTCCAGAGGAGCAATCAATGATGCGTCATCGCCCACGTTGCCCAGGGTGCACCAAACTTGGAGGTGATCCAACCAGTCGCACCCCTTACGCTAAGTACCTACATTTAAAAATCGTCCGATTTCGCTGTGCATCTGCCGGACTGCCGCACACTGACACTGAACGAGATCTAGTAAGCAGTTTTTTTTTAATACGTCATAACATAAATCGTAAACAGCATTTTCACTTCATTCAATCAACTCACCCTTTATGAGCGAGTGCGACTCGCACTTGGCCGGTTTTTTTATTTAAAAGTAGTTAAAATGCCTACGACTTTTTACGTGTGACGGTTTAAAAACGCTCACCGATTCTCCATTGACAATATGTACCGACCTATAACATCTCAATTAAAGGTAGGTAGGTAGGTAATAAACTAATAATATTTGCTAGATTTAAATAGGTCCAAGTAGAAGTGTTAACTATTTAGTGCATTATTGGTGCATCTAAATAATTTCAAGTTGGTACCTAAAATTAATTAATATAGTAGCTATGATTATGAATAGTATGTAGCTATTCAATTTATTGTTGACACTGTCACAAAAGACTTGCCTATGTAGATACCTTTATATATTATCTTGCTCGTAACCAATCTATCGTTAGATAAGCATCGCGCACCCAAAATATCCTAGATCTAATATATTTCATACCTAAATCTAATTAAGTTCATACTTACTACACATGAATTTCTACAGATGGACGAGCACGTCAACAAACAATAAACTTTAGACCCCTAAAAAGATTTATTATCATCACCAAATTTCCACCGTATTAATGAAGCTAATCAGTCGAATAACTTGCACCTATTCCACAGTTGAAAGAAACGGAAGTTTCTAGGAAAACACTTTTAAATAAGTACTTAGTACAAAATGTTCATGAAATATTCACTGTAACCGATATAAACGTCGCATTGGAATTAAGCAAGTATCTAAACTACCCCACGTGAGCATAAACAACGCTCTCCCAAGAGCCAATAGTAGGTCACGCTTAACGCGAGTCGCGTGTACACTGCACGTGCTAGGTCGTCGTTCGTAATCGATTCATCGTACTGCCACCTACGCGTACGTCCGCCCGCTGTTACGTACGGCTAACTTTTTGCGGTACCTTTTTTTTTTTTTTTTTATCGTGCGGAAATCCCTTCGGATACCCCCCCGCCGGCCAGCGGGGGTGGTTATGTCGGGCTTGCACCGACTAAAACCGCACGCCATCTCGGGTCTTCAGACGCCGGGGTGTAAGGTTACCCATAGAGCATATCCGTCGCACCCCGGCTGACCCTGGGCCATCTCACCACTAACAGCATCGCTCATCCTGTCTCCTCTGAAAGCAGAGGAGTACGGAGAGCGATGTGTTCCCGCCACGTTGGGTATTGGCCGACGATCAATGCCAACCCTATGAAGGGGTGAAGGGGAAGCCATTGACCGCCGCCCAGGGTGTACCGGCCGCTCCGATTCCGTTCCCCCCGGACTGCAGCGGGATCGGAATCGGAGCGACACTCGAGGAGGTTACCCAACACACACCCCAACTTTTTGCGGTACCTAAACGTCGAACGGCAGGGATAATGGTTGTGCGACACTATATTCATTTTATTGTTTAAAAGAAATACATCAAAACTCATTACAAAATCACTGCAAAAAAAAAACAATAGTTTCCTTAGAATATTGGACGTCCAACATTTAAAAAGAGTTAAGACCACTTTTTCAAGGGGAACCGGTTTATCCTACTACTTTGCTCACCGAACATAATATTAAGGAAATAAGCAGGCTTCATCCGCGACCCGCGACATGCGAAGATTGCCTGACCTAATTCTGATTGCGCAGATACCAGATACAGTTATGGTTTACTTCTTGTAAATCTAATCCTATTAAGATTATAAACGCAAGTTTGTGAGTATGGATGTATGTATTTGTATTATATATTTGTTACTTTCACGAAAAAACGGCTGAACGGATCTGGCTGAAATTTGGTACAGGGATAGATTATGGAATAACACATTGGCTTTTTATTCCTGGAATAGGTTCCTATGGGAATATTATAATTTATTAATAATATATTTAATATAATATTATTTATATTTAATAATAATATTTTGTGTATTAGTAGGTCTGAGAATAGGTTGTAGTCAATTTTTTATACCCACGTGGGCGGAACCACGGGTCACAGCTCTTATATTTTATTTTATGTATTTTACAGGGTTAATTTTTTGAACCGCACCCGGGAGGGAAGTACTCTAAATACTGGAGATAGCAAATTTTACTCAAAGGAAACATTCCCAAATTTTATATTATTAATATAGAAACGTTTCAAAAAAATCCGTTCCCAAGCAATTAATATTATTTTATATGGAGAACTACGGACTTTAAACAGTTTAATTTTTTTTTCTCGAAAACGGTAACTTTTAGCGAAAAACTTTTCAGACATTTAATTTAGACTTAAAAATAATAATAATAATAATAATAAATATTCTAGGGCAAATTACACAACGCCATCTAGACCCAAACTAAGCAGAGCTTGTCATATGGGTTCTAGAATGCGGATAAACATACTTAATTTTTTTTTTTGTAAATAAATACATTTTATAAAATGGCCTATCGATTAAAAATGTTTCCGACAGCAACAATGTTCACCGGTTAGAAGTTATGATTTTTTTCCCGAAACATTTTGGTTTTTTCCCCCTCCACTTTTAGTTAAAGTTTTAATCTTATAGGTTTATAATTAAAAGTTGTTGGTATACATGTATACTATGGGATAAAATTAGAACGGTTCGAATATCTTTCATGGAACGTGAAATTTTGAGGAAAAACTGATTTCACAAAAAGCCCTACCGTCCCCTTAGGCCGGATTCCACCCGTTCACGAACTTAAACTAAGTTTACACCCAAGCAATTTTTGACCGCAGTTTGAAAACGATCGGGGCAAAAATGCGACCGTGAGAGTGCCACAAATTTTGGGAACTTTTTGACCAGTGGTCATTTCGGACTCAGGGGGTCATTCATAACTAGACCTCCTATGAAGATTTTTTTTTTTAAATTCGACAGTGGTCAAGAAACCAATAGGTAGATCGATTTCATCGAAAAACCAATAAAAAAAAACACTTGTGCTAAAACTACAATTTTAATTATTTTCGTTTTAGTACAAGTCATTTTTTTTATCAAAGCTTGTTTAAAAAAAAAGTATTATTAATTATTTTATATTCAACTTTTAATTTTAGTAGGGTCATGTAGGTAGCACCAGAGTACTAGTCAAGACCAGCCAAAGGAGCTTAACACAGTACCTATGTCTGGAGCGGGCCCCCGTAAGTGAGCTTTGAGTACGTCCTCGTCGTCCGGCCCTGGACCCCGACCTGACCGCCGTAACGGAGTGGCAGGCGGGTGACCGAATCTCTGGCTCGATACTTGAGGGGCATTTAGAGCGAGCAGCTCCTGCGCTTAAGGCACTTTTCAGTGCCAAACCACGGTGCTTTTCTGCGCCAACAAGGTTAGTGGACGTCAAGCATCGGAAACGATGTCTGACGGGTGTTCTGGCCCTCAGGGGGCGGGAAGTGGGACTGAGAGGTCCCGCTCTCCTCTCCGAGGTGCGTGCGACCCTAAGGGAGCGGGGAAAGTGGCCGCAAGGCCCCGATCTCCCTTCCTGGGGGCTTGTAACCCTGAGGGTTCGGGGAGAGGGACCGAAAGGTCTCAATCCTTCCTCCCAGGGGTTTGCAAGGAGGCGCGCGTCCTACTGCCTCGTCTAGGCTCTAGGACGCAAACTATTTCCGAGTTGTCCACCGACACCAGCGTTGGCACGGTGGCGTCTGTCGACTCGCGGCCGTCCTCCCCGGGCAGACTTTGGCGGAAACGCTGCCGCTGAGGCCGGTGGAAAAAAACTGCGTGGTCGTCCCCCGACCACAGGCCAGTATGTCGGCCTGGCGAAAGCCAAGGCTGAGCTCAACCTGGCCAAGGAGCGTGAGCTCCAACTTAGGCGGAGGAGGAACTGGCGGTGGAGCTGCGGCAACAGGAGTAATTTCTTTTGAAACCGCACAAACCGCACAACGAGGCGACCGTGTCATCTGCTCACCTTCGGGCTGAGGAGTTGACGCAAGCCATAGAGGCTGCAGTAGGGACCGTTCAGACGGTGGCGAAAAAGTCGTCCCGTCTGAAGGGTCAATATGTGCGGGACCTCAATCTCGCGGCAAGCTCTATCTTGGAGTACGGCCGCGAGTTGAGGTCTCGCACAGAGACGGACGAGGTGGCCAGGCTTCAGGTCGAGCTGGCCACCCTCCGAGTCGAGATAGGGGTTTTGAGGGAGCGGGCGGAATCGGCTCCCCTCACTATGAGCCGCGACGAGATCGCGTTTATGGTCGACGCGCGGCTCGAGGGGATACAGGACCGCCTGTTGCCCGAAAAACGGCTCCGTCCTCCGCTTCAGGCGGACATACGGAATGTTGCCGCTGCTGCCTCCGCGTCCTATTCGGCTATAGGCATCGAAGAGCCAGCGCTCCCCGCGTCTGCGCCCACCGCACCCCCCGCGTCTAAGGCCAAGGCCACACGCGGGGCGACACCTGTGGTGCCACACCTGAGGCGTCTGCGCCTAAGCAGGCACCACCTAAGGTGGCCAAACCCGCGGCGTCCCTGCCTGAGCAGGCACAATCTTCGAGGTTGCCTCCAATTTCGGAGACTGCCCCAGGCGATAATAAAAAAAAGAAGCGGCAAGCGAGGAAGAGCGCTGCTGTGGACTGTGGTAGCGAAGCGGGGCCCCACTAAGCCGGCAGCGAAACCCGCTCCAGCTGTGGCCCCAAAAAAGAAGAGCCCTAAACTCCGCCCTCCGCGTTCGGCAGCAGTGGTCATCACCCTGCAGCCTAGCGCGGTGGAGCAGGGCGCAACCTATGCGGCCAACCTTGCGGAGGCGGCAAATTCCATCGATCTCAAAGGCCTAGGGATCAATGGTGTCTGCTTCCGCAAGGCGGCGACGGGGGCACGGATCCTCGAGGTGGCTGGCGCCGGTAACGCTGAAAAGGCGAACGGGCTAGCCACCGAGCTCAAAAAAGTTTTGGGCGACGTGGTCCGCGTGTCCCGACCGGAGAAATGCGCATAACTGCGCATGTCCGGCCTGGATGATGCGGCCACTAAGGAGAAAGTGGCATCAGCCATGGCGAGATCAATCGCCCAACTGGTGGGCTGGGGTCGGTTTGGCTTAAGTGCCCTACCGCCGCAGCCCAAAGGGTGACCGATGGTCGCCGAATTTTGGTGTGGTTGTTCGGTCGTCCGACCTACACTTTTAGAGCCCAGACAGCAGCGGTGCTTCCGCTGTCTGGAACCGGGCCATATAGGAGTTAAGTGCACTGTGGGCATCGACCGTAGCGGACTGTGTTTCAGCTGCGGGCAGCCTGGCCATAAGGCAGCAGCATGCACTGCCAAACCCCACTGTCCGCTCTGCGCGGCAGGGGGCAAGGCATCTGGTCACCGGATGGGCAGCAAAGACTGCGCAGCGGGTGACCAGAAGCGGGGTAAGCAACCCCAGGGACGGCAGGCGGCGAAGAGTGGCCCCGTGGCGCCCTCGCAGTCTGTCGATCTCTCGCAGACAGAGGAGGCGATGGATACGGCCCATTCATGAATGGCGACCGTATCCCTCCTGCAGGCGAATATCAACCACTGCGTCGGAGTGGGTCAGCGGTGGGGAAGGAACTGGTTTCGGCCATCCAACCCATTCTGCGACGAATTCTACGTCGAAAGGCGGTACGGGACTCTAACGTTCCACCTTATACAACTTCTAACGGGGCACGGTTGCTTCGGGAAGTACTTGTGGGAGGTGGTCGGCTTCGAGCCGGAGCCTACGTGTCGCCACTGTAGCGGTGGAGCTGTGGACACGGCGGAGCATACGCGCGTCGTGTGCACGGCTTGGAGCGGGGAGCGTTCGGCTCTAGTCGGTAGGATCGGACAACACCTCTCGTTGACGGCCGTGGTTCGCGCCATGGTCGACAGCGAAGAGGGCTGGGCCGCCGTCGTCTCATTCGCTGAGACAGTCATGACGGCAAAACGAGAGACGCTCAGAGAGAGGGAACGTAGCGGTTTGCGATTCCTTCTCGCCGGCCCACAGCGTCGGGGCGGCGGCGTATGCAGTACGCCAGCCGCCTGGCCTTGGAAGGAGGATCGGGGGATCCACCGACCTAATAATGGCCCCGCGATGTGGCGCCCCTAGTGTTCAGGGGGCGCTAACATGTGACGTTACAGGGGAAGGGCACTGGCCCAACCCCTGGGAGTCGAGCCCGCTCGTTGGGCAACGCCGGCCGGATCGCAGTGAGCAAACGCCTGCCTATCCTGTGATCTGACCTGAAGGCGATGAAGTGGACATCGTGGGGTTTAGTGGGTATGCCCCGAGAAGGTGAGTCCCACATACGGCCTCCAGATACCCCCCATATCGGAGGTAGCATGCCTAATAGCATTCCTCACGTAAAAAAAAAAAAGTACCTATGTCTTTCTTGTTTAGTTCCAGACCACCCACTGTCTCCATCATCAGACCCTGAATACCATGTTATACCAGAGAGTTTGTCAAGACAACACAAATGAGCCCAAACTCGAGAGTTTTAACTTGTTTAGTTTAGGAGTTCCCGTGACCACCTGCTGACTCCGTCATCAGACCTTGAATATCATGTAACACCAGAGAGTTCGTCAAAACTAAACAAATGAACCCAAACTTGATAGGTTTATCTTGTTTAGTTTAGTACTTCAGCTACCTTCCTACTCCATCATTAGACCCTGAATACCAAGCCATATCAGATAATTTGTCAAGACAAAACAAATGACCCCAAACTCAACAGGTTTATCTTCTTTAGCTTAGGAGTTCCTATGGCCACCTTCCTACTCCATCATCAGACCAGCTCCATGGCACCATATTAATGCATTGTCATCCAAACTAAACAAGTTAAGTTGAAGGGGCTGGTCTATAAAACCATCATTAGGCCTGTTCTTTTACACGGCTGTGAAGCGTAGCCACTGCTAGAGCGCCATAAGCAGCAGCTGCGTGTCACGGAGATGAATATGCTGCGATGGATATGCGGAGTCACGCGTAAAGATCGCGTGAGGAACTCCCGCAATTGCGGCAGCCTCCATGTCCGTTACACTGCAGACATAATGCAGGAGTGTCGCCTTCGCTGGTGCGGCCACGTTTTGCGGCAACCGCCTGACTACGTTGTATAAAAAAAAAGAAGTGTTGGTTTGACGTCGTAAAAGATGACATCCCTGCCAATGGTCTCACTACCATGGATGCCCAAGACAGTGCGAAGTGGAGAAGGAAAAGCAGGAAAGCGGAGCCCGGGCTCCGAGGTTTAAGCCTCGGGGGCAATCGGGACACAACGTTGAGATGATGATCCAAACTAAACGACTATGCGAAATTTCACCTCAATCGGTTTAGGATAACTGCTTCAGAGAGAGCAAGTTGTTAAAGATTGTAATAAGAAACAAATCTGCATGCAAATATTTTCGAAAATTCGCCTGCCTCACTAGTCTTGCCTCATCCCATGTCCAGTTCATCTGGGGTCGGGTCTCGGGTGTACAGTCAACGAAGAAAGTAACTTAACAAATTCTAATTTATTGATCTTCATAGCTCTTAAATTTTTCATCAATTATATGAACTGTGTCTTCTGAGGAATATAAAAGTAACTATACGTCAATTATTGGTACATGTATTCCAATCGAAAAAAACGACTAGCGCCCCCCCTCCCCCCCCCCCCCAAAACGGGGCAAGACGGGGACACCGTGGTTCCCAAACCCGAGGGGGCCATCTCGAAACCGGAGATACCCAGGGTTAGTCGGGGTGCGAGGGATATGCTATATGGGCAACCTTACACCCCGGCGTCTGCAGACCCGAGACGGCGTACGGTTTTAGTCGGTTCAAGCCCGACATAACCGCCCCCGCTGGCCGGTGGGGGGGTATCCGAGGGGATTTCCGCACGAAAAAAAAAAAAAAACAAAAAGGTACCACCGTGCTCGATGGCGAAAAACCCCTCCATAGTAATAATCCAATTTCGGTTTGATTGGGGTCAGCAAGTGCATAGCCGGGCAGGGGGGTTGTGGTCGCAGCACTAGTTGGACCGTTGGGTGTCACGCGGTGCTGCGACAACAATCCTCTTCTGATGAGGCCGTCAAGCTGAGTGCCACCATTGTTAACATGATACGTGTATGTAATGGTGGCCCTCTTTCCTGAGACTTTACCTTCAGCTTACCATCAAGCGAGGTGAAGTCAAATTGACGTGTCCTAAATTTAAAAAAAAAAAATGGACCGCGGAGTCGTAGTACGTATCCGGACTCTGTGATTCACTCCAGACTTCGGTTTAAAGGTCAAGGTTACTGACTTTGGATGTTGTTTCCCAACCTTAGTACTCTCACATGACACCGGATACCGAAGGTTATATTTTTGGTGATGTTTTTGATGAAATTTTTCTTAGTCCTAAGATTTTCAAATAGATTGTCATGCGACTGAACTGAGATTATATCGAACGGTAATTTTTTATGAGAATTGGCCCTCTGTAAGGGAAAAGATTACCAATATGGACAAAAGACTATGTGATGGAAAGTGTCAGATGACAAATCATGCCAGCATTTTGATGAAGATGAATATGAGGCTTATCAATGTAATGATGATTTATATGAATTAGGATAAAATATGGAATGCTGCTATAGAGGCAGAATTTAAGGCACATTTAAAAATGGAACATAGTACTGTATAATAAAGAGAGAGAACAGTATTGTTACGTGCGCGGAGTACAAATTAAATGCCGTTTACACAACAAAGAGGTTTATTCGCTCACCACAAACTAGACAAGTAAATAATTAGCACACACAGTACTCTTCAACAGTTCAAGTCGCTCAGCAGTTCACAGTCGTTGCTTAAGTCGCAGGTATAACTCTCTTGGTTCACTTCGGTAAGATATGTCGCTTTCACTTTCGAAAATAAACTGAGTAAACTGACTCGTGTCGATAGCCGGGCGCCCTTTTAATAAAGAGGGTAGAATGTTCCGGAATCATCTAGAGATAAGGCACTAGAGCGTTCGAGAAGAGTAGGTATTTACTGGGGCGTTCGAGAAAACAAGTACCTATACAGTCGTGCCGACGATAGAGGTGAATGGCCTTGTTATCGCGATTTGTAGGTAAAGTAGGTATTGGTATTTAAAGGGCTTGTGATTTTGTATTGACTTTTCTGGATTTTTCTAAACGGATCGATAGAGTACTTCGACATTAACAATGCGTTTTAATTTCTAGAAGATTCGATCAGTAGTTTCCGAGATATCGACGATCGTTGTAACAGTATGAATATTGTTGTCTAGTCTCTAGCTAAGTCTCTACTAGTTTATCTTGGGCATCAAGATGACGATGACTCTTATTATATTGTATCTTGATGTCCAAGATCCTTCTGGAGAGATATTTGAAAATATCACAACCTGAATATATAAAGAAACTTCTGGAAAATTGAACATGGAGTGATTGTCAAACATGCAAAACACTCATTGAAACATGTATAAGTATGTAAAAAGGAGCTATAGTACAGAAAACAGATAAGAAGTTACCTCACCAAAACTTGATTGGTGGACATATGCACCTTGCAGTAGCAACAAGATCGGACATATTTGAAGTCTCATACATTAGTCAATAATTGCTACACAGAAGAACATTTCAGACATTTGAAAAGAATTTTAAGGTATAAAATGTAGTAAACCAATAGAAGGATTTTCTGATGCCAACTGCACCTCAAGTATGCAGACCAAAGATAATACACAGGATACTGTTTCACATATGCAGGCTGTGTTATTAGTTGGGTGGTGAAAAAGCAAAGTATAGTAGCAGTCTCAACAGCAGAAAGTGAATGTATGGCACTAACAGAAACATAAACAATGAAGTGGCACAAAATATTGCTAAAAAGCAAACATCATCATCATCATCATCATCAAATAGATCAAAACATATCCACATCAGAGAACATTTGATCAAAGAGAAGGTGTCTGAGGGATAAATTAAACTTCATTTTAAGAGATCTGAGGAACTAGACGCTGATGTTTTTACAAAGCCACCACCTGCACTGAAGCTGAGATTCTGAAGAAAATAGTAGTGGAGAAGGTGAGTGTTCGAAATGGACAGCACTACTGGTCCATCTCATCCCATCCCTAGCTTTGTTTGCTATGACTACATGAAAAACAGTTGTCAGTGTAAAAAAACTAGGACATGTGACATTGTAGTTTATAGTATAAGTATATTATTCTATTATTAAACTGTAGCTAGACTTACCGAGTCTCCTTTTATTCATTTCTATATAAATAAAACAATTTATTTATTCGTGAAAACTTGTAAATGGCCTCCAACTAGAGATGTAAAGAACTCGAGTCTTTTAGTCCTAATTCGATAGACTCGGCTCAATTTTACAAGACTCAGTGAACTAACTGAACTCGGAGTCTTGAGTTGAACCGAGCTTCAGTCTTTTCACAAAGACTAACACGCTAAAATGGAACTCGAGTCTTAAAAAGAGCTTGAGTCTTAAATAGAGCTTGGATCTTGAATTGAGCTTGAGCCTTAAAAAAGCTTGAGTCTATAAGTGTTTGAGTCTTGTCTTCAGCGTATTAAGACTTAATAATGTTAACAGTTGCAGGGTCCATAATCCAAAGGTTTAATAAATAGATTTACGAGTATGTTAGATTTTTTTTAAGATAACCAGGTTATTCTGACCTTTATACATACTTATATGTGCATCATCAAATCAATTTTGATTGATTGTGATTTTATTTAACTTATGTAGTTTCTTCTGTGGCTTACCTATTATTGAAATAATTATAATAGAAACAGGCCCGTGTATATTAATAAATAATATTTAAATTATGTCTCAGTATGTAATGCTTTATTTTCTTATTTCCTTATTCTATAATTAAGTTTTAGATACCTATCAATTAAATATATATATTAGTTTCATAATTTTCAAAGACTTATTCTGGTGCATACCTATTCAGAACAGGAAAATCTAGGTAAACTAATATCCCTTAAACTATCTTCCTCTCGTAATTTCCGTATAAATGTCAATATTCTGGAGTAAGTCATAGTACGTTTTATTTCGGGTACTCGATCCATCTAAAATGCTATCGGTTTAGCAAATTCTTGATTCCTTGTGTCACACGGTTGTTCTGAACCAAAATCAATATCTTTTAGTAAGCTTGTACGAGCTCGTACATCAGACAAGTCCCAGCGATTTTTTTGATACACATTGGAATCTATATCTTCATATTTAACCTGCGTTTGTTTATCGACTTTTACTGAAGTTGTTGATTCAGATAATTTTCTCTTTTTTCCCCGATACAATCCTGTTAAAATACTAGGAGAAGTAGATCCTTCACCATCAGTACTGGACATTTAGCACCACCTTTGAAATAAAATCTCTCAGAATAAAATTTTGTCGATTTTAATAAAAGAACTATGACAAGGGAATTTGTGCATTTAAGTTTCCTTGTATTATAATAATACTCGTAGGTACCTACAATAATAATTATTATTATCCAAAGGTAACAGACTTGGTAATTAAACCATACAAGCTTTGATGTGTCTTGCATCATGGCTAGACTTTTTTAATGAAACATTTTAATAATAAAAATATTAGTAAGTATACTAGGTACTAAATGTGACTAATGTGTGTATTATTATTTTTTGATGATTAGAATAATTTTTCATGATGATTAAAATTATTTTTCCTATTAATTAACGCTTTTATTTTTCGAAATACGCTTCTGATTACGAATATATCCCACGAAAGTAACATTTTATTGCCAAAGAAACTCCAAACAGAATACAACTCGAGCGCGACTTGCCCGTAAAAACGACTCGAGCGCTAAAAAAGACTCGAGTTTCATGTCGCGCTCAAGAACTCATGTAGACTTAAGTTCTAGTCTTGGGAGCCTTATTAATATAAATCGAGTTGTGTAATTTGTCAGTCGAGCTCAAAATGTAGGACTAAAAGACTCGAGTTCTTTACATCTCTACCTTCAACTATATTTTATTTGCAAATATGAACTGTAAGTTTTCCAAATAAAATAAAAAAAATACAGTTAATCCAGCCACACTCCGGATAGAAGGTGCCAAATTAAAAATTACCACTGAAAATATTACTCACCATTAACAAATTTGAAAGCGGTTCAATCTTCAGATTATTAGTCTGGCTAGATAATTTTTAATAATTAACTTTAGAGCTGCTCAATGTTAAACACTCTTTCTTACTTCAGGATATCTTAATTGAAAATTAAATGTCAAACTTCAAATTTCACAACAACCAAGGTATAGAATAGAATATTTCTTATATCAAATATAATGTATGAATAATATATGTATACACTAAGTAATCTCTTCACTCTCTCGGTATGAATTACACTGACTACAGAGTCTACAGACCAAAGAGTATTTAAGAGACTACCTGGAGACTACAATACGACGGCCTGCCGGCGCGCGGCGGCGCAGTGCGCAGTATATAATATATAAATATATAATATACCTATTTATAATCAAATCGTAGTGCAGTGAACGTGAACCTCAAAGAGTATACCTATTGTATGGAGGTGAACCTATTTTATTTACAAGTTCTGTTTTGACAGCTCCTCTTTTTTTTTTAATTTTTTTATTTCCTGGCTTCTTGCATCGCATTTAGCCAATGTCAAGTATCTTCCTGTTTTATTCAGTTTTTATCGCTATAAATATGCTCATAGATAACTAGTCACTCACTAGTACACTTAGTCTTGCCCTAGTAAAGTAGTGGGAGCTTTACTAAAGGCTTCTTTGGAGTTTTGGCACAGAATAAATAATAGTACAAGTACAGAAGACCCTCTGTTTTGATGTTCACGAATGCCGCCTTTTTACGTGCCTATTAATTATTATTAGCAACGGACCGCACGCCAGCCGCGCCGTCATTGAGTTCTATTGCCCGGCGCGAAGGTCGACATTACTCCGCACCTTGCCGAAGATAGGGTTGTCATTTTTTGAAACTTCGTCGGTGGCAAACGAGCGTACGGTCCGCCTGATCGTAAGCGGATACGGTAGCTTTGCACTATTGTCTATTCTGTGGCGCAAGCATCGACTATGCCAGAATAAGGTACCCGTCTAGCACAACTATGCTTATTGCTTGGCAACTCTCGTTGCAGGACATAACGACACCCGTCACTTTTTCACAGTAGTACACAAAAAGAGATTATGTGCGGAAATCCCTTCGGATACCCCCTCCGCCGGCCAGCGGGGGCGGTTATGTCGGGCTTGAACCGACTAAAACCGCACGCCGTCTCGGGTCTACAGACGCCGGGGTGTAAGGTTACCCATAGAGCATATCCCTCGCACCCCGACTGACCCTGTGCCATTCGCAGTGTCCCCTCTGATAACAGCAGAGGGGTACCTGGAGCGACCACCCCCGCGGGCCTTGAGGGCCCGCCATACCCCGACCCCCTCGTGCAATGGGGTCAGCTGGCCCTGAAGAGGGCCGGTTGGTCAGACTCTTGGCCGTTAACGTTGACGCTAGCTACTCCAGAGGAGCAATCAATGATGCGTCATCGCCCACGTTGCCCAGGGTGCACCAAACTTGGAGGTGATCCAACTAGTCACACCCCAAGAGATAGGTACCTTTTTTTTTATCGTGCGGAAATCCCTTCGGATACCCCCCGCCGGTCAGCAGGGGTGGTTATGTCGGGCTTGAACCGACTAAAACCGCACGCCATCTCAATATAATTTCTCGCTCGAGAAAGAGTCACGTGTCACAGTTGGTTTAGACCGGCTGATAAGCGTTTTATAGTCTAGGAGCTAGCAACCAAATTCATTAAAAAAAAAACAATATATTTACTTACTGATTACTTTTTATTGGTTTACGTAAGTAAATACTAAAGGTAACGCGGATGTGACCTGTATTTATTGCTTACTTAACTGCAAATGCCTTACTTTTATATACTTTTTTTACCATCTTTAAATTGCCGGTTGTTAAATTTAATTGTTGCATATATGCGAAACCTACAAAACAATTTTAATAGGTACATATTCCACTGGGAAACATGCACATGGTGATTGTGGAGGTATATTTCTAAAAAGTTCTATAAGTTTGCTGCCTGGATTACTTTGAACACAATTTTCAAAATTTTCTATGAAAGTGGTTTCTAAATTTTGTACATACTCTATAAAATCTTTTGGTGGCATTTTTAAGCTGCCATAAATACTAGATTGGTTGTTGAATGCTTTGTATCTAGTAAATCGATTAGTCTCGTCTAAGCCTGCAACTGATCTTGAAATTTCATCTATTAAATCATTTGAAATTTCATCTATTAAAAACGTATAATCCGAATTTTGATCATTGTTTCTGCAACCCGCAGCAATGCAATATTTCATTGCCCTTATTTTATACATCGTATACAATATGCGCTTGCGACGTTGGTATGCGGGAGACACGCGCGCGAGTGTCGCGGCCCACGGCGGGGCAACCACTGAATAAGCAACCCCGGGGATTCCGCCGGCATGTACTTATAATTTCTCGCAGATCGGCGGAGTGACACCCCCCTGGTTTTGGAAACAACATGGAAAATCACAATTCACGGTAAATATGCCCCTTTCCTACACTTGTGCGTTTTGTCGAAGAGGTTATGTCTAAAAACCCACCATTTTTACACAAAAACTCGAAATTACACAAATTTTAGAAAATGAAACACTACCTCGATGCGTCTTTTCCCGTGTTGGCGCCAAAACTCCAGTCAACTCCAGTTCCTTCTCTATAAATGGTCCAGGAGCCAGTGACAGATTTTCATGACCAAGTCCCTCCCAATCGAAACTTCGTAAAATGCATAAGGGACTTATACTATGAATACTCGCGACCGTCAGCTGCGACTCCGTGGGTGGGGTGGGCAGTGGCAGCCTCCCACGCATGGAGAAAAAAAAAGTTTTTTCAGTCATTTCCTCTCATTTGAAAATTTATCAGAGTATAGTTTATGTAGTATTTTGGAAGAAAAACAGTCAGCTGACCATAACACGGTGGATTATACGTCAGCTGGCTCCTTGAACATGAAAAAAAAAATTATATTTTCAATGATTTCCTCTCAACTAAAAATTTACCTGGTGATCGTTTATATGCTACTATGAATGAAAATTAATGTCAGCTTGCTGTATCTCAGTTGAAAGTTTGTCAGCTGGTACCTTGAAAAGGTGTAACGCCACAGCATCTTTTTTTTTTTTTTTTATCGTGCGGAAGTCCCTTCGGATACCCCCCGCGTGCCAGCGGGGGCGGTTATGTCGGGCTTGAACCGACTAAAACCGCACGCCGTCTCGGGTCTACAGACGCCGGGGTGTAAGGTTGCCCATAGAGCATATCCCTCGCACCCCGACTGACCCTGGGCCATCTCCGGTTTCGAGATGGCCCCCTCGGGTTTGGGAACCACGGTGTCCCCGTCTTGCCCCGGTTCGGGGGAGGGGTGCTAGTCGCCCCACCGTCCCGGCCTGCTTCTGCTGGGGTGACAGGTGGCCTCACCCGCCACCCCCAGGCCTGCGCTCATGGAGGACGGAGGTCTTTAAGCGACCTCCGGCGCCTGAGTTGTCTGCGACGCGCGGCGAGCAAGTTGCGGGCTCGGCGGACCGGGAGAGTTCTAAGTCTCTCCCGGGCGCGCTCCGCCACCTCCTTCGCGAGCATTACATGCTCGCAGAAGGAGGCGGCGGCGGCCCAAGCGCTCGCGCTCCGCACCATTGCCGCAATCATGCTGCCGAGCGAGAGGACTCCCACCCCGATGGCTGCCACGAGGTCACGCCTCGGCGCCTCCCATGCAGGTGGTCCCCGAAGCACCCCTTCCCTGAGATCACCTGCGTCAGTCGGTAGGAGAGGCTTCCGTGTCGCCTCTCCAGCCAATCCTCCATGATGGGCCTTACCGCCGCTATTGCGGCGTGCCCTGCGCTTGGTTGCCCAAGTCGTTCCTTCCACTCCACCACGATGGCCTGGCGGAGCTGGGACTGCACGGCCTCGATTTCTCGAGGCTCGGGGTTCCATCCCTGCTCCCGCGCCTCCTTTCGCCACTGGTACAGTTGCGAAAGGGCTCTCGCTTCTAGGTCCCATGGCGGAGTTCCGGCAAGGAGACTCGCCGCCTCGAAGGAGATCGTGCGGTACCCTCGGATGACCCTGATGGCCAGAACGCGCTGCGGAGCGCGCAGCATCCGCACAGTTCTGGTCCTCAGGGCCTCCGCCCATATTGGGCACCCATACAGGGCCATGGACCGCACGATCCCCGCGTAGAGTCTCCTGCAGGAGTCATCGGGCCCCCTCATGTTGGGCAACAGCCGAGCCAGAGCAAGAGCTGTGCCCTTCAATTTGGGGGCCAGACTTCGGATGTGCTCTCCGAAGTCCCATCGGCCGTCGAGCACGAGCCCCAAATATTTCATTTGGGGCTTGATGCCGATGCGATTTCCTCCCACGATGAGACTGGATCCCTCGGGTGGCCTGCTCCGAGGCCCATGGAAGAACAGGGCCTCGGTTTTATGCAGGGCCACCTCGAGACCCAGCCGCCGGATCCGCCTAACGACTTGGGCAACCGCGGTCGTGGCCTTTCGGGTCGCTTCGCGGTACGTCGCCCCGCACGCCTTCACGAGCGTGTCGTCCGCGTACGCCACAGCATCTATGACCTACTGAAACTTATCAGCTGACGACTTTTCCCTTGGCTTACAGCTAGCTGATTTTTATTATTATTTATTAGAGTATTTTAACAATTCACTGATAAATTTTCATCCGGGAAGAAATAACGTTTCTTAAGTTATTCTTTACTTCTATATTGCAGCTAGATTGTAAATTAAAATTACCTTCTCCAGATGCAGTATAGCAAAAGGTGCACTTGGAGAGGGTAAAGCTCCGTACTCACATACGGTTTTACTCGATCGAGCTATCATGTCGAGTAAAATCCATCGCAGGGCTTTCGTCCACACATTCAGCATTAATCTATCGAGTGACGCGCACCGTTCAGTATTCACCGAACCGTTCGAGCCAAAACATGTCTGTTCAACAAAGGAGCCGGTGGCTGCTACATTTAGCAAGTCTCGCAGTTATTAATTATAAAAGAATTAAAGAAAATGAAAAAGCTCGTAAATCCATTTTTTTATTCTACACGTGTTTTCACGACGATCAACAACGGCGGACTAACGCTCGATTCGCTCCACTCGCAGCGACGTACACACGCTTGAGTCAAGCTCGACGGCTCGCTTCGAGGAGGTGCGAAGGAAATTGCTTTTATTTAATTCCATCGAGCCGGCTCGATGCGAGCCTTCGAACTGTGAGTTTTGCGGTCCACACGTTCATAATTACTCGTTTTGGAGTAAAACTATCGAGTAATACCGAATGTGAGTACGGAGCTTAAGTTTTACCCATGACTGCGTACAAAGGCCCTTTGTTGTGTATAGCGCATGCAGAAGATTTTCGGTAGAAAAAAAAGGTGGGGACCAATATTAAACCAATTTCCTCCAATATTCCTTCATATTTGTTATTACAACTCTCAAATCAAACATACTGCCAAATAACTTAAGAAACATTATTTCCTCCCGGATGAAAATTTATCAGAGAATTGTTAAAATACTCTAGTAAATAATAAAAAAAATCAGCTAGCTGTAAGCCAAGGGAAAAGCCGTCAGCTGATAAGTTTCAGTACCTAGGTCATAGATGCTGTTGCGTTACACCTTTCAAAGTACCAGCTGACAAACTTTCCACTGAGATACAGCAAGCTGACATTAATTTTCATTCATAGTAGCATATAAACGATCACCAGGTAAATTTTTAGTTGAGAGGAAATCATTGAAAATATTTTTTTTTTCTCATGTTCAAGGAGCCGGCTGACGTATAATCCACCGTGTTATGGTCAGCTGACTATGTTTTTCTTCCAAAATACTACATAAACTATACTCTGATAAATTTTCAAATGAGAGAAAATGACTGAAAAAACTTTTTTTTTCTCCATGCGTGGGAGGCTGCCACTGCCCACCCCACCCACGGAGTCGCAGCTGACGGTCGCGAGTATTCATAGTATAAGTCCCTTATGCATTTTACGAAGTTTCGCTCGAGAAGAAATTATTGACCGTAAATGTACCTGGCTCCTGGACTAAAACTGCTTCTAACTAAATAGGTACAAATAACACTCTCCAACTCTAATACTCTGTCCAACTATTTATTTAACTTTTGACAATGGATGGTTTCAGAACGTAACTGTTGCATTACCATGGATATAAGAAAAATAGAGGATATGAATAATTAAGGTCACGTGACCTGAAGCCAAGTGTTTCCCTAAATGAGCTACCCCACCCCAGCCTGCAAAATAATAATATTTGTAATAAAAAAATACTAATCGATAGATTTTCAATAGCTCAATTCAACTACGTTGTCCTTTAAAATTGCTTACCTTAAATTATTTAATTAAAAATCAATAGTCGTTGAAAAAAAAATCATTTATCCGTACTTTCAAACTCCTATATCTTTTGATATATACAATATTTTAAATTGCTCAAACTGTTAAAAAACTGCTCAAGTTGCATTTATAATTCTGCCCCCGTTATTGTAATTACAGTAAGTCAAAAAAAATGAATTGTGGGAAATTGAACATTTGTGTAAATTTTTTTTAACTCATGCATATTTTTGAGTTTACCAGATAACTCCAATATTCAAACGGTTTTCGAAAGATAAAGTTGTGTAGAATAATTCTAAATGTAACATCTTAGTGTAAAATAAATAATTAATATTTAATTTACCTAAATGTACATATAATTGCCACTCATTTCAGCCGAACTGACACTTTTAAACATATTCACAGTAAGTCAGTGACATACTGTAAACATGTTAAACGAAATATGCAGTCTACGTAAGTTACTGCAACTATTTTAACGGTAACCTTTGCATTTCCCCGGAATCCTCGGGTATTTTGAGCTACGATGTAATTTTCTAAAATATTATTGTAGACTAAAAAATAAAAGGGGATGCAAAAGGCACGTTTTGTAATGGACTAACAATTTAAAGGGGTTATGTATAAAAAAAAGCAACTGTTCAGTTTTTTTTTTTTTTTTTTTTTTAACTCCCTTGATCCTGCAACCTACCCTTGACTGGGCATTTAGCTGGAGGTTAAACATTTCTTGAAGTTTGGCATGCATGGTATACACCCAGTGGTGCACCAATATGATTTAGGGGGGTTTTCCGAGACCGTGTACTACGATTGAAGGTCCTGTGGAGCTCTCCTTTTTATGCGTCTGAAGGAGCTAGTTGGCTTTAATAGTTCTCCTGCAAGCTTGTTGGGATGATTACCAATACGACGTGAGTATGACTTCAGCTTTTTTGTAATCTCCTCTTTCACTGTAGGCATCTTTAAGTCTCGGTGCAGTTGAGAGTTAGTGATGAACCATGGAGCGTTCGTTATCATGCGGAGCATTTTGGACTGGAAACGTTGAATAATATCCAGGTTTGAGTTTGCTGCGGTGCCATAGAGCTCCGCTCCATAAGACCAAATAGGCTTGAGGATGGATTTGTACAGGAGGAGTTTGTTGTTTAACGAGAGGTTAGATTTCCGCGCTAAGAGCCAGTAGAGCTTGCAAAGTTGAGCGCTTAGGGCTTTTCTTTTGGTGAATATGTGCTTCTTCTATGTAAGGCGTCTGTCTAGGTAGATTCCCAAGTATCGCACGTCATCCGATTTGGGGATTGCGATTCCGTTAAGGTTAACGCAAGGACATGTGTCGTGTCTAAGAGAGAATGTTACTTGAACCGACTTAGTTTCGTTGGCCTTAATTCTCCAGTCTTTCAGCCAGACTGAAACTGCATTTAGGTTTTCCTGCAGCATTTCTGATGCGGTAACTTGGTTTTCATGACTAGCAATGAGAGCAGTATCATCAGCAAATGTCCCCACTAGAACATCCTCTGTAGTTGGCAAGTCAAAGGTGTAAATAAGATATAAAACGGGGCCCAGCACGCTGCCCTGAGGAACACCTGCCTTTATTTTACAAAGGCTCGTCCTATCGTCTCCGTGCTTCACATAGAAGTGTCGATGTGCGAGATATGATTTGATTATGAGGTAATAATTAATTGGCAGGACTTGCCGAATCTTGTAGAGAAGGCCTTCGTGCCACACACGATCAAATGCTTGAGATATGTCCAGGAATGCAGCTGAGCAATATTTTTTGTGTTCGTAAGCGTCATTTATCTTCTCTACCAGACGGTGTACCTGTTCAATGGTGCAATGAGCCTCACGGAAGCCAAACTGGTGATTCGGAATCATTTCAGATTTCGCGAGTTCTGGAGTCAAGCGTTTCAGAATAAGCATTTCCATGATCTTAGAGGCAACTGGGAGCAAACTTATGGGGCGGTAAGACGAGACGCTTTCTGGATTTTTACCAGGTTTGGGAGTTAAAATTATTTCAGCCACTTTCCATTGGGCAGGCACGAATTCTCGTCGCAGGATGGCGTTGTAGATCGCAGTTAGGAGAGCGACCGCTGCATAGGGCAGTTCTTTCATGACTTTTGTTGTTATGAGGTCATAGCCGGGAGCTTTATTTAGACTAAGTTTCTTGATTATGGAACAGACTTCAGTGATAGAAAACTTTTTGATTGGAGGCGCAAGCTGGTGAGGATTCGAAAGGGCTTCCATGACTTGATCCACCTTCGTCGAGTCAGAAGCAGAATTTGGAGTAAATACATTAGATAGATGTTCGGCAAACAATAAACATTTTTCATTATCACTTCTCGCCCAAGTACCATCATTCCTGCGTAGTGGAGATTGGAATGGCGTTGGTCTTTTGAGGGATTTAGTCACTTTCCACAGAGAGTAATCCGTTGCAGGAGTTGCATCTAAGGCAGATAACCGGTTCTCTGAGTCCTTGTTTCGAATGATTACGAGAATGCCTTTGACGTGTTTGACAAGCTGGTTGAATCGCTTCTTGTCCCCAGGGTGTTGGGTCAGTTGCCACTGCTTTCTGGCTAGTCTCTTTTCTTGGATCAAGTCAGTTACGATTTGAGGATACATTGGGATCATTTCTGTGGATCTATGATGAGGGGTTGCATCCCAGGCAGCCGATTGGACACAGTTATTAAAGATCGCAATAGCTGATGTGATGTCATCATTCGATTTAAGTGGTACATGTTTGTCCAAGGTGTTTTCCATAGTTTCTCTAAAACATTCCCAATCAGTTTCCCTTGAGTGAATTTTACAGGGTTTCGATACTGCAACATATTTGTTGTGTAGTTCAGCAACAATGGGTGAGTGATCGGATGATAGATCGTAAGAGGCGTGGCAGAGTATAGCTGAAGTTGGAAGTCCTTTGGTGACGAAAAAATCTACCAGATCTGGTTTTCTCTTTGGGTCGGTTGGCCAGTAGGTTGGTTTGCCTGTGGACTTGACACTGAGATTTAGATGCTGGACGGATTTCATAAGTTCTCTACCCTTGGTAGAAGTGATTCGTGAGCCCCAGTCGGTATGTTTAGCGTTATAGTCGCCTCCAGCAATAAATCTGTTGCCAAGTTTATTAAAGAACGACGTATAATGTTCACATTTCAAATTGTGCCTGGGGGGCATGTAGAGAGCTGAGATTAGTATAGGGCCATTTGAACTTTCAATAGAAATAATAGTGGCCTGGATTTGATCAGTACAATGTGGGTTGAGGACGTGATGTTTTATGTTATTTCTAATCAATATGGCTGATCCTCCATGAGCGTCACCGTTAGGATGATTTGCGTAGTACTTCCCAACAGCCATGCATCCTATTGACGCGTCTCCCATCGTAGGATTTGGGGTGATTTATTAGAGAGGATTTCTTCCTCGTAGCACGGGCGATTAAGCCAAGGCCACCGTTCTCACGAAACATGACCATGAGGTTACGGGTTGAGACTGCACAGACTGGTTAGGCCTGGATTGGTCTGGTTAATTAACTGCCGCCAGAGATTCGGCGTCCGGCCACACTTGTAGGGTGAGTCAAGGAAGAGGTTATAAATCCCGCAGACGTGAGTCATCTAGAGTTTGATGTTGATTATAACTAGATGTCAGTAGATATTTGACGTTGGTTGGTCAGCCTGATAGAGTAATTTTTTCTTCGGGGTTGTTTTCCCCTAGCCAGAAAATTCGGTTAAATGACATCTACAGGTCCCAAACCGCCAGAGGACCGAGGCAAACCAGTCACCACGGAGTCGTCAGTCTCCACGGTGTAGACAGGCCCGGCCCCCCGCCGGAGTGGGTACTGCAAATGACACAAGGCGCCGAAGACTCGCCTACACACGTCATACTTGGCTGTTGTGGCCACGAGGAAGGATGGAGAATGTGCGAGCTCGTTATCGACCACAACAGTGCCCAGGGAGGACGACCTACATAGATGTAGTATGCAGGCCCATCACTAGTCTGCGACGGCATACTAGAGACGGCGTGGACGTGTATGAGTGCTTGTCGGTGCGCGCCTGATAGCCTAGCTCCGCACTCCTAGGCGTACACTATGGTATTACTTAGCATTTTATAGGGGGCGAGTTCCCTGGCGAAAGAACTCGTCCCACTAAGACCTACACCGACTCCCCCCCCCCAGTTCCCTGTTCAGTAAATCAAATTATATATTGACCACTTGAAATGGCACTGAATGTAATTATAAATATTTATGTTACTACTAAATCAATCAGTCTTTATTTAGTAATTATTATATTAGCGTTGAATAAAGTTATCTTAACAAAAAATATAGAGGCATAAATAAAAGCTAAGAACTGTTCGTAATAATCTAAAATATGAAGTGAGTAGTACTGTGACACCCGGGGAGTGGGCGTCACGAGTGTTTAAGGCGATGAAATCACAAGACTTTTTGCAGAGAAAAGATATTATTTATTTTCACCACACGCACTTTTTATATTAACAAGGGATTTACGCGGGGTTGTTCAACTTTAAATATCGGACTGGGAAATGAAACGCGGACTCTGCCCAAGCATAGGGCTTAAAGCGGGAATCTCCTCAGGATACTTTTCGAAGCTTCAGTCAGAGACGGTTCCTCCAGGCCCGTTCTGACTCAAACTGTCCAGGCAGCGTTTTATACCAATCCTAATTTAAAGTTTAAACTGATACAATAGTTTTATTTAATCTCTGACGCATGATGGCCAGGTAACTAACTGTAGGTCGGACGCTACATCAGCTGCGCCCCATGGACTTCATGCGACAGTTCTACGGTAAGGCCCTAGGTATGCTAAACGAGGACAGACAAAAAAAAACATTTATTCAATGAGAAAAACGACGCAATCTTTATAATTTATAGCAATTAAACTGCAATAAATACTGAAAAACCCGAATAAAAAGATTGCTTCATTATTGGCCTGGCAAAAACCTCGTATAAAAGAAACCAAGCCACAACTCGACTATCTAAACAAACAATATTAGCGTCTCTTGTCGACACATTTTAATGTTTGTCCGAAAGGGACCTATAGTACAATGTACTTTTAAGACCTACCTAACTAAAAAATAAAAGATGACATAAAGTGATTTATCCTTACACATCATACATATATAATTATAAACCCCTTACATCGCCTACGAATTACTAAATTACTTTTAATCAACATTAAAGAGAAAGAAAACTTCAGCCCATAATGAGTCTGGTGTAAACCAACTTTCACCATCGCAGGCAAATATGTCCTTAGCGATTTGACCCATTTACAAAGTTTAGATTTCCACTCCCAACATTAGACGAAAAAATAATGGCCTAATCCTAGGCTAGGACGTAATGAATAAAAAAAAAATTTTTTTTATCTTCGACAGCGCACCAACATAGAATAAACACAGAAAAAACAACAATATTATTACATTATTAATTACATATATCACAACTTTATTAATAGTTATGGTCGCGCAGATAGGCCTCTGTAAAAAAAAAACAATCATAGGATCCAACTTGCACATATATTTGCTCGAATTTGAACTTTAAAACGTCAATAAAGTTATATGAAACCATTGATAATACATTCGAACTTCATTTGACAAACCTTTTTACTAGCACTGCACATAAAATAATTAATAATATATTCAAACTTTACTTGTCCAACCTTTTTATTAGTACCGCATATAAAATATTAAAAAACTAACTATGTCAACACAACACTCGGTCAAATAAATATAATAATACACCACTTTCACTTAAATTACGTATCTTCTGTTGAAGAATGGTTTCAGAAAATTAGTATGTATAATATCTTGCCAACCTGGATTGTTTATCTTTCCCACGACATAGTTGGTGTTCGAAATTCTCCTGATAATAACGAACGGTCCTTTGTACGGCTTACAAAGCTTCTTACTTCTTCCAGAATTTTCTTCCAGACTGTATATCAGAACTAACTGACCTGGTTGGTATAGGTACTACGTATTTCACCTTCTTGTCGTAGTAAGCTTTCTGCCTCCTTTGTGCATTTCTAATATTCACCTTCGCTCGTTGTACGAGATAATTTGCTCGTGTATGTCTAGACGCGTATGACTCGTTTGTAAGCTCTTCATTGACTTCAAAGTTTGATTGCAGAATCGGCTCTCGTGCGAATATAAACATGTGTGGAGACATACCTTTTTTTTTTTTTTTTTTTATCGTGCGGAAATCCCTTCGGATACCCCCCCGCCGGCCAGCGGGGGCGGTTATGTCGGGCTTGCACCGACTAAAACCGCACGCCGTCTCGGGTCTTCAGACGCCGGGGTGTAAGGTTACCCATAGAGCATATCCCTCGCACCCCGGCTGACCCTGGGCCATCTCACCACTAACAGCATCGCTCATCCTGTCTCCTCTGAAAGCAGAGGAGTACGGAGAGCGATGTGTTCCCGCCAGGTTGGGTATTGGCCGACGATCAATGCCAACCCTATGAAGGGGTGAAGGGGAAGCCATTGACCGCCGCCCAGGGTGTACCGGCCGCTCCGATTCCGTTCCCCCCGGACTGCAGCGGGATCGGAATCGGAGCGACACTCGAGGAGGTTACCCAACACACACCCCGGTTACCCAACACACACCCCTGTGGAGACATACCTATAGATATATGTTTCGTGGCATTATATGCAAATGTCACCATATTAACAAAACTGCACCAATTCTTCTGATCCGTCGACACGTACATGGATAGCATCTGTGTTAGTGTAGCATTGAAATTCTCACAAAGGCCATTTGATGACGCCTTGAATGCTGTGGTGTGAGTAATTTGAACCCGAAGAAGTCCGCTGTTTCCTTAAGTAAGTTTGATGTAAACACCGACCCTCTGTCAGTAATAATATTCTTTACACCTCCTAGTCTGCATATAATCTCATCAGTAACGAACTCAAACTTCTTGAGCTGTAATTCTGGGTAAAGGTTTACAAATAACATATTTGGACATATATTCAATAGTTACTAAAATATATTTATTTCCTTTATTAGATTTAGTAAATGGTCCGAGAATGTTCATTCCCACTCTATCTAATAACCCTTCCGTGGTCATCGGATGTAAAGGAGCTCGCTGTCTAAATTTCTTTCTTTGTTGGCACGTTATGCAGCTTCTAATATATTTCTCAATTCCTTTTTCAGCTTTGGGCAAGAAAAATATGTTTCTGAATTTTGACAACGTCTTTGCGATTCCGAAGTGCCCTCCAGACCATGGATGATCATGCAGTTCTTCGAGAGTAGTCTTCAATAGTTCTCTCGGCAGCACAACAACATTTTTCCTTAGACCATTTCTTAGCACTTCCTTTACATATGTTATTTCTTAATAAAAATCCTTTGTAGTTTGTTATATTATTATTTGTTAAGACATTCCTTAGTGGTCTACAGAAAAGGTCTGCGCACTGTTTCACTACCATTGTATCGGTGCTGATGCTATACATCTCTATGCCATCCGATACTGGTGTATTCATCTCCTCGTCCTCTGTCTTTAAAGGATTACGACTTAGGTAATCCGCAACGATATTACTCTTGCCGGAACAATGAACAATGTCGAAATCTACATCTAGTATTGCCAAGGCCCATCTTGCTAACTTGCTGTTTGTATCTTTAGTTTGTTTTAACCACACCAGCGCTTTGTGATCTGTGACAACCTGAAACTTAATTCCCCATAAATAATGTCTGAAAAATTTGAGCTCTGATATGGGCATATCAGAGCTAAACATTCCTTTTCAGATGTAGAATATTTTGGTTCTCCGTCTGACAATTTTCTTGAAGCGTATGCTATGGGGTGTAAAGCGTATTTCCCTTGCATGTGGCATGCTCCTAATGCATAATCTGACGCATCTACAAATAACCTTGTTACAATACCTTCATCGCTGGAATTATATTTCAGTACCGGTGGGTTAGTCAAAATTTCGACTACGTTTTCGAATGTTTCTTGTTCAACAGTCGTCCATCTGAAGAGCGCACTCTTCTTGAGTAGTCTCGTTAGAGGTAATGCTATCTGAGCTAAATTTTCAACGAATTTCCGATAGTAACTACACAGGAAACAGTCCCAAAATGGATTTTACCTGTTTGGCATTCTTAGGTGGTTTTAAATTTTTTACCGCTTTTAATTTCTTAGGATCTGGTTTTATTCCTTCCGAATTGAAAACATATCGTAGAACAGTGATTTCTTGAAACCCAAATTTGCACTTTGAAGGTTTTACCGTAAGATTAGCTGCTCTCAGTCTCGCCAAATCTAAAATAACACGTTCCATTCATAATGACCATTTGGGCAAACGAATGCCGTCTTTTGTTTGTCCTCCTCTGCCAAAGGTAACTGCCAGTATCCTGATATGAGATCTATATCTGCAAAATACTTGGCTTCAGATAAATAATTTATTATATCATCAATCCTTGGTAGTGGGTAAGAGTCTATTATGACTTTCTTGTTTAGTTTTCTATAGTCAACACAGAAATGGAACGTATTGTCCGGCTTCTTGACTAATACGATCGGCGACGCGTAGGCACTTTGTGAATGTCTAATAACACCATTCTGAAGCATCTCCTGTATCTGATCATTCACAATGTCTAATTGTTTCGCCGCCAACCTGTACGGCGCTATATGTACAGGTGTTTCATCCGTCGTGGGTATCCTTACTTCTGTTATCTTGCATCTACCTATGCTCCCATTGTCGAATGCAAATCTATCCTCGTAGTCCTGTATTGTTTTTAACAACCGATTCCTCTTGGACGCTGGGAGGTTTTTATTAGTTAATTTCTTGAACTCCTCTGACTTACTTATTATTACTTTATTAAAATTAAGCATAAGGTAATCATCCCTGGTTTCATTTATAACTTTATAATTAAACGACATATCATTTGTGTTTATAATACTTAATTTTGTGCAATTTGAAGCCTTACTCACGGTTTTATCGTCATATCTGCGCGTCCAATTTACTTTGAAGCCTTTTATCCATAAACATCTTTCTCTGAAATCAATTGATATAGCATTAGCAAACATGAACGATTGACCTAAGATTAAATCTAATTCAATGTCATTTATTACTATAAAATTCACTCTAACTAAAATGTTCGCTAAAATCACGTTCACGTCGACTTTACCGCAGATTGTTGCCGTAGAACCAGTTATGCTTTTGATGTGCGTTAGCGACGTTGACGGTTTTATTTGTAGGTTCAAGCTTCTAGCTAAAGCTTTGCTCGTAGCATTTACCGTCGCTCCCGTATCAAGTAATGCTTCGATGTCAGAATTATTAATTGTAACCTTAATAAAGGGAGTAAACTGACCAGAAAAATTGTTTTCGTTGTAAAGCTGAACTGCAATCTTAGACTGCGAATGCTCCACGCTCATTACATCCTCCTTCCGAGTCCTCTCCGGAAAAACTGCCGACTCGAAGTTGGAGTATCTTATCTGTTAGATCTCGAAGAATTCGGGTTACTGGGGAAAACATTAGTGTTAGTAACATTCCGAGGTCTTAGGTTGTATCTGAGAGTGTGGAAATTGTCCCCTTCATCCCGTGGACTCGGCGAAGATGGAGCTTGACGTGCATCGTAAGATGTTGCGTCTCCTCTATTCCCGTAGCGGTTACGGAATCCGACTTGACGGTTATACCCTTGTGGAGGGTTCGTAGGTAAGTTTTGCATTTTATCCCCCTGTATGTCGGGTTGTACTTCCGCTAACTGCAACAGAGCGTCGCGAAGTTCTTTTTTATCACTGTACACCCTTGCCGCTAAAATATTTCGAAATCTTGGAGACATTGATTTCAGGAATCTATTTATTATTTTTGTCATCGGTAACCTTAGCTTTATTAGCCAAATTGTATAATCTGTACCAATAGTTGATCGTATTTTCCTCTTTGGCTTGATACGCTGAATAGAACAACTCAATCATCGCCATGGGAAGCAAATTCCTCTTCTAATAGTGAGCACACTTGTTCGAAGGTTAATTCTTCGTCAAAAATCGACTTATAGAAGTGTAAAGCTGCGCCCTCGAGGTAGGCAGCTAATATTGTGGCTTTGTCAGCTAACATTAATTTATTTATGGCGAATACAACATTGAAATCTCTCAAAAAACTTTGGAATGAGACACCGTCAGTGCCACTAAATTTCTTTGTTTCAGCCATTTTAATGGTAGCAATAAACTATATATAATAAAATGAAAATTTGTTATCTGAATGGTTGCGTCGCTCCAATATCACACGACGTCTTCCTTCTCAAGGTACGGGGTCGATCAATCCACTGCCAACTGCAGAACGTTGGCGTTTCCAAATCCTGTGGAAACCGGCGCTCCAACAAAGTTGTGACACCCGGGGAGTGGGCGTCACGAGTGTTTAAGGCGATGAAATCACAAGAGTTTTTGCAGAGAAAAGATATTATTTATTTTCACCACACGCACTTCTATTTATATTAACAAGGGATTTACGCGGGGTTGTTCAACTTTAAATATCGGACTGGGAAATGAAACGCGGACTCTGCCCAAGGATAGGGCTTAAAGCGGGATTCTCCTCAGAATACTTTTCGAAGCTTCAGTCAGAGACGGTTCCTCCAGGCCCGTTCTGACTCAAACTGCCCAGGCAGCGTTTTATCCCATTACTAATTTAAAGTTTAAACTGATACAATAGTTTTATTTAATCTCTGACGCATGATGGCCAGGTAACTAACTGTAGTGCTCGAACGAGGTCGGACGCTACAGTACCTTTTTTTTTTCTTTTCGTGCGGAAATCCCCTCGGATACCCCCCCGCCGGCCAGTAGGGGCGGTTATGTCGGGCTTGAACCGACTAAAACCGCACGCCGTCTCGGGTCTGCAGACGCCGGGGTGTAAGGTTGCCCATAGAGCATATCCCTCGCACCCCGACGACGCTACAGTACCTATTACTGAACAACAGTTACAAATTTATAAAATAACTAAAAGTCAGCCTCTATTTTTCAATATAATCACAAATACTAACACAAAATATACCTAGATTTATAATTATTCACTATAAATTTCAAGTATCACTTTCTTAGTATCAATAAAATATAGTCTCACTAATTTGTACGCAATATATAAATCAGATATTGAGATCCTACGAATATTCTAGTATCTATTAATTACTAAAGTCAATGCTTGAATAAATAGCATAATCACATTCCTTTTACAAAGTTTAAAGTTATGCAAGTAACAGGTACCTACATAATATAAAAAGGAAGTAACAAACATTATTTCTACAAATTTCTACATTTCTACAAACAATATTTCTTAATCTTTTTCTAGAAGATTAGAAGCATCAGAAGTTCGTATATTAAACCAGAATTGTCGTCTATTTTCAGGCATCAATGGGACCAACTTTTCTATTATTTCTTTCTTCTTTTCCTCTAGGAGTAGTTTTCGGTTTAAGTTCAGGAAATAATTTATGTTCCGAATCTTGTGTTGTGATACACATTCATCATATACTTATTGATAAAAATCAGTATAGTCCATTTCTTTGACTGTTGTTTTCATGGAATTCACCTTTTTTACACGTGCAATATAATCTAGTGACTTTATAGACTTTAGTGTTACGTAAGTTTTTCTCGATTTGGTGGTTAAATTGGAGGTGAAAAACTCAAAGGTCGCCGTAGATGTCGCTAGCATCGAGTTTGCTGGGTGGATTTGTTTTGACGTTATCGAAGTTTTTGTTTACTACTGTTTTCTTGTAATTAGACGCCTTTTCTTGTCGAGATGTATTCCTTTTGGACTGTTCTGCAATTAAAAGCAGAGTTACGTAAGAGAACTGCATCAACAACTGGAAAAAAAGCAGTTTTGATTGAGAGGTACGCATTAAATTATTTTGAGGTTATGTTGATAAATATTCGCTTTTTTTGTACAAATCTAATAATATCTCAATTTTTTACTTTCAGATTAGAAGCATACGACCGAAATTTTAACTTTAATGCCAACCCTGGGCCTAGCACTTCACTCTATGACCCACAATTTCGGTGCCCACCATCTGCCTCTTATAGAGATATAAACGCTGATTCAAAAATTCCTTCGCTAAATAAGCAAGAAATACAGTCTTACTTCGAAAGGTGAATACTTTTATAAAATATTTTGTGTCGTATCTTTATCTATACCTTTAAAATGCTAACCTTAGGACTATACAGTAATGTAAGTGTCATAAATGCTTTATTTTTGTTGTTTTAGATTCAATACTCGTCCTAAAGGACAGGATATGTACGAAGCCAGATATTTGGTAACTGCACGATATAGTGTTGAAGGTTTCGACACTTATGTACAGGGCCAATGCAAGGCTCAAATGAAAAAGATGGTTTACATTGTAAACATCTTATTAAGCAATGAAGGCAACATTAAACAATGCCACTGTGAATGTGCAGCAGGTAGCGGTGTAGAAGCACACTGCAAACATGTGTCAGTACTACTTTGTGCTATAGAAGACATAGTGCGCACTAAAACAATCATTCTGCATCAGGCGTGTACCCAGACTTTGATGACATTCAAAAGACCAACCAAGGTGTTTTATAAATCACCCATACAAGCACAAAATTTTCCATCAATTAGGAAGAAAAGACAGAATGTTAACTTCGAACCTTTGTCGAAAGAGGATGAAATGGAGAACTACAGTGATTATGTTCGCAATTTAGCAATAAGCTTGGGAGATACGAAGATGCCGTTATTACAGATGTTTAGACCTGCTAATCCCTATAGTCTAGAACAAGACCATAGATACACACATAAGGATTACAAGGACAATATTCTTGACAGTTTATTATTACAAAATGTAACCAAGGAGCAAATTTCTAACGTAGAAATATCAACAAGAGCCCAAAATGAATCTACTGAATGGCATAAGTGGAGATCATACAGGGCCACTGCAAGTATGTTCCACACAATTTGCCATGTTAGAACTGCAAGAAAGGAATTGGTGGAAAGAATTTTAAACCCAAAGAAGATAATAACCCACTCCACAACTCATGGGAAAATAAATGAGCCGATTGCTATACAGCAATATGAAGCAGTATATGGAGTCAGTGTCCAGAAGTGTGGACTCTTCATTTGTGAGAAATATCCTTTTCTTGGAGCTTCTCCAGATGGCCTCATAGGTGATGAGACGGTTTTAGAGGTGAAGTGCCCTTATAGTGCGCGGTTTAAAGAAATTGATATATTGAGTGTACCATATTTAGAAATAAGTAATGGGCAGTTATCTCTGAAACAAAATCATCCCTATTACGCCCAAGTTCAGGGACAACTGTTATGCACGGGGCGAAAATATTGTAATGTAGTTATTTATACATTCAAAGATATGAAAATTTTATTGAACAGCAGAGATGATGTGTTTATGGAGGAAATGGTAAAGGGACTAACTGACTTTTATCATAATGATTTAAAACAAGGAATCATTGACAAATTTGTTTATAAAAATTATGAAACTATAATAAAACCAAATTAAAACATTATTTCTTTTATTTATCATTTTTAATTATACTCTCTCTGAAATTACAACACATCATACATATAAAAAATATTTTACTAGCTATAGGTACATAATTGTGATCTAATTCACTTTTGAGTATTTTATAAGTTTTAGTAAGACCAATCAACCTTTCAATGTGTACTCTTTTACTGGCTAAAGCTCGATCCTTTATTACTGTTAACCCAGGCAGCTGAGTCTGGCCTTTTAAAAATGTTGGAGTATGGACAGCTATATTACTGTTACGTGCGCGGGGTACAAATTAAATGCCGTTTACACAACAAAGAGGTTTATTCGCTCACCACAAACTAGACAACTAAATAACTAGCACACACAGTACTCTTCAACAGTTCCAGTCGCTCAGCAGTTCACAGTAGTCCACAGTAGTTCCTTAAGTCGCAGGTATAACTCTCTTGATTCACTTCGGTAAGATGTGTTCGCTTTCACTTTCGAAAATTAACTGCCTCGTGTCGATAGCCGGGCGTCCTTTTATAGCTCTTAATAAGCGGGGTAGAATATTCCGGAAGGTACTAGGGCGTTCGAGAATAGTAGGTATTTACTGGGGCGTTCGAGAAAATAAGTACCTACACAGTCGTGCCGACGATAGAGGTGAATGCCCTTTTTATCGCGATTTGTAGGTAAAGTTGGTATAGGTAGACAAAAGGGCGTGTGATTTTGTATTGACTTTTCTGGATTTTTCTAAACGGATCGATAGAGTACTTCGACATTAACAATGCGTTTTAATTTCTAGAAGATTCGATCAGTAGTTTCCGAGATATCGACGATCGTTGTAACATTACCCCCCTCTTAATCATGCTCGTACCGAGCATCATTTGTTCCATGATATCGCGTCAACCTATCCACATGGACTACCTTTGGTTTTCCCCTAAGACCCTTCTTAATGCGGTAGGTGATGTCATTGATTCTTGTGACAACCGTATAGGGTCCTTCCCAGCGAGCTTGAAGTTTTGGAGATTTCCCTTTTCTGCGTAGCGGGTTGTGAAACCATACCAGTGTTTCTTCTTCAAAACCGTTGGTGTTTGCATTTCTATCGTACCGGGTTTTCATCCTTATACCTGTCTTCAAATTGTTTTCCCGTACCATTCTGTGCACCTCGTCCAGCCGGTTTTGAAGTTCACTCACGTAGTCCGTTACGGGCTTAGGACTTTCGGGTGGCGTGCCGGTTATTGCATCCACTGGTAGCCTTATCTCTCGACCAAAATTTACTTTAGCTGGAGTGTGTCCCGTACTGTCATGCACCGCAGATCGATAGGACATCAGGAACAGTGGAATGTACTGGTCCCAATCTTTTTGGTGTTCGTTGACAACTTTAGCCAAGTGATTTTCCAACGTCTGGTTAAACCTCTCGACCATTCCGTCTGACTGTGGGTGCGCTGGAGTCGTACGGGTCTTGTTTATACCGAGGAGTTTGCACATTTCTTGAAACAGAGCAGACTCGAAGTTCCGTCCTTGGTCGGAGTGGATCTCCATAGGTGCGCCATATCGACTGACCACTTCCTGAACTAGTTTCTTGGCTACAGTGACTGCTTCCTGGTTGGGTGTCGCAAATACTTCCGGCCACTTAGTGAAGTAGTCTTGCACTACTATGATGTATTTGTTACCCTCATCAGTCGTTGGAAAAGGTCCAGCAACATCAATGGCGATACGTTCCCACGGTGCCCCAACGTTGTACAGCTTCAATTTTCCTTTGCTTCTTGTCTGCGGTCCTTTAACCGAAGCACATGCAGTGCATTTACGGCACCAATCCTCGACATCTTCCCGACAACGAAGCCGGTAAAACCGCTGTCGCACTTTAACCAGGGTTTTCTTGACTCCGAGATGCCCGCCAGAAACACCATCGTGGATGTGCCGTAAGAGTGGGGCCACCTTGCTTCTTGGTACCACTACTTGCATGGTTACTTCCTTACCATCGTTAGACTCCCATTTCCTATACAGGACATCGTCTACCAGTGCTAAGCTGTCCCACTGGGCCCAATAGCTTTTGGTCGTCGAACTGTAAGCAGATACGTCACTCCATTGGGGTTTGATGCCAAGCTGTTTCCAGTGCAGTATAGGTTTCAGATCATCATCATCCTCTTGCGCCTTCTTCATACTGCTTCCAGTCCATTCGTCGTCAAGTCCATTCACCCTTATGACTTTAATCTCTTCTCGGGCTTCGTTTCTTTGACAATGCTTGCAATCTTCGACACACGGCCTTCGTGACAAAGCATCAGCATTGCCGTGCCCTTTTCCACTTCGGTGTTCTATCACAAAGGGAAATTCCTGTAGTTGCTCGATCCATCTTGCTACTTGGCCTTCTGGGTTCTTGAATTGCAGCATCCACTGTAGCGCAGCATGATCTGTCCTTAGTGTAAACTCTCGTCCTATAAGATACTTGTTAAAATGCTGTAAAGACTTCACCACAGCGAGAAGTTCACGACGAGTAACACAGTAATTCCTTTCCGGTTTAGATAGCGATTTACTGAAGTATGCTATTACAACATGGCGATCTCCCTGCACTTGTGACAACACTCCACCTATTCCGCTGTTACTAGCGTCCGTGTCCACAATGAATCTACCTTCCCTAGTAGGATAACCCAATATAGGGGCTTCGCACAATCGTTGTTTAAGCGTACTAAAAGCTTGCTCGCAATCCAGGTCCCAAACGAAGTCTCGTTTATCTTCCGTCAGTTGGTGTAGTGGTTTTGCAATATCCGAGAAATGCTTAATGAAGCGTCTGTAATACGCGCATAGTCCCAGAAACGCACGAACCTCCGTTTTGTTCTTTGGAACAGGCCATTCTTGAACAGCTTTAATCTTCTCGGGGTCGGTTTTAACTCCTTCCGTTGAGATCACATGTCCAAGATAGCTGACCTCCTTTTTAAATAGAGCGCACTTCTTTGGACTCAGTTTAAGGTTAGCCTCACGAATCCGAGTAAAAACTTTTTCCAGGTTCTTCAGGTTTTCTTTGAAGCTGCGTCCCATAACTATAACATCGTCCAGGTAAACCAGACAGACGTCTCCAAGTAGACCCACCATTACTCTTTCCATGAGGCGTTCAAACGTGACTGGTGCATTACATAAACCAAATGGCATGACATTAAAATGCCATAAACCGTTTCCAATTCCTGTACTAAAGGCTGTCTTCTCTTTATCGTCTGGACTGATCTCCACCTGCCAATAGCCACTTTTTAAATCGATGGTTGAAAACCATTTCATACCACTAAGCATGTCCAGGGTATCGTCGATCCTAGGCAAAGGATAACTGTCTTTCTTCGTGACATTATTCAACATTCGGTAATCCACACAAAACCTTGTACTGCAATCCTTCTTTTTCACTAGTACCACAGGTGATGACCATGGACTCGTTGAAGGTTCAATCACCTTGTTATCGGCCATGTCTTTAATCATAACTGCTACCTCCTCTTCTCTTGCCCATGGTAAACGTCGAGGTCTTTGTTTTATAGGCCTGGAGTCACCTGTGTCAATCCGGTGTTTCACGAGCCCAGTCCTTCCACAGTCATTTCCGGTTGCAAAGATGTCTCTAAATCGTAGCAAGAGGTCTCTGGCTTGATGCAATTCTGATGCCGATAAGTTTTCCTTTGAATTCTCGAGAAGTTGCTGGATGCGATCTTCGGAGATTTGTGTACCGCCTTGTTTAGTCGTAGTGCTGTTCAGCCGTCTCAGGTACTTTACTTCTTCACATTTTCCAACCACACTATTCTTCTTCAGGAGAACTATTTCGTCACTGAGGTTGAGGATTCTCACCCTAGCGATTCCGTTCAGCATCAGTAAGGTTCTCGCTGTTATTAAGTTTTCATGACTGCCGGTATCTTCCACAATAAGACATCTTCTTTGTTCAGTCTTCGCAGGAAACCTCTGACTAATGTTTCCGATTTAGGAGCTAACGTCGTATCCGTTAAACAGTAAAGAGTACACGGGTGCGATCCTTGTAAACAAACTTCCTGATCAGGAAATCTCAGCACTCCTCTAGGTATATCCAAGACACATCGGTGATTCGTCAAGAAATCCAGTCCCAAAATGCAATCATCAGTAATATTAGCAATTAATACTGACTGGTGGTATATTTGGTCGCCAATTCTCCGCCGTCCTCGGTGAAACAGATGTGGAGGTAACATCTGTTTCACCGAGGACGGTCACTGGCTGGCCAGTAGCTGTCTGAAGCTGGCACCTCGGAGATCGTTTTTCCCACCTTATGGTGCGTTTCAGCAATTCCGGCCTTACAACTGTACGTGAAGCTCCAGTATCCACTGTTAAACTGCAAGGTTGATTGTCTAAGATGGCCTCGATGATCAGACTATTTCCATTGACAACTTGAGTTATTGTGATGGTTGGGGCCTCATGTCGACCAGCCAGCGCCCGCCCCGCGGCCCTGGCGACATTTAGTTTAACGGAACATCTTGATCGACCTGGGTCCCGGAGTCCGTGACCCTCCTCCGTTTCCTCGAAGGACACTCTGACTGGATATGGCCCCTTCCTCTACAGGAATAACACGTTGGGACATACCGTGGCTTCCTCTCCTCCTCAACTACCTCCTTGATCTCCCTGACCTTACTTATCCCGGCATTCTGCCGTACGGTTTCCACCTAAAGGGCATAAGCCAGTGCTTCTTTTAAGGTCTGGTGGTGACGCAACTGTACACTAGTTTTCACTTCTGCGTCCCGTATACCGTTTAGGAAGGCCTCCAGTAGGGTGGTCTCGATCATCACGGGTGTCGATGAGTAGGCCCGACGAACGAGCCTTTCAACCTCTACAGCCCATTCCTGGAGGCTTTCACCAGCTTTTTGTTTTCTCTCGCGTAGCTGCGCTCGGTAGACATTTTCCAGGTGCTTGTCACCGTAGCGTGTGTCTAACGCTTCCATCAGAGACTCCAGTGTCCTTCCTTCAGGTGGCAGGTTTTCCAGTATTACTAAGGCATCTCCTCGTAATGCAAGTGTCAAGGCCATAAAAGACTCCTCGTTGCTCCAGGCTTTAGTTTTTACCAATATCTCAAATTGGTACTTGAAGGCTGTCCACGAGGAGGTTCCATCGAAGTGTGGTAGGTCGAACTTCGCTGATGAGGGTGAGGTCGCGGCAACAGGTCCGCAGGTTTTTAGTCTGACGATCTCTTTTTCCAGTTCTTGCAAGCGGTCGTCAATGGTCACGGCAACAGGTCCACAGGTTTTTAGCCTGACGATCTCTTTTTCAAGCTCTTGAAAGCGGTCGTCGATGGTTCCTGTCTTCAAAGCCACTTCCTTACTCAGCATTTGCAGGCTGTCTTCAAGGTTCTTCACTTTATCTCCCAGTGCATGGATGCCTGCATCGATTTTACCCATGACAGCTTCCTGGTTGGCCTGCATCATCTGTTGACTAGCCTCTTGTTTGGCCTGCATCTCTTGTATGGAGGCCTGCATCGTCTTTCGACTAGCCTCTTGGTTGACCTGCATCTCTTGCATGGAGGCCTGTAACATCTGCCGACTAGCCTCTTGGTTGACCTGCATCTCTTGCATGGAGGCCTGTAACATCTGCCGACTAGCCTCTTGGTTGACCTGTATCATCTCTTGCATGGAGGCCTGCATCGTCTGTCGACTAGCCTCTTGATTGGCCTGCATTTCTTGCATAGAGGCCTGCATCATCTGCTGCATAGAAGCCAACAGCGTCATCATGTTGGTATCTGACGAGGTTCCATCTGGTGCTCCCGTAGTTACCGATGAGATAGCAGGATCGGCCTGACGCCCTTCCTCTTTAAGGCTCCGTTGACGTGCAGCATCCATTTCTACTTGACATCTGGTCCGTGGAGTACGCCCTTCGTCTTCACGTGGTAATAACGGCATCGCACTTCTGACACCAGTTGTTACGTGCGCGGGGTACAAATTAAATGCCGTTTACACAACAAAGAGGTTTATTCGCTCACCACAAACTAGACAACTAAATAACTAGCACACACAGTACTCTTCAACAGTTCCAGTCGCTCAGCAGTTCACAGTAGTCCACAGTAGTTCCTTAAGTCGCAGGTATAACTCTCTTGATTCACTTCGGTAAGATGTGTTCGCTTTCACTTTCGAAAATTAACTGCCTCGTGTCGATAGCCGGGCGTCCTTTTATAGCTCTTAATAAGCGGGGTAGAATATTCCGGAAGGTACTAGGGCGTTCGAGAATAGTAGGTATTTACTGGGGCGTTCGAGAAAATAAGTACCTACACAGTCGTGCCGACGATAGAGATGAATGCCCTTTTTATCGCGATTTGTAGGTAAAGTTGGTATAGGTAGACAAAAGGGCGTGTGATTTTGTATTGACTTTTCTGGATTTTTCTAAACGGATCGATAGAGTACTTCGACATTAACAATGCGTTTTAATTTCTAGAAGATTCGATCAGTAGTTTCCGAGATATCGACGATCGTTGTAACATTACTTTCAGTAAGCATATCTTGAATATTGAAGCCACGATCAGCCAGAATAACATCACCACTTTCACACTTTTGAATTAAATCATTTCGTTCTACTGTTTGCCTATCACTAACAGATCCTGCATATGCAGGTGAACAATAGGACAACAGGCCTCCAGGAGTGGCACCCACAAGTACCTTCAAGGTGTTTCCATGCTTGTAACTACTCCATGATGCCTCTTGAGCTGTAGGATGTTTAGGTTTTTGTACATTAATTTCTGTACCATCTAAAATTACCCGGACATTTGAATTGTATTTTTTGAAATGATCTGGCATATAATACTGAACCAAATCTTTATCTGGCCATATGTTTATCTTAGACCACAGTTGATAAATAAAATTAATCCAAGTAATGAATATGTTGGACACAGTTGTTGTGCAGAACAACTAGTATATAAGCTTATTTTGTTAGTACATAAGTAATAGTGTATATAATTAAACTGATTTAACAAAAAACTGTAGGAATAATCGTGTATAATAGTTATAAGTTTGCGACGAAGAAATCGTCATTGTTTACCGATCTATAAGTGTAAATTGTATCTTATTTCGTGTCACCTTATTTCTACTACCTATTAGAATACATAATACGGTATATAAATCATTGTAAATAGAAAATAAACACATAATTGTAAGATTGACCGATCGACCATTAGGGTATATCCGCGAAAAGTCGTTAAGCCGCGGTGTCACTAACGAGCCGCGAAAGTTCGATCGGCCAATTAGAAAAATCGAATTAATTGGATTAAGACTATAAAAAACCGCTGTAATTTGACTCGACACCTCAGTCGGCAAGTAGAAAGTCAAGCGAGAAGTGCTCTCTCCTCTTCACAAGGAATAAATAAAGATACATGAAAAAATCTCTCTTTAATTCTGGAAAATTCAAGTACTCTTCGAGGCTGCCCATAATAAGTGTTCCGCTTAAGACCAGCACCGCACCGACATCCACATACCAGCTCACCCCCACCAGTACACACCCATTGCGGCGAAGTCGTGCTGAAGAGCAGAAAAAGTCTCATCGACGGAATTGGCTTTGGGTTGTGTACAGTTGTGGTACATACACTAAAAAATCTACTTAATTCAAATATACATTTGTTTTGTCTTAATTTCATTAAAGTTAAGAAGAACTGATGACTAATAACTTGGCTTCCAAAATACTTTATTTTATGAGCTACTGGACTCAAGATAGAATACACAAAATAGAATTTCTTATAGGATTCAAATCCTGTGTAAAACTTAACAGCCTTGTCATCAGTTTTATATCTATTAATAGTCCCAAACACGTGTTCAACATCAACTTGTATTCCTTTAGAGCAAAGTATTGTGTTGGCTGATGATAGTGCTATTTCCTCACCCTCTGTACTTATCTCAACTTCATTGCATAGTTCAATTTCCTCAATGTGATCTGATATGCACATTTCGTTCGTTTGCTGAGGGCTTTCAGCTTCATCAAGCCTTAATTTCCTCCGAGACCTTCTTTCAACACGTTCTTGACGCTGTCTGGCAGCTGTTGTTGTTTCTGGTTTAGGTTTTGTGAAAGAAAATATTGAAGGCATTGCAGTTTTTTTTAGGAACTTAGCCCTAGGCTCATACTCTGGAAAAAATAATATGAGTCGATTTCTATCGTTTTAGGTACAATGGGTAAATAGGTATTCACTTGATGCATGAAGTCATAATGAAGTCGTACACTTACGGGTATATTTGCTTTGACCATAATAATCATCTGCTTTAAAATGCGCGTAGCACAATACAGAGTAATTGGTTGCTGTCGCGTAGTCGCGGCGACGCTAGGCCGCCCCATCCATCGGGTCAGGACGTGCGAGCTGGCCAGGCTCACCGTCCGGCCCGTTGGTGGATGGACGCGACGCAGCGACGCCGAGACGCCGCGACGGGAAAAGTTATTTGGTTGTTTTTGGATAGTTGTATGTACCTGGGGTTTGTTCCGAGAGAAATCTTCATTACTTTGGGAGGTTTGCTTCGCGTAAATCGGCCTTAGTTCTTACCAGCACGTACCATGATTCAGCTCGCCATCTGTAGTTAAAACGTACACTGATTCCCACCATTCTACATATTGCAATATACCTAACCTCACACCCAAACGTTTGGTGTCTTAGGTGCGAGGCTACGTACAACATAGAAATATCTTACACGTACATTTATCTACTATAATTAATTAGTCAGTTACATGTTAATGACAGCCAAGTCTGTCAATTACCTTTTGCTATCTCTGGCAGCCAAGTCTGCCAATTACTCTGGGTGCACCACAGAACTATTTAACTTTGTTATAGAGACTTCGTATTGCAGCACCGAAGGTCTCCTATAACAGACTGATCACGGCCTTTCGCCCAGTCTAACACTCACGAGGTTTTCGCATTGAAGTATCGAAAGACCTCTGGCAGCCAAGTCTGCCAATTACTCTGGGTGCACCACAGAACTATTTAACTTTGTTATGGAGACTTCGTATTGCAGCACCGAAGGTCTCCTATAACAGACTGATCATGGCCTTTCGCCCAGTCTAACACTCACGAGGTTTTCGCATTGAAGTATCGAAAGACCTCTGGCAGCCAAGTCTGCCAATTACTCTGGGTGCACCACAGAACTATTTAACTTTGTTAGAGAGACTTCGTATTGGTACCGAAGGTCTCCCCTAACAGACTGATCACGGCCTTTCGCCCAGTCTAACACTCACGAGGTTTTCGCATTGAAGTATCGAAAGACCTCTTAATATAACTGACCTCCAAGAACATTAGAAACTTTCATAAAGTTAGGAATCTCAAGTTTATGCATTTAGATGGGAACCTCTACACTATTGTCTTAGTGCTACCACTTAGCTTATATTAGATGAGCCGCCACCATGCTGGACGCCTCCATCAAACACCAATCACTTTACTTTTCACTTATTAAATTCTACTAAGGCTATTGATGTAGTTCAAATGACTGAAAATGAAGCGGCAAACTGAAACGCCACAGACAACATAGAGCACATAACCATAAACTATAAATACTCTGACTAGTTTATTACAAGTTTTTTGGCCTAACAATAATAATTTGACTCTGCTACCTTTTTACTTCGCGAACTGCGCGACACTTCCGCCCGAATAGTCTTAGAGCAGGGTTAGTAAGTTACGCGTCCACTCTGAAATTTTCTCCAGAGCTCTGGTGGCCGCGCCTCTTCTTTGTTTAACCTCATTGTTTATTTGAATTACTTTATCAGGTTCATCCTCTTTCTGACTCAATATTTTCTCTCTGTCTGTGCTCTCTGATACATTATCAAAGTCTTCCAACATACAACTTTCTGTTGATATTATCGACTCTCTGCCTTCTTTCTCGTTTCCTGAACTATCTGACATATCTTTTGAATTTGTAACTTTCCCTTCTAATGGTGCTAATTCGTGTACCGTTATATTCCGCGGTATCTCGCTTTCTCCTTTTAATGTGTTCGCATCGTATTCTAGTTCTTCATTGTCCTCTATGTCCAATGGATATAAATGAGCTAAAGATCTTATAAACTCTTTATTTCCAACTTCGACCTTCGCAACTCTACAAAGTCCATCAGAACCTTTGACCAATGAAGTAATTTTTCCAACTTTCCATTCTTCTCGATTTTTACTATCTCCTTTTATCTGCACAATTTGTCCTACCTTCGGGATTAATTTTGCCGTGATTCTAGGTTCTTTTACAGAATGTCCATATCGTTCACGCAGACTTTGTAAGTATCGATTTGTAAACATGTCCTTAAATTCATTAAGGATAACTAAACCTCTTTTCCAAGCCTTGCTAAGGTCGGATTTTGTCGTAGTGCCTTGTACTAAAAAATCTTCAGTTGAACCTTCCATCGTTATGCATTTTCCCATAGTTAAGAAATCAGACGGTTTTAAAATATGTACCAATTCAGAATCGACACAAGTTAACGGTCTTGTATTGACTGTTGCTTCAATTTCTTTTACTAATGTGACTACTTGACTATCTGTCAGCATGTGTTTTTCCAGTGTTCTTCGCATACAATTCTTCACTATTCCAATTAATCGTTCATAAAATCCCCCGAACCAAGGAGCCAGTTGGGGTATGAATCTCCAACGAATTTCGTGTTTGATACAATAAGAATTTGATAGTATTTCTGACATAAGCTTAAAATTTGTAGCATTATCTGATTTGATTGTTTGTGGTACACCTCTAGTCGATATCATTCTTCTCAAAGCAAGAAGTCCTTCTGCTGTGAGATCTCGAACAACCTCTAATGCACCGCCCTGACTGCTAGGCAAGTGAAAAGTGCTATCCATCGTTTACTTGTTTCATTTCCATGTTTAATTAGTACAGGGCCCATGTAGTCCAGGCCTGTAAATGTAAACGGTGAAGTGTAATTTACTCTTTCAGTGGGTAACGCAGGGGTTGGTGGTAGCTTGAATGGTCCCCCTCCATGTTTCTGACATCTAGGACACTTCCTTATAATCATCTGAACTTGGCGTTTTCCGTGTGGAATCCAAAAGGATTGACGAATTATAGAGAGGGTGTGGTTAACACCTACATGATGATTGTCACTATGAGTCTGGGTTATAATTTTGTTAGTGTAATCATAATCCTTTGGAATAAGTATTGGATAACGTTGGTCATACGACCAATCCGTGTTCTTCAGACGTCCTTTGCAACGTAAAAGTCCGTCCACGTCCAGAAATAGTCCAAGATTAATTTTTAAGCTTGTTTCTTTCCCTTCTAGTTCTCTTGGAAAGTGTTCGGCTTGTAGCTTCTTAAGCTGCTTAATTTTGTCACTCTTTTCTTCACTTATGTCTACTTCCATCTCAGTTTGGTTGCTTGTACTGTCTTCTTGATTTTCCACATCAAGTTCATTTTCTTTATCCATTGTATATTCTTGCGACTCTTTCGAGAGACCCTCCCCCACACAAAGAGAAGAGATTTCTTTGACTCCTGACGGCCAGGAATCTGGTTGTTGTAATAGAAACTGGGGTCTAGTCAGCCATCTTACTTTATCTTCTTTAGAGCTGAATGGTCTTGTGGCAACATCAGCTGGATTTAGATCTGATGGAACATGTCGTATCATTAGGCTTTTATTCCTTTTAATTTCTTCTACTCTTCTGGCCACGAACGGTGTAAGTAGTTTGTCCAACTTGCACCAATCGATAACAATTTGCCTATCCGTCCATAACGTTTGACTTGTGATGTTGAATTGTAAAAAGTGGCATACATATTTTATTAGCCTAGTTCCAATTAATACACCTAGTAATTCCAACCGTGGTATTTTCAGATCGTCTTGATCCTTCAAAGGAACTAGCCTTGATTTTCCTAGAACAAACTTTACTTCCTTGCCATTAACTACGTAGACTACAGCTGCATAGGCCTTCGAATAAGAGTCTGTGAAGCAGTGAATTTGACAAGTGCTTGTAGTGGCATCACTAAAGTAATATCTAGCCAAAGTTATGTCTCTAACTTCATCTAATTCGTTACATATTTTCACCCAATCGGTTTTTAATGTTTCAGAAAATGGTGTGTCCCAATTTATCTTTTCTTTCCACAGATTTTGTATGAACAGTTTGCTAGACAACAATGAAGGTACAGCAAATCCATATGGATCGTAGATTGACGCTATGACCCGTAAGGCATCTCTTTTTGTAAATTTAGGTTCATTAATAACATTATCTTTCAATTGAAGCGTGTCTTCCTTCAGTTTCCACTTTAGGCCAAGAACCTTGATATTATCCTCTTTGCAAGAGTCAGGTACTTGTTTTATAAATTCTTCGGAGTTGGAACTCCAATCCCTAAGATTCATGGATAGTTGGTTGAATATCTCTTTGGAATCCTTATAAAGTTGAAGTGCTTCCTTCACTGTTTTTGTTCCAGTGACAACATTATCCACATATATGTCTTTAGTTAATTTCTTAACCTGTTCATTATCTGAACTTTGTAAGTGTAATCTGATTGTTGCATTTAGTAAAAATGGGCTTGATATAACACCAAACGGAACTCTTGTAAATCTTAAGTGAAGTAGATTATCTTCTGTAGCGGGTTTCCTTGTATCCTTTAACCATAGGAATCGAGTTACATCTCGATCCGGTTTATTGAGAGCAATCTGTAAGAATGCCTTCTCGACGTCTGCACATAAACCTATTGGTTGACATCTGAACTTTATAAGTAATCCAGTCAGATCCTCCAACATCATGGGTCCGCAATACAAACATTCATTTAAGCTTTTATTGTCCTTTGTTTTAGATGACGCGTCATAGACAATTCTTATAGGTTTGCCAGGTACCTTTACCCCATGGTGTGGAAGGTAATGAACTGGATGTCCTACTGCTTGATCTCTCAAATCAGGTACGACTTCAATTATTCCCTTCATCATTTGATCCTTTAATGTTTCTTCATAAGCCAATAGTGTGGATGTATCTAGCCGCTTCAATAAGTTAACAAGTCGACCATAAGCTAACCCAAAGTTGACATTCAGAGTAGGAGGGTACTCAATCCAGGGCCAGGATACGAAGTACCTGTTATCTATATATTTAGTAGTTTCGTTGAATCTTTTTACAGCCTCATCTTCTTGATTTTCCCTCGGAGAATCGTTTATGCCAATGGATTCAAGTTCCCATAGGCTCTTCATATTAGACTGAATCAGTGGCAGCTCAGGTTCGTTGAATAACATATTCACATTAGGCTGGAGGTATGTCACCACTGATAGATAGTTCGTGTATAGGACTGGAATCCATTTTCCCGCTTAGTATCCATCCGAGGTCAGACTGTACCAAATACAAGTTTTCCTTTAGTTTAATTTTCTGTTCTGCTATAAGTGAGAAGTAATAATCATTGCCAATCAGTATGTCCACTTGGTCTTGTAGAGAACCATCATCAGCTAGTTTTAATTTATTTTCCCAGTGACTGAGGTCTTGATGAGGATATGGGACACTATGTGATATCACTGGTACCACATTAGCAAATAGAGTGATTATCTTATCCACTCTTGTTCTCAACTGCACTCTAACCACAGGACTGTCTATTTCTTTAGGAAGCATTCATCCAAATGTGAATACAGTTAGTGTACTTTCTTCTTCAAACTTTAGATTAAGATTCTTTGCAGATTTCTGTGTGATGTATGTTCTTTGGCTTCCAGAGTCTAATAGAACTCTGCATGGAATTTCCTTAGAAAATTCTCCTACTTTATTAGCAGTAACTACTGCCGTTTGTAGGACTGTGAGTCCCTTATCTCTTGTGTACAGGACATTGGTTGTCTTGACTCACTTTTGAGTACACTGGAAATTTTAACAGGACATAAAGCCCGGTTATGACCTAATTTATTGCAATGACAACATTCTCTTTTGTTTCTACAATCTACATAAGAGTGTCCTATTGTAAGACAACCATAGCATCTATTTTTTAATAGGGATTTTCTTTCTTTTATTTATTTGAATTTAGTGCATTCATCGTTGTAGTGTGACTCCTTACAGAAGATACAACGAAGTTTAGACTTCTTCTTAGGTGGTTCCTCCTTTCCCTGGAATTTTCCAGAATAACTTGTATATTTTTGCTTGGTCCCGTAGTTTCTCTGGGAAATATTTCCTTTGTTCTGTGTAGGGTAGTATCGAGCCTTTCCCTAATTGTTTTCATGACCTTTCTGTTGTCTCCTTTGGTCTTCTTTTCTCCATTACCATAAACCTCAAGTGGTTATGGTTAATATTTTCACCCATTGAATCCAAAATTCTCAAATGTTTTTCAATTTCAGTTAAAACTCTTCGACAATCTAATACAGTTTTGCTTGCTGGTTTTATTCTATAGAGTGAGGAGTAGTGTGCATCAACCACTTGAGATTGTTTCCCATATCTTTCTTTCAAAGATTGTATAGCTATAGAATAATTTTTATTTGTAATCTCTAACCCATCTATCACTCCCTTGGCTTCCCCCTTTAAAGAATTCTTCAGATATAATAATTTGTCAATGTCTGGCAAATTCCGATTATGAATATTGGAACTGAATTGGTCCCAAAATTGATGCCAATGGAGAATGTCACCTTCAAACTGTGGTAACTCTAATTTTGGCAACTTCCTCGATAAGAAACTTTCCTCGTTCTTGTTGTTATTTGTCATTGAATTTTCACATTCTTCAATTTTCACTTTGAGTTCGCAGTAGTTTTCTTCAGCTTCCAGCTGGATTGCAGAGATGGCAGAGATCTCATCCACTTGTGGTTCTTTAACGAGTCGAAAATAGTTGTTTAGTTCCCTCTCCATTCGTTGGAGACAGGTATGAAGTTTAGAGGATACTACTCTTGCTTCATGCAAGGTTAAGTCATTCATTGCATTAGTGAGTTTGCTAGTTGTATTCCGAGCACATTCAGATAGAGTTTTTATTTTATCACATAGACTGCGGAGAATAAGGAGCATGGCCTCTTCCATATTGACGTTCTGTAATGTAATATAACAATATACCATCATAGGCACAGCTCATGCCATGACAAGTTCTAAGTATTATTTACTGAAATAGTTCTGATTGCTTATTTGATCACACCTCATACATACATACAGGATATTTTAAAATTTTAAATAGGTATTAAAATTTTCCTTAAATCAGAATTTCAGAAATTCAACTTCCCTTTCATGGAACTGGTTCGCTATCAAAGAGATAATCATCTCCTTTCAGAATTACTATCAAGTGTTGTGAGACTAGAACGCTCCTAACATAATTACTCAACCACCGAGGGCACCTTATTAATCGTAGAATAATTAATGGGCATGATGAGGAAATATGTTCTTATATAATGTGTCTTTAGATGACAGACACTACTAGGTACTTATAAAGTACAAGAATTTATAATCTCTCTTTAATTATTTATTTTTAAGTATTGAAGACACCGCTGCCTCAGCAGTCAGCAGTGCTTCTGCTTGTGTCTTAGACAAATGTTTGTATTTGCCATGTGTACCCAAAGTACTCATTCACAGTATGTATTGTCTACAGAGGTCCTCAATACTAACTTAGTTGGTCAGTCTAGGACCAAATGACCATGCAAGAGATGTCCAATCAAACATTTATCTATTGCAAATAAGGTAGCATGTATACTAATCCAATGTTATAAGATTATAAACTATTATTTATTTAATTATTTAAACTTTATGCACCTCACTTGAGATATTGTTTTAGTTATAACTCCAACAGCTATTTCTTTAACTGTAGGCAGTTTAATTCAATCCACCTTCTTTCGGTGATAATTACCTCTGATAACTAATATAATTCAGGTCTTTTTGAAAGGCTAAGTACACAGCTTTTGTCATGTAGATACCTATTTATTCCTACAAACAGTTTATTTAATTTCCCTATTGTTGTCGTACAATCTACATAGGATTTTAGTTCTTAACACTGGTTGTAGGTAAGTTTGAAGTAAGTTAAATTTATTTTTCGTAGGACGCTATACCTGCCGACATTGATTTGATAAAATGGTAGACTATAATTTGTGTAATAATTCTTTATGATAATTCACGCAACACGCTATATCTATAGTCAAGAGAAATATACCCTTTCTCTTACCGATTACATGTAAATCTAAGTTTCACAGAGTATTTACCAATTTCAGTTTCACAAGTATTCTAAGAACTTTGAATTGAACACAAATTTGAAATAGTACTCAATACACATCTAAACTATACTGACCTTTTATTAATCCAAGTACACTTATTTTATTTCCCGACGTGGGGTACACCAATAAGTCGTAGATAATTTTGAAATTTCACAAACTCTGATAGGTACTGTTAAACTTTTTTGAAAACACAGACTTGAACTTTTCGCACAGGAAGCTCAAGTACAAATTGCAAGGGGGTTTCAAGCCTTTACAGTCGTTTACTTGATCATATTTGTTCTACTTCCTGTTCATAATATTTACCCATTTAAAAACTTGTGGGTCATATCTTTGTAAACTTATGAATATTAATGATAGAATGCCTTAAATAATTTGTAAACGAATAAATAAACAATATCACTTAATTTATTTCACAAACAAAGAAATAAATTTATCGTCTTTAATTCATTTCAGCAACAAGTAACGCCATCTAGTGTGTTTGTTGTATCGATCCATCACTTCCAGATGTTCACAACACCTACTTATTTACCTGTGATAGTTAATTCTAAGAGAATTACATTGAGAAATATTCGATAATATTTATTTAGTATTTATTTATTTGTAATATCGGAGTCAATATCTGCGAATCGTGTATCCATATTCTATTCAACACTTTAGCATAGGTATTTCCCTCCAACTTTGACACGATACGATAAGTTTTACTAAAGCGCTTACAGATGGCAGCACTGACAAGAACTCGACCAGTTAAATATTGTTTGCATGAATTAAATGATTTCTCTCGGATCCCAGCATCTCCACCATGTCGCGTAGTCGCGGCGACGCTAGGCCGCCCCATCCATAGGGTCAGGACGTGCGAGCTGGCCAGGCTCACCGTCCGGCCCGTTGGTGGATGGACGCGACGCAGCGACGCCGAGACGCCGCGACGGGAAAAGTTATTTGGTTGTTTTTGGATAGTTGTATGTACCTGGGATTTGTTCCGAGAGAAATCTTCATTACTTTGGGAGGTTTGCTTCGCGTAAATCGGCCTTAGTTCTTACCAGCACGTACCATGATTCAGCTCGCCATCTGTAGTTAAAACGTACACTGATTCCCACCATTCTACATATTGCAATATACCTAACCTCACACCCAAACGTTTGGTGTCTTAGGTGCGAGGCTACGTACAACATAGAAATATCTTACACGTACATTTATCTACTATAATTAATTAGTCAGTTACATGTTAATGACAGCCAAGTCTGTCAATTACCTTTTGCTATCTCTGGCAGCCAAGTCTGCCAATTACTCTGGGTGCACCACAGAACTATTTAACTTTGTTATAGAGACTTCGTATTGCAGCACCGAAGGTCTCCTATAACAGACTGATCACGGCCTTTCGCCCAGTCTAACACTCACGAGGTTTTCGCATTGAAGTATCGAAAGACCTCTGGCAGCCAAGTCTGCCAATTACTCTGGGTGCACCACAGAACTATTTAACTTTGTTATAGAGACTTCGTATTGCAGCACCGAAGGTCTCCTATAACAGACTGATCATGGCCTTTCGCCCAGTCTAACACTCACGAGGTTTTCGCATTGAAGTATCGAAAGACCTCTGGCAGCCAAGTCTGCCAAATACTCTGGGTGCACCACAGAACTATTTAACTTTGTTAGAGAGACTTCGTATTGGTACCGAAGGTCTCCCCTAACAGACTGATCACGGCCTTTCGCCCAGTCTAACACTCACGAGGTTTTCGCATTGAAGTATCGAAAGACCTCTTAATATAACTGACCTCCAAGAACATTAGAAACTTTCATAAAGTTAGGAATCTCAAGTTTATGCATTTAGATGGGAACCTCTACACTTGTGATGGGAAGGGATTTAAGCAGCTTCTTTATGCGGTAGGCTTTATAGGAAAAGGCTAAATATCGCGGACATTAAAAAACCAGACTTATAGTTCGCCATCTTTATTGGAAGAAGGGAAGAGCACAGACAATAATTCCTTACATAAATGCGTAGGTACCATAGAGCATATTTTTGGCTTGGACTCCCACCTATTGGCTATTTGTAACATCCTCCGAACCCCAAAGAAGTTCTACATAATTTTCTAATTCAACATTACAAACAAAAATTTCAGTAAAACAAAGTTTAACATAATTAAACACTGTCAAATTAAATTAACATGAATTTTACACACAGGTGAGAAAAAACAAATTTATGCTTAATGCATTGGTATTATTATAACACCAAGTCAAAAGCATACTTAATTTCTCAAATTATATTCAAAATGTCAAACATGTGAGCACAATTACACTACCAATAGTCGCATGAGTACATAATACTCAATATTATTAAATTTTTAAGACATATTAATACTATGCACAAAACATTAAGTATATTAAATAACATTTTCAAATTTCAATTTTAAAAATTATTATTTAACTCTATCAGTCTTAAATTAAATAAATTTAGTACCCATTCAGTCAAGCAAGTACAGAACTATGTCTCACAATAACAAACAAGTTGTAAAACACAGCATCACAATACACAAGTTAAACAAAAATAGTCATAGTTAAAAATACTTTGGTGCAAACCTTCAAGTAGTATATAATTTATACTTACTAGGTATCTTCACCTCTCGACCACAACGAGTTGTTTGTGGTGGATTGATATCAATTGAAGGACTCACTTCCACATCCTCCTCACCCAACGATCTGGTGCTTGGTGAAGCTTCTGCCACAGACTGAGTTTGATAAGGAATATTAAAATGATTAGAACTTACCTCTAACTTGTAGTCTTTGAAATGGACGTAATTTTACGCCTGCCTGCGTTCTAACGAGGGCTGTACGATTTTCACCATCTTTCCCAATGTGTATTGCTTCTATAAGTCCTAACGGCCACTTGATGCGCTTTTCATCTGTGTTAATAAGCACTATGTCACCTACTTTTAGGTCGTCTCTTCTTTCCTGTCCTTTCTGTACCAATAAGGTTAAGTAATCTGCTCTAAATCTCGCTCTAAACTGTTCTCGTAGCTCTTGCAGATGTTTCATACGATTGTTAAGGCTGACGGTATCTATCTTATCAAAATCTGTCACCTCACTCATGGGTAATGGCTGAAGAAAATGAGCCGGTGTTAGAGGCTCCAGACTTAGAGCGTCATCGCTATTAATGTATGTGAGAGGTCTCCCATTCATGGTGGCTTCGCAGTCACACAAAATAGTTTCAAGTTCGTCATAGGTAACAGCTGACTTACCCAGGATTCGTTTCAAAAGATCTTTCATGATGCGGATAAGCCTTTCCCAGAAACCACCCCACCAGCAAGCAGTTGGTACATTCATTTTCCACTCTATTCTGCAGACAGTAGACTCTTTTTGTATCTCATTCCAGTTTAACGATGAAAGTAGGTTTCTCATACCTTGAAAATTTGTGCCACAGTCTGATATTATAAGTGTGGCCCGCCCACGTCTAGCGATGAACCTTCTTAGACTCATCATGAACGCTTCAGTAGACAGTGATCTGGTCAACTCTAAGTGGACCGCCCGGTATACTGCACAGGTAAACAGCACTATCCAGCACTTCTCACTGCCCCGAAGATAAAGAGGACCGGCCAAGTCGACGCCTGTAGTCTGAAACGGCGCAGAACTTTCTGTACGTTCGACAGGCAGTGGAGCTGTGGGAGCGCAGACAGGTTTGGACTTATATCTGTTACATATGCAACATTTATTTATTATTAACTTTACCAGACGGCGTATGCCTATGATCCAGAACCTCGTTCGAATATCAGCAATCAAATGATTAGCTCCAGCATGTTGTAGTTGGATGTGTCTCTGCCGTACCAATTTTACAACTATCTCACTTGACGCTAAGAGAAGGTAAGGGGTTTTTATACTTTCAGGTAACTGTGAGAGTAATAATTTCGTCTTTACTCTTATTATCGAGTCTTTATCTACAAATTGAGTCAAATTTTTACTTTTATTTAAAAGCTCGTCTTTACTTTCCTTTTGTGTCATTTTTATCACTATTTTCTCAGCTCTAGCATATTCTTTGTATGACAGTTCTCCTTTTAAAGAGTTCGCTCTGTAGCGAGCATTATGAGTAAATCTTAAAATCCATGCTAGGGTTCTTACTATTTTGCTATATTTAGAAAAATACTGATTTAGTTTATCGAGGATACTTTGCTTTAAACACGTGTTTGTACTACATACAGTCTTTTTAAGTTCCAGATTTGCTTCAGTGACGTCACCTTCCAGCTCTGCTTTCGGCCAGCATTCTGGACTCTGACGCAGCCATTCTGGACCTGCCCACCAGCGACAGTCCAGCAGCGCCTTCGCAGTACATCCTCTGGAGGCAATGTCAGCCCAATTGTATTGACCTGGAATGTGGAACCAATTACAAATCTGAGTGTGTTCTCTTATTTCTTTTACCCTATTCCCAATAAAATTATTCCATTCGAGTTCCCGCTTTATCCAGCATAGAGCCACTAAGGAGTCTGTCCAATAATATTCTGAGCATTGAGCTAGATCCAGATCCTTCTTGACATTCGCGAATAATCGTGAGCCTATAAGTGCAGCCAACAACTCGAGTCTAGGAATAGTAATTTTCTTTGGTGGCGCTACTTTAGATTTAGCAGCTATCATTTGAACCGTTACTTTACCCTTTTTCTCAGCTCTCAATAAAACACAAGCTCCATACCCATCTTTGCATGCGTCGCAAAACATGTGGAGACTAAGTTTGCAGTCATCTAAAAAGTCCTCTGTTAGTCGCCGTGGAATCTTGCAATCATTTAGGTAAGTGACATACTGATACCAACCCTTAAACTGTGCAAGTAAGTCAGCGGGCAGTTCTTGATCCCAGCCTAACTTCCTGCTCCAGGTCTCCTGTAGGATAAGCTTAGGCGGTAGCATTACAGGTGCAGTTAAACCAATAGGGTCAAATACCTTTTGTGTGATAGATAATAAAAGCCTCTTTGTGACCTTTTTCAGCTGTTCCAGGCAGGGCAATGATTTTACATTGCAGTATAAGTAGTCCAATTTAGTGTTCCAAAGCATACCTAAAACTAAAATTTCTTCTTGAAGGGTCTCATTGATTCCTAACGGAGCTACTACCCACTGTGTCAGTTCCAACTTAGCCTTATTCATTATTAACTTGGCTTCAGACATAAACCGTTGAATCTCCTCTGTGGAGTCTAAACTCACCAAACAATTATCAACATAAAAGGACTTATCTAGTAGTACTGCAGTGTGTGGGTAATTACCCAAAATCTCCTGCTGCAAGTGATAGTGCATAGTGGCTGATAAAAGGAATGGACTGGAGGTCAACCCAAACACCACTCTGCAGTGTCTATATGTTACAATATCTGAGAAGTTATTGTTGTCCCACCACAAAAATCTTAAATGGTCCCTGTCTGTCGGTGTTACAGAAATCTGCAAAAATGCTCGACTAATGTCTGCTGTTACTCCTATTGCTCTTTTTCTAAACCCAGCTATCAATTTTGGAATTTTCTCGATGAAATTAACACCCTTATCAAGACAGGAGTTCAATGATTTGCCATTTCTATCACGCGCTGATGCGTCAAAGACAGGTCGAACTTTGGTAGTTAAACTGGAATTTTTCATAACTGGTCTGTGAGGTAGATAGTGACAAATATCTTTGTTTAAATCTGGGTCTTTCACCCTTTCAATTATACCTAAATTACACCAGTCTTTAATAATTCCATGATAAATATCAAATGTGTTAGTTGAAAGTAACTTTTTTGTAGTTGAATCCAGTCTTTGTTTAGCTAAATCATAGTTGTTTAAAATATCATCTTTGCGTCCTACCTTGTAAGGGAGTTGAACTTCATAGCGTCCATCTTCGTTTACTCGGATGGTTTCTTTAAATGCAGCGAGTGCTTCTGCTTCAAGCTCTTTTTTGTTCTTGACATCTGTCAGATCATTTATGCCCAGCGACTCCAGAGACCAGTACCCTGTTAAATCATTCTCATCATTAGAAAGGCACAAGGTGGTTACAGATAAACTATTCATATTACTACCAACCTGTTTTCCTTGCAGAGTCCAGCCAAGTCGAGTTTTAATGGCAACCAATCCATCCTCCAGATTAATAATTGTACCTGTCAACAAATAACCTGAAAAATCTGCACCAATTAATAAGCCTACTTCTGAATCAGTTTGCTCCCCCTCAGTTAAAGAAATGTGATGCTGGTTTAACAACTCTACCAATTTGTCATTGTTCTGAATTTTTGGTACATTTTTACATATACAATAATGGCTTAAGGCCATGATATCCATAGTAAAATCATCAGAAACACTTTTTAACTTCAAATTATAAATATTATGGTTCTTAGAACTAATTTCTACCCCTCCAAATAGATAATGAGTTAACTTTTCAGTCTTCGTCACTGGAATATTCAATTGCTTCACTATATCTTCTTTAATATATGAGCACTGTGATCCATTATCAAACAAGGCTCTCACTATAATGCTCCTGTCTTCATGTACGATTCTCACAGCAGCAGTTTGAAGGAGGGTTGTACCAGTCATCGGTGAGGAGAAACTTTGGACCGCAGACTTTGATTCTTTATTATGGTTCGATGCAATACCGGTTCCCGGACATAACACAGGTGAATGTCGTTGACCACAAACATAGCACTTAATAAAAAATTTGCATACTTCAGCATGATGGCCAGCTCTAAGACACAAAGCACATGCTCTTTTCTTTTTCAAATGTTCTCTTCTATCATCTAAAGTCATCTTGGGTAGCTTGAAACACTCCACACTTGAATGTTGATCCTTGTCACACCATATGCATGCAAAGGTGGTCTTTGTCTTCTTACTTTGTACTGTAAGACAAGCAGCAGTAGGTGATGGTTGTACTGTTTTGTTTGGTTGATTTTCTAATGAACTAAAAGAAGATTTAGCCATGTTGACTCGCTGTTCACTCTCCACCTCCTTTTGGATAAACTGCAACAAGTTTTTGAGCTCTCCTTCCATATTAGTGGAGTGTGATGCCATACGTTCGTGAGCTTTTAAGATGTCTTCTGGTAAAGTTGATTCCACCATAGGTAGGATAAAAGCAGCATATTTATCCTGTGTAACTCCAAGTGATTCGAGAGCTCTCAGTTGGGCATTTAAACGATCGTATAAGGCTGTTATAGGCATTGATTCTTTTGATGTAATGATAGACAATAACTCCCTCACATATACTTGAATGAGCAGCTCATCTCTAGCATATCTCTCTTTTAAGTGTGTAAGGCATTCAGTATAGTTTGATGGTTGATAACTTTCCACAATTGATTTTACTTCAAGTGATGACATACATTGTAACAAATAATAGTACTTATCTTCGACAGACATGTTGGCATCTTTGTCAATATTCTTGAACTGTGCATAAAATGGCAGCCAATTTTTTAAGTTGCCGTCGAATTTCTTTAATTCAATTTTGGGTAATTTTAACGAGCAACTTTTTGCTTCAGTAGCCTTTAAACCAATCGATTTGATTACGGACTCTGACCGAAACTGTAATAAAAGCCATCGACTTCTATATTTATCACAGTCTTGTTCTTCCTTTTCTAATTCATTTTCATCAAATTTCGGATTTTCCAAAATCAAGTTTTTGATTGTCGTATCAAGATCCGTTAAATTTACAATGAGCTCCTCGCACCTTCTTACCTCGGCTTTTATTTGGAAATCATCGACCGAGTAGGGGGCTAACGTAGCTTTGTTGAGTGTGGCTTCTAAAGTATTGCACGCTTTGGTAAAAAATCGTCTCGCGACGGTGCGCTCTTTATCCTTGCCTTCCATTATTTCTCTTGTCCTGTCACGGTCGCCAAATGTGATGGGAAGGGATTTAAGCAGCTTCTTTATGCGGTAGGCTTTATAGGAAAAGGCTAAATATCGCGGACATTAAAAAACCAGACTTATAGTTCGCCATCTTATCTTTATTGGAAGAAGGGAAGAGCACAGACAATAATTCCTTACATAAATGCGTAGGTACCATAGAGCATATTTTTGGCTTGGACTCCCACCTATTGGCTATTTGTAACAACACTATTGTCATAGTGCTACCACTTAGCTTATATTAGATGAGCCGCCACCATGCTGGACGCCTCCATCAAACACCAATCACTTTACTTTGCACTTATTAAATTCTACTAAGGCTATTGATGTAGTTCAAATGACTGAAAATGAAGCGGCAAACTGAAACGCCACAGACAACATAGAGCACATAACCATAAACTATAAATACTCTGACTACTTTATTACAAGTCTTTTGGCCTAACAATATTAATTTGACTCTGCTACCTTTTTACTTCGCGAACTGCGCGACAGTTGCCTTAAAATTTTTGATTCTCAACGCCTTTTCCCAGGACTGCCGGCGTTTGGGGTCCTTTGGAAATATATGTCTCCCTTGATTTTCACAGTCTGGAGCACAACACAACGGCATATTGCAATAATATAAGTAATTTTAATTGTTTGTTTACATCGAAATTGCAAATTTGTATGCGTTTTGACATCTGACAAGTCAGAGTCGACTTTGCGACATCTGGTGGGATAAAACAGCAGTTCCTCAACTTTTATGTCCGCGGACATAAAAGTGTGACGGCTCAAAATATTTTATCTCGATTGTTTTGGTCGCTCAGGTCGCTGTTTATAATATTCATCAAAAAAGACAATAAAGCCCAGTTCTTATTTTGTGCCGTGCAATTATCTGCCCACAGCACAATTTTTTCAGCATTTCCATTTTGCTGAAAAAATACTCTATATGCCGAAAGAATATCTTGCGAGCTTCTACCTGATACCGTTTCATTCCACAAGACTGCAATAGGAAGGTTTTTAGACTTACCAAGTGGAACGTAACTTTCAATAAAAGCAATAATTCTACTGCAGAAAATAGCTGCCTTATATTGTTCCATTCTCGGGAGCATATCATTCCTCCATAAACCTGGCCGCTCTAGATCTCCATTTTGATAAACGTCGAATGAACCAGGAGGTGAATAAATACTTTGAGAAGAAGTACTTTTTCTTAAAAAATTGTGCAAATGAAGACATGTCATTGTAATAATGGAAGCTTTGACGGGTTCCAAGGTTATGGGTTTTTTACTACTGATACTGAAAACTGAAAAACAAGATGATGACTGTGACTTATACGCGAAACTACTAGCAACAAAGTTAAGAAAATTTTCGGAAAATGAGAGAGAGGAACTTATGTAGCATATCGATACTATGTTAATGAACAGCCGACGTCAAAATCGTCCATCCTCCTCGCAGAGTTCTTACCAGTATGAATGGTCACGCTCACCATACAACCGACCTCACTCATCACAATCTCTACCTTCAAGTTATGCCACTATTATTAATCAACCGCCACAAGACTCCCATTCAGCATACTATGTTCAAAAGCCACAATCTCAACGTATACATATACTTTCTGATGACATAATTTCACAATCGTACGTGTCACAGCCTTCACTTGCTCAAACCCAACAAGCATCATCTTCAGAACCTGTTGTACTTCGTTTACCAGAATCTGATGAAATGATGAATGATCAAAGTACGAGTATACTATATCAGGCATATGAAAATGCATCAAACCATATAAAACATTTTCATGAAAAGCCCAAGTGATTTTTTTTTGTTTTGTTCTAAGTAGGTACTATTAAAATCTCAATAAATGATTCATTAAAGTTTTATATTAGTTTTACTTACCTTTAACATATCCTTCAGAATTTCATTGAGTGCCATACAGACTTCAATGATTATACGTGAGATAACTGAACTTGAAATTTTAAATAGGTAGGTGTAAACTTCTGTAATCGTCTCCACTAGCTAAAAATCTCAACGTCACTGCTAGTCGTATTTTTGTTAGTACTTATAGCTTCCCTCCAAGTAGTATCTTGCTTAGAAACCATCGGAGAATTTTTTTGTAAGAATACTCAAAATCAGTGCATGACATACGAAGAAAATTATCGAATTCTCCAGGTGGTTCTGCTAGAAGCTCAGCAAGCTGTTGGTTCATGGTCTCCCTAAAATATATAGATAATATGAATATAAAACAATAGCAATTATAAAGATAATTTATGTAATGTAAGTCGAATATTCGTTTTATTTAACTACTAGCTGAGCCCGCGGCTTCGCCCGTGTGGACTTGTTATACATATAAACCTTCCTCTTCAATCACTCTATTAAAAAAACCGCATCAAAATCCGTTGCATAGTTTTAAAGATGTAAAAAAATGTAAGTTGAGCATTTATTTTTAATTTCAGATGCCTGAAACTGCAGATGAATGGATTTCTGTTTCTGAAGGATTTAGCTTTGCGCACTGTCTTGGCGCATTAGACGGCAAGCATATAACTATACAGTCACCTATCCATTCGGGAACTGAATACTTTAACTATAAAGGAAACTTCAGCATTGTTTTGCTAGCACTAGTAGATAGTAATTATTGTTTTATGTTTGCTGATGTAGGTTATTCTCAAGGGAGGATTAGTGATGGAGGCGTTTTTAATCCAAGGTTTTTTATGTCAAAAACTAATGTCTAATAGTTTGAATTTACCCCCTGCCACTCCACTTCCAAATAGTGAAATTGACATGCCTTATGTATTTTTAGGCGATGGTGCATTTGCTCTTGGTAGTCTTGGTACCCATTTAATGAAACCGTTTCCCGGTCATCACGCACTAGGCTCCCCAGAAAGAATATTTAATCAACAATTATCACGTTCTCGAGTAAAAGTGGAAAATACTTTCGGAATACTCTCCACCAGGTTCAGGATATTTAAAAACCCATAACCTTGGAACCCGTCAAAGCTTCCATTATTACAATGACATGTCTTCATTTGCACAATTTTTTAAGAAAAAGTACTTCTTCTCAAAGTATTTATTCACCTCCTGGTTCATTCGACGTTTATCAAAACGGAGATCTAGTGCGGCCAGGTTTATGGAGGAACGATATAGATAATTCTTTTACGCCATTGTTAAGAACACCGCGAAGGCCACCGCGTAATGCGACACAATTAAGATTAGATTTTATGAATTATTTTTCTTTAAATAGATAAAAAAAATAAAAAAAACAAATCGTCTTACTATCACTTCATTTGTCTGTGTTAATCACACTACAGTATTAATACACGTCCCTTAAAAACGCCTCAAGAGGCTCGTAAAAAGGCCAAATTGGGTTATAGTGTTCATCTTCACCCATTCCTGATTTTATTGACTGTATTTTTTTCTTGTGGTGCGTTCGGAATGTTGTCATTAATGATTCCTTTTTATTTTTCAATTCATATACAGGAACATTAATGCTATCCGCTATGCGATTCCAAGCATCATTTACCTGAAATATAAAGTGTTACAAATAAATACTGTTTTATTTTTAATATACCTACCTTTCTCTCCATAGTCAACTATACTTGACACTTGCGGGCTCTGTGCTCCAGCGACGTCTATACTTGACAAAAAACTGATCAAAAAATATGAAATAAACTTATCTAAAAATGACTATATTTGATGATAATATGATATGGTATTTTTGTTCCTCCACCACGTGGTATCTCGCATCGGTGGAGCTCTAAAGTCAAAACAACCAACCCTCGGAGCCTTCGTTGATATCGAGGGTGCTTTTGACAAAACCAACTTCAACAGCATCAACAAAGCACTACTCAACCAGGGAGTGCCACCAACACTTATCGACTGGATAGGTAACATGCTCAAACTAAGAGCTGTACAACTCACGGTTAACACCACAACGAGAGGCATCGTAGGTAGAGGATGCCCTCAAGGCGGGGTACTCTCCCCTCTTCTATGGAACCTAGTGGTTAACGAACTTATAACAGATCTGAACGCCAATAACCTTTATACCATAGGTTACGCGGACGATATCACGATCTTAATATCGGGTCTATTCGAAAGCGCCATATGCGATCGCATGAGACAGGCTTTCAAAATAATTGAAACCTGGTGCGCAAAGCACGATTTATCGGTCAACCCCCAGAAAACCGAAATAGTAATGTTCACCAACCGTAGAGCACCGGGCCCATATAGGCTTCCGAAGCTCTTTGCAACCGAACTAACACTCAAAGAGGAGGTAAAGTACCTAGGAGTTATTCTAGACAGTAAACTACTCTGGAATAAACAGCTCGAGTATAAAATCAACAAGTGCAGTATTGCCTTTTACCAATGCAAAAGAATGATGGGTAATAAATGGGGACTCTCACCAAAAATAACCCTGTGGCTATACACAGCGGTGATTAGGCCCATGCTAGCCTGGGGCTTTGATATGGTGGACTCGAACGGAGTTGTCCACCGTGATCGCCAAACTAAAGTCTTTCCAGAGGCTGGCCTGCTCATCAATCTGTTGATGCATGAAAACCACTCCAACCGCAGCGATGGAGGTAACGTTTAACATAACACCGCTTGACCTGTATATTCAGCAGGAGGCCACTATCACGGCTATCAGACTGTGGCATCTGGGACTCTGGGGCAATAACCAAGATAGTCCGCACACCACCATCCTTAAACGAGCTCTAGAGTACCAGCCTCTAATGGCTGCCCCGTGTGACAGGATCTACAAGCAATACTTCTTCACCAAAAAGTACCATATAATAACAGAAGCTGAGGACAAGGACTACTCTGGTATCGGAGAGGTACGCGTCTACACTGACGGCTCCAAAACAGAAAATGGCTCAGGAGCTGGCGTACACTCTCTGGAACTCGGTCTAAACATCCACTTACCACTGGGCAAACACAGCTCGATCTTTCAATGTGAATGTGTTGCCATAACAACAGCTGCGACGGAAATAAGCAGACTGAAGGCGAGGGGCTTAAATATAAGACTCCTCACCGACAGCACAGCTGTTCTGAAAGCACTAGACCACCCAATAACCAACAGCATACTAATAGCGGAGTGTCAGGCCGCTCTGAACAAGCTGTCCACCAACAACGCAGTGACGATGCAGTGGATAAAGGGGCACAGTGGGTCCTACGGCAACGATGCCGCTGATGAACTGGCGCGGAGAGGCTCTGGCACGTCCGTGAATGGCCCGCTACCATTACTACCGATCCCTTTCTCACAGATACGTACCTGGTCGCGTGAGAGATCCGCCGAACTACACATCCAAAGATGGGTAGAAAAGATTGACTGCAGTCAATCAAAAGTGGTTATGCCGTCATTGAACAAACGGCTTACGAAACGTCTCCTAAAACTAGACAGAACAAGTCTAAGAACAATTATAGGGACAATAGCAGGTCATTGTCCACTAAACAAGCACCTTTACACCATCGGGATCACGGATAGCCCCCTATGTAGGGGGTGCTTCGTCGCCGAAGAAACGGTTGCCCACGTAGTACTGGAATACGAGGCAGTAGCCCCCAACGTTTCCAAATCCTCGGCACAGCGAGCTCGCTCCGCGAAGCCTGTGAAGCCCCCAGTAAGCTTCTGCGCTTCTGGGCGGAGCTAGGCTGGCTGTTATAGCCAGCACTCTCCACGCACAATGGCCCAAGAAAGAGGCTAAGTGCGGATAAAAGAATCCCCTTTCCATTCCATTCCATTTTGTTTTTTTTTTTGCTGCGGCTATGTATTTATGGCCTGGCGTTCAAAAGGTTAAAAGTAGAATATTCATGAAAACACTACGACATAACCTCAAATAAATCAAAGTAATGTAGGTAGATAAATATTTTTTATTTATCTACTCAGCTCCGCCCGCATTGTCAAGGGAAAATGGCCATAATTTTTTCCACGGGAATCTCTTTATCTCATGGAAAAAACTGTCTCCCAAAAAAATTTTATTTCAATCCGTTCATTAATTACTTTCGATGTGAAAGAAGGACAAAGAAACTAACACATTTTCGCATAATATTAGCATGGAATATAGTATGGATTTTAATAACTAACCTTGTTTTTGTTTTTATGTAATACATGTTTGGGATTCCATATTATTGGTTCATTACGGTACAATTCTATGAATTGTAAAATTTCGTTGCTTGTCCATGAGCAAGACGGCGACGCCATCGTTATCGTTAACTCAGAATGCGCAACACTAAGAACACTACTGTTCTTCACGACGATTCACAACGAACTGAATACGACGCCAACGTGTGAACCAGTGTTGCCAGGTCGGATTTGTAAATTTACAGTAATTTTAGTATAAAATTACAGTATTTATATATAAAAATACAGTATATCATACAGTTGAATACAGCGTTTTTACAGTAAAAAAGACAATGTATTTTTTAAATGTTACATTTTGTTGGGGTGGACGGTTCGTAGAGTTCAAATAAGAACACGTAAGCGGTATAAGAATCATAAATGTATAATAAACATATAAAGATACAGCAGGCACAACTATTGGTAAAAACACGAGAGCTATATCATTGTACCAGTAACCAAGGAAACAAGGATAAGACAGATATTCAAATTTAAAATATTTCTATCACCAGCCTACACCTGTTGAGACCATGAAGGTGATACTTCAACACACCCCCTTCAACTCTTGGGCTCAATACCTTTAAAATATATTTACAAACGCACACACAAACCTAACTCGCTAGTTAAAGATTCGTGCCTAACGCGGGACAAAGGCTTGGTGAGGATATCTGCCAACATTCTATCAGTTGTCAAATGTTCCAAAGTTATGGATTCATTTTGACGTAGCACATCTCTAATAAAAAAATACCGAATATCAATGTGCTTACTCTTTGCGTGATAAACGCCGTTATCTTCAGCTAAGCATATGGCACTTAATTTAATACCTCTCCTGCGTTCATCATCAGATCAGATGACGTCATTCCGCGGCCGCGCGGGTCGAGTTACGAAACAAAAAATAATTTATGGCTTTACAAGTGATAAGAGACGCTGAAGTGTTATTTTTTGTTAAGATTATGAGTCATTCTTTCAATTCTAATAAGAATCTTATAAGAATTCTTATAAGAATTTATTATATGTGACTGTAAACATTGACGATAGTTGAAACTGTTACTATGTCAACTTTAAGTGTGTTTATTTCAAAAAGTAAATCGATAACCTATGTATTTTATAATTTTAAATTGTCTACAGGTTCCTACTACATAGGAGTATATAAAAAAAAGCATATGTAATAGTACAAAAATATTTATTTACAGGCCTATGACTAGGACGAAACATTTGCTGGCGGCGAACAATTTTTCGGCAAAATTAAATGATTTATTTTATTTTTATCGACCTACGTAATCTAAAAATATGTTAACACCTGAAAGCTTAATTCATATTGTAACAGAAAACGTAAACATTATTACGATAGGTATTTCTTTTGCAGAAAAATATGGGATTCAATGTAGGTATTACCACTTTCGTAAAAACACATGGGACCTTACTTGTGTTTATTTGTTCAGTAAAGTTTGAGTAAAGGAAATAAATCATAAGTATTTTTATTCTACAAAAAACGCTCTTTCCAATGATATATCACACTTGTTGTACATTATTCTGTATATTTTTACAACAGCGATTGTAAAAGAAACAAACTAAAAAATCTCGGAACTGGGGTAACAGCAACAGATCACGTGATCTGTTAGGCTATTGGCACACATGTGGTAAAATTCAGGTGTAAATGTGTGAAGTTTTTCATAACTGTTTTTATATTCAAAGTCAAAGGCAAATACAAAAATAATATATAGATATAACTGTTTTCAATGTATGGGAAGTACAACACAATTTGACTTCACCTCGCCTGATGGTAAGCTGAAGGCTCTTTTGAACCGACTAAAACCGCACGATAAATCGATATAGAACATGATATTATTAATAGTAGCTTACCTACATACCATCGAATAGTCCCTATTGTTTATTGTTTATTTTAAATTATAAGGCTCTTTTGAACCGACTAAAACCGCACGATAAATCGATATAGAACATGATATTATTAATAGTAGCTTACCTACATACCATCGAATAGTCCCTATTGTTTATTGTTTATTTTAAATTATAAGGCTCTTTTGAACCGACTAAAACCGCACGATAAATCGATATAGAACATGATATTATTAATAGTAGCTTACCTACATACCATCGAATAGTCCCTATGGCTCCTTTTTGAACCGACTAAAACCGCACAATCAATCGTAGAAATAAAATAAAATTAATTAATAAAATAATAATTAAATCTAAAATAAAACAATTTATTTCGGTATCATAAATTCAAAATGTACTTCGACCGTTACAAAATTCTCACTGTAACTCCAGCTTAACGGTCAAGTTGGACGTACCTACATTCCAAGAACTCGGCCGCTAGGCTTCGGAGGCCATTTTGGGTGACTGATTTGGACACGAACATGAATGAAAATTGTAATCTTCACTAAAATTTTGTAGTTTTTTGAAAAATGTTTATTGAAAACTATTTTGGATTATATATTCGATGCCATAATGATTAATTTTTACACAGAATTAATTCTACAATTAAATAAAGTAGCCCGACATTTTGAATATTTCCAATACCGTTACAGACATCCACAATAAAGTGACGAAAAAACACAATTACACTTACCTTTAGGTTAAAACCTTTTATCACACACTTCAATTATGTTCTAATATACACTAAAAACAAGTTTTTATTGCAAAATAACAATAATAAATCACAAAAACCATTTAAATTCGTAGAGCACTCCACACGCGAAATGTCTTGTTTACGCCACCCATAGACCATCAACTTCAAACATATTTTTTAAATCGAAACAGCTAGTGTCGGACCGTGAAATATTTTTTAAGGAAGCTCCAACTAATATTTATTCGAGTTAAAACGCGTATATCGCTATTATTTCAACGGTTAAAAAGTGATAAATTATAGGGACTGGAGTCCCGCGTACCCCCACTACCGGATCATAAAAAGGGACTACAGTCCCTTTGAACGCATCAGTGGTTTTGAACAAAGGGACTAGAGTCCCTTTGAACGCACCAGCGGTTAACCCGTAAATGATCTTCGATCATACGTACAGCTACCCCAATCTGCATCCGCATATCCTTGAATGCATAACCCAGTCGGCTTGTAAACCAAACTGTAACTAATTGTACCTTTTAAGTAACGAAGAATCCGCTTTGCTGCTTTCCAATGAATATCATCAGGATTCTCCGCAAACTGTGCCAGTTTTGCCGTAGCGTTCGCTATATCTGGTCTTGTTGCCACACTCAAATACATAAGCGAACCTATGAGCTCTTTATAGGAAAATATCATCCCTCCTTCTTTTTTCTTTTCGCTCATCACTGGCTTTCCTGTCTCCATAGGTGTCTTAACAGGTTTACAGTTTTCCATACCAAACTTCTTCAATATATCATTGATATATTTTTCTTGTGACAAATAGTATTTATAACCATTTTTCTTAATATTAATTCCTAGACAAAAAGTTGCTTGACCGAAATCTTTCAATTCAAATCTTTTTGCTAGATCATGCTTGAAGGTATTAATAGCAAATCTCTTTTGTGAAGCAATTAATATGTCGTCTACATAACTGACCACATAAAGATCAGATCCATCTTTAATTCGCTTGTGATACAAGCATGTTTCATTTACTGTTGGTCTTAAACCCATCTCCTTCAGTTTAGTGTCCAACTTTATATTCCACTGACGTCCAGCTTGTTTTAATCCGTAAAGAGATTTATTTAGAAGACAAGACTTGTTGAAGAATCGGTGGCTAATTTTATTGTTTGACTCGAAGGCAGTACCTCATCAAACCTAGTCTCGTCGTTGCACATATGGGAAGTGCAGCCGCTATCAAAAATCCATCCATGTCGATTTTTGACATCTACAGCCCAGCAGTCATCTGAAACTTTATTAACGGTAGAAGCTTCGAAACTTTCACACTTAACATATGTACATGACTCTACGTATCTAGTTTCTGCAGTACTTTTCTTCTCTTTTTTGCAATCTGATGCCTTATGTTCAAATAAATGGCATTTAAAACATTTATATTTATAATTCTTGCCATCTCCAGTCTTATGTCCTTTCTTCTGATGTCTATTCACATTTATATACATAGCGCCTTCTACATTATCAACCTTTTTGTTGAGTTATACTCCTCAACAATCTTGACTTTCAGTTGTTCAGGAGTTGGAAACTCGTCTCTAGACTCAATGGCACATCTGAAATTTTCATAACTAGCTGGCAGACTATAAAGTAGCATTATGGCTAATAGGTCGTCATGAATGACAATGCTAATATCTTCAAGTTTGTCAACAGCTTCAAAAAATAAATCAATGTGTTCGCTCACCTTCTGATCTTCGCTCATTTTTTGCAACATGAGCCTTTTCATCAAGGTTGCCTTTTTTGCAGGGCCTCGTGATGCGTACAAGCTCTCCAGCTTCAGCCAAACTTCTCGTGCAGTAGTCGCTTTCCTTACATGACGAACTACACTTGGATCCAATGCCAGTATTAATTCCGACTTGGCCTTTCTATCACCAGTCTCCCATAATACCTTTTGAACATCATCATCCGGCTTTGGCTTCTCACCGCTGACATATTCCCAATAGTCGTTTTTTATTAATAACGCCTCAACTTGAATCTTCCAACTATCGAAATGATCTCCACAAAGTAATTCGATACGTACGTTTGACATTTTGTACTCACTCACATTTATTATAATTTTAACCTTTAATTTTTCTGACCGCTCTGGGCCCATAACCATTGTTGGGGTGGACGGTTCGTAGAGTGCAAATAAGAACACGTAAGCGGTATAAGAATCATAAAAGTATAATAAACATATAAAGATACAGCAGGCACAACTATTGGTAAAAACACGAGAGCTATATCATTGTACCAGTAACCAAGGAAACAAGGATAAGACAGATATTCAAATATAAAATATTTCTATCACCAGCCTACACATGTTGAGACCATGAAGGTGATACTTCAACACATTTATTAAAAAAGAAGTATATTAATCACTATCTGTGTCACTTAAACAAGTTTCATTTTTATAAATCTGACCAGTAAAATATTTTAGCATATCTTCGTTTGGTTCAAAATTTACGCAAGTTGTTGAATTACGTAATATAGATTGACGCGCTAAAACATTTCCCTTAATTGTGTTTGTAATCAACCGATTCCTTTTCTTTGTTTTAATATCATTAATTTCGCTAAATTTTCTTTCGCATTCTGCGTTTGAATTATGCAATGCTAAAATATCCAGCATGAAGTTTGCTAATTTTGAGAAGTCTACCTTTTGCATCACCTGAAGAATTATAAACCATATAAAAATTACCTATATTTTAAACGATGTTTAAATTATTATCTATAGACAGATTTAGAAACATGAATACCTGGTGCCAAAAAATATCGGGTGCTTGACTACTATCGATTGTATTAATCAAACTTGGTAATTTTCTCCACTGATCATCTATTTTCTGCTGTTCTTCCAGAGATTTCGGTGCTAGCCGTGGCAATATTTCAAATATTTGTTGTAGAGATTCCGGGCGATGTCTAGTATCCATACAATTATCGGGATCTAATTGTGAAACTGTAGCCATTACTGGATCATTTAAGCTGTATCGTTTTCGAATACCAACACAGGCTTTTATTATACACTTTCGACATTTCTCTTTAAGGATTTGGACTTGTTGTGGAGAGATATCATACGAAGTTATCTGTTTTTGAACACCTAAACCATAATAAACATCGTCTAGATTTTTAAAATACCTTTCATTGGTAGGGTCTATTTGATCGAGATTGCTTGATAAATAGTGTTAAAATGGCAGACTAACTGTCACTTTAAGTGGAACAATTTGGTCTAATGGGAATACAAAAGTTGGAGATAATAAAAACACAACTCGTATTTGATCTATGTAATTGTTCAAAAATAATATAATCACTTAAGATTATATACACTTAGCGGTAACGAAACCATATCGCGATGTAACTCGAACCTCACGCCATCTATCGAGGGCCAAGTAAAGTTTTAACAAATAAAACGTTCTGAACATATCGCCCACCAAGGGCATTCAGTGAGGGAATGCCCTTCTAAAAGTTTCGAGTTACAACAAAAGTTATAAATAAAAACAAAAAATATGTAATAAAAATGCTCTTACATAAAAGCTATAAAATACTGTAAAATCTGGTCTGTATATAGCAAAACAAAAATAACAAATTTCATTTAGCTGAAATAGGTAATACACACAGTTTCGAAGTTGGTCTTTTTAAAATGGAAGATTTTGTGCGTAATGTGACCACGCGGGTCAGACTATCATCACCTGGGTGTTTTTGTTCTATGCGACCGAAGAGCCACCGGCTAGGTGGCAAATCATCTTCCTTGACTAAGACAATGTCGCCGATCTCAGGTTCCGATACTTGTTTTGACCACTTATATCGGTGCATGAGATTTGCCAAATATTCTGAAGACCACCGTTTCCAGAATGACTCTAACATTCTTTGTACGAACTGCCATCGCGTTAAACAATTTACGTTTGAATGTTCATATGTGTAGTCAGGTACATTTATTATAGGCTCGCCGATTAGAAAATGACCCGGAGTTAAAGGTAGTGGAACACCGGGATCAGTGGTATTGATGACGCTTATTGGCCTAGAATTCAAACAAGCTTCGATTTGAATTAAGAGTGTACTTAATTCTTCGTACGTGAGTGTTGATTCCCCAATAACACGTTTTAAGTGAAACTTTGTGGATTTCACCCCCGCTTCCCATAACCCACCAAAATTGGGTCCATGCGGGGGAATGAAATGCCACTCTGTGCCACTAGCTTCAAGAAGCCTTGCGACTTCGGACTGATATGCAGCTAATTGTTGCAACTCCTTGGAGGCCCCGACAAAGGTCGTCCCATTGTCGCTCCAAAGTTTTGCACAGTGTCCGCGTCGGGACACAAACCGCCTGAATGCAGCAAGGAAAGCCTGCGCGCTCATGTCGCTAAATTGAGTTGACTACCTCTAAATGAAGAGCACGGGTACACATACATACAAACAGGCAGACATACCCCTTATACGAATGATGTCCACGACCTCTCGTTGTTCGTATGTTGATGGGGCCAGCGTAGTCAACCCCGCTGTGTAAAAATGGTCTAGCTGGAGTGCAACGAACGGTTGGAAGTGAACCCATTAATTGATTCTGGCTTTTGGCTCTGTGTCTGATACATTTAATGCATTTCCGGACATGCTGTTTCGCCATATTTTTAGCACCGATAATCCAATAGGCTGTTCTTACATAATTAAGCATGAGTTGTGAGCCTCCATGCAAAGTTTTATTGTGAGCATCCGCTATAATAAGCTTGGTAAGATGACTATCGTTTGGTAATACTATAGGGTGTTTGGTTTGCTCGTCTAATTGTGATCGCTCAATTGACTCTCATTATACCATTATGATCGAGATAAGGGCACAACGACTTAAGCTTGCTTTTAGACTGTACATATTCTTTATTTTGTAGGTGTGTATATTCTTCTGTAAATATATCCTTTTGTACCTTTTTGATACATATTTCTAACGTCTTTTCTATTTCCTGCTTCTGTAAATAACTTTCAACGTTTTTGCCTTTTTTTAAAAATCGTCAACAATATGATACTACTCTGAGCAACCTTGGCAATGACGAAAATCTTTCTATTATCGTATTGTCCGGAACGACTGCTATATGTGATTTAATTGATTCTTCTAAATCAGTGTTCAAATCCTTTGGCCTTTTAAATTTTATATCATGGTCGTTATGGAATGATGGTCCTGAAAACCATAATTTATATTCTACAAGTAAACTGGGTAGTAATCCGCGTGAGGCACAGTCTGCTGGGTTGTCATTTGTAGGGACATGAAACCATTGGCTTGGCTTGGTACTGGTCAGAATCTCTGCTGTACGGTTCGCAACAAAAGTCTTCCACCTGCTTGGATGGCTATTAAGCCAAGCTAGTACTACCATGGAATCTGTCCAGGCTGTAATTTTCTCTGACGAAATGGTCAGGACTTTCGCAGTCTCTGTCAGCAACTGTGCTAATAGTACTGCCCCACATAACTCCAATCGCGGGATACTAATTTGTTTAATAGGCGCCACTCTAGTCTTGGACACCAGCAATGAAAGGTGTATGTGGCCTCTTGGGTCAATTCTCCGCAGGTAAACCACTGCTGAATATGCAACCTTGGACGCATCACTGAACCCGTGTAATTCCAGATCATCATTTAACTTGGTGCCAAGCCAACGTGGTATCCGGACCTTGGTGATAATTATGAGCTCCTCGCGGTAAGTACACCATTCTTTTACTAATTCAGTATTCAGCTCCTCATCCCAGCCAACTCCTGTGAGCCACAGTTTCTGGATGAATATTTTCACCAACACCACACATGGTGCCAGCCACCCCAGTGGGTCAAAAAGTCTAGCAATTTCAGAAACCACAGCTCGCTTTGTTACAGGCAATGCCAGCTTCGAAGGAAGATTAACTGAATACTGAAAAACGTCTGCACTCCGGTTCCAGGTAATTCCTAATATTTTAATAGTGTTATCTAATTTGATTTGAATCTTATTTTCATCTTTATTTTCATTCTTATTGTGCCTTAATGCTCTAGTAGTCTCATTGCTTCTTATTTCTTTGTCCTCTTCATATTTGCTTCTTTCATTTTCCTGCTTTCTCGTCATATTTATTTCCCTTGACTGTATAACATCTAACATCTCTTTACTATTGCTATTCCACTTCTGCATTTCGAATCCACCCTTTCTTAATAATTCTGTAATTTGTTTCATTATTTCGCTACCTTCTGCCACATTTTCACACCCTGTCATTAAATCATCCATATAAAATGCATTTAAAACCCTATCGGCAGCCAGCGGGTACTCTTTACCTTCGTCGTAAGCAATCTGATGTAATGTTCGTACGGCCTGATATGGTGCCGAGGCCGTACCAAATGTAACGGTTAATAATTCAAAATCTTGAATGGGTATATCAGGATGATCACGCCATAGTATTCGCTGAAACATAGAGTGTTCTTCAGCTATCCTAACCTGACGATACATTTTTATAATATCAGCTATAAGTCCAATCGGATGATAGCGCCATTTTAAAATTGTATGCCGCAAATCAGCCTGTAGCGTCGGGCCAACCATTAGCGTGTCATTTAATGATATGCCTTTATTATTTTTTTCCGAGGCGTTGAACACCACACGAACCTTTGTAGTGGTTTTGTCCTCTCTTATTACAGCATGATGGGGCAGATAAACTGCTTTTCCTCCTTTCTTATCGTTTTTCTTTACTGCCCTCATATGACCTAATGCTAGATACTCTCGGATTACCTTTGTATATTCTTTCTTTAATTCCATATTCTTCTCTAATCTTTTTTCTAGGGACCTAAATCTAGCCTCCGCTATGCCTCGTGAATTGCCTGCCTTACATGGAGGATCAATATCTCGAAACGGTAGATTTACGACATAACGACAGTCAGCACATCTTTTCGTTGTCTGTTTATACAACTCTTCACAATGTTCTTCTTCGGGTGTAAATAACTGCTTTACTCTTAAAGGTTCCTCTATTTCCCAAAATTTTCTCAGAACATCGTCCTCATTAATCTGCGCATGCATAACGTTTATATTCCTGGTTGCTATCTTCTCATTATTTACAGCATTAATTGCACCAGACAGGACCCACCCTAAGGTAGTGCTTTGTGCAATCAAAGTGCCCAAAGGACACTTGAAGATCCCTTCCTGTATGATGTGGCTGTAAATATCTGCGCCTAATAGAAGGTCAATCTTGTTCGGTATATTGAACTGAGGGTCTGCAAGATATAAGCCTTGGGTTTTGATCCAGTCGAAATTTTTGGTATTAATGTTTCGTTCGGGTAAATAAGCTGTTATTTTGTTTAGTACATAAGCGTTCAACTGCAGCATAAACCCTGGATCAGCACGTGACTGAATTGTTACTTGTACCATGTGTTTGGCAAGAGTTGATTCATTATTACCTAACCCGGTAATAATTCCTTTTACAGGCGTTCTTTTCAGACCTAATAATTGCACGGTTGCTTCTGTAATAAAGCAAGCCTGTGAGCCTTGATCGAGCAAGGCTCGGACTATTTGTTGATGACCCGATTTAGACTTGGCTTTTATTAGCGCTGTGGCTAATAAAACCTGCCGTGGTTTGGGGCCAGTGCCTGTAGACAGACATGACACTATGGATGCATCTTGTGGTGCATTACTAGGTTCTCCATCTGACGACTTGGAAACTTCGTCATTGCCGCTGTTATTGGAATCGACGGGATTGCGATGTAACAAAGAGTGGTGACGCTTCTTACAAATTTTGCAAGAAGTGGGTTTTCTGCATTCATACACACTATGGTTACTGCCTAAGCACTTGAAACAAATATTTTGTTTAGCTACAAAGTCACGTCTAGTGTCTATGGATTGCTTAGCAAACTTTTGGCAGAAACAAAGTTTATGTGATGACTCTTTACAGTACTCACAACGTAAATAAGCTGAATTCGTAACCAACAAAGCCTTTGAACTACTGACTGACTCTTTACCCTGATGACTTGAAGCTTTGTTGGGTTCTATAAACTCCAATGCACGGTAACGGTTTTCGATAAATGATGTAAATTGTTTAAGCGTTGGCAATTCGTTGCCAGTGGCCGGACAAACACTCAACTCCCACTGCTTATGCGTTTCAAAATCTAATTTCGAAGCAATCATGTGGATAATAATCATATCCCCCGTAGACACATTAACGGACAAATTCTTTAGCGCATTTAAGCACTCATTGGTAGTGTTGAACAATTCCTTCAGACCTGTACCTGACTCCGATTGTAAACGCTTTTGGCCAAATAATCGTTTAAGAATGCAATTTGCCAAATATTTTTTATTATTATAATGCTTTTCCAAAATGTCCCAACACTGGGCATAATTGGCGTCACTAATTGGGGTATGTCTGATCAATTGCTCAGCTTCTCCAGTGAGATGGGTTTTTAAATAATGTAGCTTTTGACAATCATCTAAAGATTTGTTTTTATGGACTAATGTCTTGAACAGATCATTGAACGTAGTCCATTCGGTATAACTGCCCGAAAATGTGGGAATTGACATCTTTGGCAATTTAACCAAAGAATCTGACCTTTTGTCCGTTTCAGCAGGCTTACCTTGTATTGAACCTTTGACAGATAGTTTATTTAATATTGATTTCATTAGTGATTTGTAATCAATATAAATGTTTTCAGTCGAATCGTACATTTCGTCCACCGCTTTCCTTGCTCCTTCAGCACTATACTTTTCGTGAAATTGACAATGAGTTTCATCAAATTTTGCCCAACTTTGTTCTAAAAGTTCCTGTCTAGTTTCAATATATTCCAAAGTAAGCCGCTCTTTTGGACTTTTCTTAAAATTAATAAATCCCCTTTCGATAGTATCTTGTATTTTCTTTAAAATATTAATCAATCCCTCCATAATTACAAGGTAAATACAATGCGTATTACGAAGAAAAGTTAAACAATTTAAGCATTTGTAGGCAGTAAAGGCAACAAGATATAATCCTGTAAGCTTAAAAGCATGTAAATACGAAAAATTAAAGAAGATACAAAAGCTTGTAAGAATAAGCCTTAAAACCCTCTAAACACAATAACTACTTTGAAAAGAACTCTAAAAACACTAGCTAAATGAAATGTAGCAAATCTTGCCACTATAGGCAGCGATAATTAAATGAAAAGATAAAATGATATAAGATGAAAAAAACTTCTACTATTAACTAAAGCAAATATCTGAAGTTAACAAATGATTCTAGTTTATCTACAAACTACAAAATAATAACAAATTGCTCTATAGTTAGGAAAGCTTTAAAGTTGTATAAATAAGTATAGTATAGAAGCTATTATTACAATATACCAATTGAAAAACTGCTACTCGAAAAAATTACAAGTGTTTGAACTAAATTCATAAATGGCAGCGAACCGGCATAGATTCACGGTTCCCCCGTTTTCTATAAATTATTCTAAGTCCTTAATAACTACCATGCACAAATAAGTAAACTAAACAATATATTCTAAGTCCAAATTCAAATCTTCTATTTTAAATACTTGATGAAAATAAGGCACTGGTTTGCTTGACTACAAAGCTTGTTATTTTCTACACGCACTTCTACGTATTGACAAAAAAAAATGTAGGTACTCACAGTTTTTTTTGCACTTCACTTATCAACTCACGTGTGGCGCCCTCTGTGGCCACTCCGGTATGTTGTTCTGCTTACTACGCTCAGTTAGCGTCGCCTTCGCCGCAACGTCGTGTCACTTGCACAGCACCGCAGTGCTACGTTCCACGTACTCTTTATGCGCAGCGATCCACTGCGAGTACGGGCGGTCTGTCGCTAGACCGTTGTTCTCATAAAAATTGCACTGTCCGTATCGGGCTCAGTAGGACCAATATTAAAATGGCAGACTAACTGTCACTTTAAGTGGAACAATTTGGTCTAATGGGAATACAAAAGTTGGAGATAATAAAAACACAACTCGTATTTGATCTATGTAATAGTTCAAAAATAATATAATCACTTAAGATTATATACACTTAGCGGTAACGAAACCATATCGCGATGTAACTCGAACCTCACGCCATCTATCGAGGGCCAAGTAAAGTTTTAACAAATAAAACGTTCTGAACAAATAGTCATTTTTTATATAGATCATCAGTAATTCACGGTATAGCTCGTTCATTTTCGTATGTATTCTGGTGATCATTGGAGTCTCACTTTGAAATAGAGTATTGGTATTCGTAAATTTAGGCAACATCCAGTTTAAAAAGTAATAGTAGGCCTTTATTTGTTGATCGTTTAGACAATTATGAATATTCTGGCATTCTTGATCTTCGAGCCATTTACCATTAAAGTAAATTACTAACGCATCCCATTGTTCAATAATTCTTTCTGTAACTGCAGCCAAAGATAACCATCGAGGTTTGAGAAGGTTTTAATAATTTGGGGATATTTGTTTCAGCAAATGACTGAAATTCTTTAAATTCAGATTGCCGTCTACTACTCGTAGCAAAATAGTTATAAATATCACGTGCTAGTTTTTCACACTCTATTGGCAATTGTTTGCATGCGTCGCTTGCGCAAAGATGGAGCGAGTGGCAAACACATTTCAAAACTATGATGCTTGGACACGCTAAACGAAATCGACTGGATACTGAGTTGTTACACCCCATCATAGTATTACAGCCATCCGATCCAAACCCTATAATATTCGCAATGCAAATTGAATGATCTTGAAATGACTTGAGTACAGCATTAAAAAGATGTTCTGCAGAAGAACTGTGGTTCGTGTTGTCACTTCCATAAATTTGGATTAAGTCCCAAAATCTACTGACGATTTGACCTTTAGTCGGACAAAAATACCTAACGACAACACACATTGTCTTAATTGTACCGATATCAGTACTTTCGTCAATCAACACTGAAAACTTTTGACGTTTTAAATCCGTGATTAAATGCCGCTTTTCAGCCGCACCTAAAACATTATTTATTACGGCGCGGAGTTTTGTACGCTTCATTTTTATTTTTTGTGCAATCTCAGAATCCGGAAATGTCTTTGGCAATAACTCCACAAGATGGTCCATAACCCTTTTTTTTTTTATTTATCGTGCGGAAATCCCTTCGGATACCCCCCCGCCGGGCAGCGGGGGCGGTTATGTCGGGCTTGCACCGACTAAAACCGCACGCCGTCTCGGGTCTACAGACGCCGGGGTGTAAGGTTACCCATAGAGCATATCCCTCGCACCCCGGCTGACCCTGGGCCATCTCACCACTAGCAGCATCGCTCATCCTGTCTCCTCTGAAAGCAGAGGAGTACGGAGAGCGATGTGTTCCCGCCACGTTGGATATTGGCCGACGATCAATGCCAACCCTATGAAGGGGTGAAGGGGAAGCCATTGACCGCCGCCCAGGGTGTACCGGCCGCTCCGATTCCGTTCCCCCCGGACTGCAGCGGGATCGGAATCGGAGCGACACTCGAGGAGGTTACCCAACACACACCCCTGGTCCATAACCCTATGAGATATTTTATGTTCTGCCATAAAAGCTGCTAATTTTATTTCTGCTTTTTTACGCTTATCTTCTAAAGACGTTGATGGCTTTTTAAACACGGTGGCAATAGATGTTTGAGAAGAAGGTTTAGTTTTAAAAATATGTTTATTACCTTCACTATGGCGTTTTAATGCCCCAATATCAGCAATAATCGATGTATCACATAACACACAGTATGCTCGACACGGATCTTTCAAATCACGTCGCAACCATTGTTTGAAACTTTCCTGACGTAGCCACTCGTCGCGAAATCTTTGTTTATAAATTCTTTTCTTTTTCGGCGTAGAAGGTCCTTCCGTGCGGTTTTAGTCGAGACACGACATAACCACCCCCGCTGGCTAGCGGGGGGGTATCCGAAGGGATTTCCGCACGTAAAAAAAAAAAAAAAAAAATACGTACGACAGTCGTGCTACTATTATCCGCCAAATTACAAAATTAATTCACAGCTAACAAAAAATGTACACGACACATACAATTACATTTTGTCGCATAGCAATGATCTATAGTCTATAACCTAAGTAGGGTATTTCCCGATTGTCGATAATGCTTGCAAGAGATATAGCATGGCGCGTTTCGTTCTTGTAACGTTGTGGATTCTTTATAAATCTAATTAAAACAATATCCGTAAATTAATCGATATTTTAGTATGTTTCTATAATATATTACTAATTATCTATGGTTGTGCAAGCGAGATTGGACAGCATTAGCCCAGATATCAACTGACGGCTCATAAATCGTTCCTTTCCTTGGCAACCTTCGCCGAGGAAGGTCACCTTGACCCCGTGGCCAACTGCTGTCGGCTCCGGGTAAGTTTTGAGATCAACATTTCCTACTTCTTTCTACAGGTGAAGACTTTCCAGCGTTGCAGCTTATTGCCTGCTGAAATGCACGGCTTAATATATTTTATTTTACTTTACTAATTATCTATGGTTGTGCAAGCGAGATTGGACAGCACTAGCCCAGTTATCAACTGACGGCTCTTATATCGTTCCTTTCCTTGGCAACCTTCGCCGAGGAAGGTCACCTTGACCCCGTGGCCAACTGCTGTCGGCTCCGGGTAAGTTTTGAGATCAACATTTCCTACTTCTTTCTACAGGTGAAGACTTTCCAGCGGTGCAGCTTATTGCCTGCTGAAATGCATGGCTTAATATATTTTATTTTACTGTGTGCTATTTCAGCCTACCTATTTAGTGCCACGAGGCTGATGACCCCTACGGTCAGAGGTCGCGGCACCAGCTTGTGCTGCCTATTTATATATTCCTTTTTATTATAGCTTTTAGCTACGCTGCATTGCCGCTGGGAGATTCTCTTCACCTGCTATTTTAGCGGGTCACTTGGACGTAATTACCTAGTGACAAACTGACCCGCACTTTTTCCAATTCCAGGGTCTTCGCACCATCTTAGCGGTAGCGAGGCACACCAGCGGAGACCCTGGCACGCCGGGATCACCACTAGCCACGTGTCCACTAGCTAAGTGCATACACCCATCTTTGCACAACGGACCGAACAACGCCACGGCAGAATCTTTAATAAGAATCCATTCCCTGAGGTTCATTTACTCATATACCTAAAATAAATTTATGTAACGTTACCGATTATAATCTCTTATTATATTGTAATCAATCCTTTTATTTATCTCTGCTCGCCCTATGCATAAGTCCCCTTAACTTTATTGCAACTTCATTTAAAAAGCTTCTATAAAAACTTCAAAAGTTACATTCTACGCAGATTTACATTTGCGTAGAACGAAACGCGTTATGCTATATCTATAAATATAGTGTCATTTTAAACATTAAAATAATTACAGTGCTTTGCATACACTGTAAATTTCCATTACAGTATACAGTACAAGCAGAAAGATTACAGTGAAACCACTGTAATTACAGTGCACCTGGCAACGCTGGTGTGAACGCTGTTTGCAGAGCGCGCCAAGATCCTTTGATGTGTGGACGAAAAACCGACAACATTCGGTTGGCCGGCCAACGCTGGCGCCAACCGAATGTGGCTACCAACGTACCGCCAAGTAGATCTTTACACGTTGGCCCAATGTGTACTGCGGCCTTAGATTCACATATGTACACATATCTCCTTTTTTGTTTAGATCCATACTGTCAGTGTCGCTGTCACTGTCATGCATCTAATTACAAACAGACATAACTGCATACATTTCTAAAAGGGGTGTGTGTTGGGTAAGGGGTGTGTGTTGGGTAACCTCCTCGAGTGTCGCTCCGATTCCGATCCCGCTGCAGTCCGGGGGGAACGGAATCGAAGCGGCCGGTACACCCTGGGCGGCGGTCAATGGCTTCCCCTTCACCCCTTCATAGGGTTGGCATTGATCGTCGGCCAATGCCCAACGTGGCGGGAACACATCGCTCTCCGTACTCCTCTGCTTTCAGAGGAGACAGGATGAACGATGCTGTTAGTGGTGAGATGGCCCAGGGTCAGCCGGGATGCGAGGGATATGCTCTATGGGTAACCTTACACCCCGGCGTCTGAAGACCCGAGACGGCGTGCGGTTTTAGTCGGTGCAAGCCCGACATAACCGCCCCCGCTGGCCGGCGGGGGGGTATCCGCACGATAAAAAAAAAAAAAAAAAAAAAAAAGTACAGAATGAAAATTATTTTTACAGAATTTTACAAAGATAAAACAAATTATGTACACGTATATTATGCCTTATGTTTAGTTTCATAACAATAGTGAAATATACTTATTTGTGTTGTTTATAATGGTTATACGCATCATAACATTGTTAATTTCTTACAGCTGAACTGTGATTAATATCATAAATGAATACTGAAGAATTTTGTTCACATTATTGGATTTAACATCACAAGAAAATAACAAACAGCAAATGTGACATTGTGTTTACAATCTAATCTACATACATATAGAAAGTGCAATGAAATCTCAAACGAACAAATGAATTGTGTACATTATTTTTACCTCTATCCTGTCCATTAATTTCTCTGAAATCACACTTTCATTTTATATTAAATTCACTTACACTTTGCTATTACACTAGGTATACTTAAAATTAAAGTATCATTATTCTTTTTCACAATTATAACACAAACACTATATTTCTTCCTGATCTAGTAGTAATTTTCTTGTCATCATTCTCCTTTTCAGGTGTATTTTCAGGCTCAGTGAATCAGGTGACGAAGTTGGTGTCTCATATGGTGTGGAGTGATTTACAGATGTTTCCTCAGTATGACTGTTTTGATTACTCTCGCTCATTGAAGTTACGGGACGTATCTCTTTCATTGGAGATTTAGAGTTTGATACATCTTATGTTGAGATGCTTGGAGAATATTCCAGGGTACTCATGGTGTATGTTGGGTCATCTGTGAATGTGGTTACCGTTGCTTCTTACTCTGAGTTGTTAGGTATCTCATTACTTGAGAGTTTTCAGTATTAGGTATAGAAGTGTTTTCTTGTTGCAGTGAGGGGTTTGTGCTGCTAAGATCTATGACATCTCTTCTGTTTTTTCTTATAGTGTTACCCCCTACATAGTGTTGATCATGTAGCTTCTAGGTTCTGGTCTTTTATCATCTACTATTCCATATGACTTTTCAGATGTTAGGTATACTTTAGATCCTTTCTTCATTTTTGGTAATTGTTTAGTTCTATGTGTTTTATCATAATATAATTTTTATTTCTCTCTTCTCTCAGACAATTTTCTTCTATATTTTTCAAGATCTATAACTTTTAGTTTTAACTTTTCCATAGTATTAGGAAGAGTGCTGTTTAATGTTCTTGACATTGAGATTTGTGCTGGCGATTGACCTAATATTGAAGGTGTTGTTCTGTAATTTAGTAAGCCAAGTATAGGGTCTTGAGGATTTCTATCAAATATTTTCTTTATTATTTTAACTTCTATTTCAGCTGCTCCGTTACTTTGTGGAAAATGTGGGCTTGATGTTATGTGTTTGAAGTCCCATTCCCTGGTGAACTTTTCAAATTCTTTTGACGAGAACTGTGGTCAATTGTCAGTTCTTAGTATTCTTGGTATGCCATGTCTTGCCATGATGCTTTTGAAATGGATTATTATAGCTGTAGAAGTTGTTGATGTAAGCTTAACAACTTCTGGATAGTTAGACAGTGTGTCTCTTACAACAAGATATTCTTTTGCTTTATAAGTACATAGATCAGTTGCTATGACCTCCCATGGATATTCTGGTATATCACTTGGAATTAATGGTTCTGGTTGTTGTACTGCTAACTTTTTACATTCTATGCATCTTGAAGTCATGTTAGTAATGTCTTTGTCTAATGTTGGCCACCATACAGACTGTTTTGCTCGCTGTTGGACCTGATGTGTTGGTACATGCCCAGTATGTAATTTGGTGAGTATTTCATGTCTCATCATACCTGGTAGATAAATTCGTTTGTTAAAGGCTATTAGGTCATACTTAATGACCTAATAGCCTTTAACAAACGAATTGCTTAAGTTTTCTTTGTTTTCATAGTAAGATTTTAATTCTTCATATAAATCTTTGTAGTAAGGCCATCCTTCCTAAATGTTGGTATGTAGTTTTTGACAGATGTAGTCTTCTTTTTGTGCATCTTTGATTTTTTGTAGTCTGCATTCTGTTATAGGTATTGTTTTCATGATGGTCAAGATTGTTAGTTTGTCATTTTCCTCTTCCGCCAGTATATCTATGTCTTCTGCTTCGGAAGGGATTGGTGATCTGGCTGGATAGCATATCTGCCATATACATGTTTTTACCCGGTATGTGCTCAATGGTGTAATTGAATGGAATCAGTCTCATTCGAAATCTTTGAAGGCGTATAGGTAAATCTCCAATAGGTTTGAATCCTAAAATAGACACTAGAGGTTTGTGGTCTGTTCTTAATTTAAATATTAAGCCTTTCAAGTATATTGAGAATCGTTCACATGCCATTGTTATTGCACATGCTTCCTTTTCAATCATAGCGTACCTTTGCTGTGTAGGTGTTAGAGTTGAAGACCAATAGTATGTAGGTTTCCATATTCCATATGACCATGCTGGCGGGAAAAATTCCGAATCATTCCCTTCGAATACTTCGGAAGTATTCCGAAATATTCCGAAACTTTGGGAATATTTCAACTGTTAAAAATAAACGAGTAAAATCGACCTTACAACCTATTTCGCTATTTCTTGTTACGTTTTGAAATACTTATATTAAAATAATTTATTTAAGATGTAGTAGATTCTGCCTTTAACTGAACTGATTAATGAATACAAAAATTAATGATTGTAACTTTAACAACGAACTAAAAGTGATTACAAAATTATTTGTTAAAAAAGTACGGCCGCTGAGTTATTACCGATTTGACAGATTATTCTTAAATTAATCGATATAACCTTGCACGAGCGACACATTTGCCGAATGATTTAGAATACCTCTTTAATATAAAACTTTATGTCAAAATGTCAGAATCAAGTAATTTTCCAATAAACTCTGTTTCAAAACTTAAAATAGTTTGTAAATAATATGAAAACATTTATTTTTTGTTCTTTGGCGCGCTTGTTCAATTCAAAGTTACATCGTGCGTCTAGTTTTCATAGTGATTGCTTGATAGTATTCGGTCCGAATTCATTGGAATAGATATGATATTTATTTTATTTGGATATTTTTATTTTACTTATTCCTTCGAGCAACTAGACTAAATATAATGCTACCATTTTTTTGCGTCTCTTAATTGCACTGTGTTGCCAGTATCTTATGATTTTTAAGATTTATGTGTGATCCAAAGACAGAAATACTGTTTTCTATGATTTAAAAATAAATACAATTAAAATGATTATGTATAATTTTTAACATTTATAATATATAAAACAACATTTAATAAATATAATTTTCTCCCTCAATTAAGCAATGTTATAGGTGTATTTTTTTAAGTAATTGGCGATACTATTCTGGCAACATCCTTACCACCGCTATTTTAATCTGTTTAGTCGTCTTCCGTACTCTCGTGCGCACAGACTACGTTCTCTTGTGTAACCGTTGTTTTTTAACTCGGCTTTCTCCTGTTTATCGTTGCGCTTTATTGGACTAATTTTGTTTGTGTTTGGTAATTTTGTTGAAAATGCCGAAACGAGGAAAAACATTGAATAGTCAATGTCGTGAGCTTGTACTAAAGCTACAGGATTACTTTGAGCGTGAGTCACAAAATGGCGGCCCTTTGATTCCTGTCACTCAAGTGAAAGATCGGGTTTCACAAGCTCTTGGAATTGGTGCAAAAACACTATATAATATGAATAAAGAAAAATTTGGTGCTGAAGGTGCGAAGTGAAGATAATATTTTACGCACTCCTAAGAAAAAACGAAGACAAAAGCCCGTGACAGGTGTTGATGTTTTTGATGCAGATGCAATAAGAAACCACATATATGGTTATTATACTAGGAACGAGTTTTCAACTAGACGTTTGCTTTTGGTCTCTTTAAAAGAAGCTGGCTTGTTTAAAGGCGGTAAAACGGCGTTGTCAAAACTATTGCACGAAATTGGGTTTGAATATAAAAAAACGAATAAAAGGAAAATATTAATGGAAAGATTTGATTTAATAATTAAAAGGAGTGACTTTTTAAGAGAAGCCAGAAAAATCGAGTCTTGGGACAACGTCGTTTTTGTTGACGAAACATGGTTAAATGCGAACCACACTGTGTCACGCTCTTGGACTGACAAAACAAAAGCATCAACCTCAAAGGTTCCAATTGGAAAAGGATCGCGACTGATAATTTGTCACGCCGGTTCTGCTGGAAGTGGTTTCTTTGAAAATGGACTGCTGGCTTTCGCGTCAAAAAGTACTTCCGATTACCACGAGGAGATGGATACAGACACTTTTACGAATTGGTTCGAAAATCAATTATTACCCAGCCTGCCAGAGCCTTCTATCATAATAATGGACAACGCTTCATATCACTCGAAACAAGTGAATAAAGCGCCTACTCAGGCCTACAAGAAAGCTGATCTCCTAGCATGGCTACACCAAAATGGAATTGAATCTACTGCCGAATTGCTAAAGTCTGACTTAGTAAAGTTGGTACGCGAAAATAAATCATCAAGAGTCCGTTTTGAAATAGATGAGATAGCGCTGGCACATGGACATCGGGTACTTCGAATTCCTCCTTATCACTGCCAGTACAATGCCATTGAGCTAATATGGGCACAAATCAAAGGTATTGTTTTTTATCGCATAAGTTATGAATATGAATAATTTGTACTATTATAACATCCAATATTCAGCATATAAGTAAAAAGATACATAACTAAGAAATAAATATCTCATGTCCCTTACATGTAGGTAATTGTGTAACATTTCATTTATTTAATGTAATAAATTAACGTTATTTAATGTTTACATTACAGCTTACGCAGCTCGTAATAATACGACTCCGCCATTCAGTACTAATAAAATGATGGGTCTATTAAAAGATGCTTGCAGCAAAATAACGAAAGAAGATTGGGTCAAGGTCGTCGAAAAGACTCGAAAACTAATAACAGAAGATTATGAACGCGATATAAGAGTGGACACCATTATAGACAATGAAATTGTCATACAACTGACTGATAGCGATGACAGCTCTGGCGAATCTGGTTCAGAGTCTGAATAATTGTTTTAATAAATGATAGGTAGTCATTTATTAAAACATCTTGTACCTACTCTATTCATTAAAATGTGTAACAGTGTTTACAAATTTGTTTTATTTTGATATGTCCTCGACCAATTATCTACGCCCATCAAGGATACTCCACCTAATAAAGAACCTGTGTCTTTAACTATTATTTGTTTTGATTTTATTTAAATTACACACTATACTAGAATATTTAAATACAAACTGTTCCCAAATGATATTAGGGTTACTGGTTCAGTCACTTCACTAGTATTGTCAATTCGTCATGTGTCAAATCGGTAATAACTCAGCGGCCATACCGAATAAACACAGATCTGCAATATAGACCGGGACCGATATGTTTGAAAATGGTAAAAAGTGAAAAAAAGTAATAGTAGGATGAAACCCGTTATAAAAGGACGAGAACATAACAAAAATGAAAGGAAAAATAATTTACGGGTGATCTGAGGTCGGGAAGTGGAAGGAGGTGGGTTTTTAAGGGTAAAAACGGTTTAACTCGATTTCCGGCAAAACTACAAGTCCTATGGAAAAAAAATTAATGACAAAATTGTAGGTAATCGAGAGACTTTTGTAAATACACTTTTTTCACATAACCTCAAAATTTATGTGAAAAATTGAAATAATCAAGTTTTTGGTTTTTTTATTTCTAACTTAGGCAAAAACATTTTTTTCTCACGAAATTTGGTGAAAACTTACCTTGTTATGTCCTAAAGGCACTGTAATTTTTTTGATTTCAAATATTTATTTTTTCACCTTATTTTGGCTTAATATCGAAAAAACACCCTAATTTTCAATCGAAAATTCTCACGTCAAAATATCCGTTTTTTTTTTTTAAATCGAGGAGATTTTTGTTCGTTGAAATCTCTTCTTTCTGATAATGTAAAAAAATTGATACATTACTATGGTAAATGTTCTCAGAATAATACTGTATTAATTACCTACCTATGCGACTCGCGAATACTCGCGATGCTTACAGAGCTACATATCTACAAACTAACCAAAGAAATAGGTAACCCTTATTTCAAAAAACAAATCCAATATGCTAGGCCTGGTTTTTTATTCCACAACTGACACTTATTAAAATAGCATTCGATTTCCTAATAAGTAGGTACCTACCTAAAAACAGAAGAATAAAAATCCTGTTAATCACAGGCTAACATCTATCTATAAAAATCTTATCAACATTATACATAATTAATCCCATTTATAATAAAATAAACATTGATATTTTACTTACGTATGCTGCACTGAACAATAATAAACTCACCCACCACACCACAAACAAACACGTTTATTCCCATTGAATTATTCAGGCGCAATATTCGGAAATATTCGGCGGAAACATTCGATTCCGGGGGTACGTTTGTTTCTCGCGGGGCGAGGAAAACTTCTCCAGGGAGCATCTCCCCTCTTACGCACCCCGCCCCGCCATCGCCTGCACAGTGCACACACGACCACGACTCGTAGCGTGGCAGTCGGGGGCGCGCGCGCTGCGCCAGCGCGGCTACATTGGCGTTCGCACAGAGGGATTTTGAATAATTCTGATTTAAAGAAACTTTCCCAGAAGTATTCCGGAATTATTCCGAATTTTTCAGAAGTTTTGCAACTATAGTCATAGAGAGCTAGTATTGGTGATGATCTAAGTAGTTCTTTTATCTTTAGGAATGCTTTGGTATGTGCATCGGTCCACTCTAATATAGCATCTTTCTTTAGCAGGTCTCTTAGGAGTTTTGATGTGTATGCTTGTTAGGTAAGAATCTTAGCTGTTGGTTGATGGCTCCTAAGAAACTTCTTAATGCTGTGATATCTTTCGGTATAGGCATTTCACATAATGGCCTTAATCTTGCTTTGTAGGGGCTGTATACCAATTGATGATATTTTGTAGCCGAGAAATGTGCATTCTTAAGTTCTAAATATGCATTTCTCTTTGTTTAAAGTTACTCCCGCCTTCTGTAGGGCTCTTAATACCTCTCTGAGATTTTTGTCATGTTCTTCGACTGTTTTTCCAAAAACTAAGGTATCGTCAACATGATTTACACAACCTTTGAGTCCATTTAATATAGTAGCCATCTTTCTTTGAAATACTTCACTGCTGGAGTTCATACCCATAGGTAGGCGATTAAATTTGAATCGACCAAATGGCGTAATAAATGTTGTCAAATCTTTGCAGTCTTCTGTGAGCATCACTTGGAAGTAAGATTTGTTGGCATCTATTTTGGAAAATACTTTAGCTCCAGCTAGCTGTCCCAAGCATTCTTCTACTGTTGGTAAGGGATAGTACTCACGATGAATAGCTCTGACTATTACTTGTTTCAGGTTTTGCAGGTTTTATTCTCGCTCTCTTGTCTACATAATTGATTTCAGGTGCTGCTGATGTGGGGGCCTACCGCGCAAGTGTCGTCGATATCACAGCCGTCGAAATGTTGCGCTGGTCAAGGTCGACGGCCATTTTGTACCGCCCCATTGATAATCGATGCCGGCGCGGCGTAAGAATGAATGAAACGCTGTTTTTGACGGTGAATAGCTGCCGCCTAAAAAAATTCTAATCGACGGCGTCGCTTTGAAGTGTCATTTCATTACGGCACCTCATGAGCTGTCGTTTTGAATATTATTTTCTTTTCCGACGATTGATTACGATGCCGATTGCACATAACACTGGGCTACTATGGCTTTTTTGGGTGCGACTGCCTACGAGTGGGTTCTGCCGTCCTATTGCACCTAACACTGGGCTACTATGGCTTTTATGGGGGTGACTGGGTTCTGCCCTCCTATTGTACCTAACACTGGGCTACTATGGCTTTTATGGGGGCGACTGCCAACGACTGGGTTCTGGCCTCCTATTGCACCTAACACTGGGCTTCTATGGCTTTTATGGGGGTGACTGGGTTCGGCCCTTCTATTGCACCTAACACTGGGCTACTATGGCTTTTATGGGGGCGACTGCCGACGATGGAATTTCGTCCTCCAACTCCTTCGCTTATTCCTTCCTTCTGAAAGATACGAAAACAACAAACAACACAGCATAAACGTTTAAGTAGGTAAGGTAAAGATTAAAGTGTTTTAATTAGTCGCAGGTACAATAGAAGGGCAGAACCCAGTCGCCCCATAAAAGCCACAGTAGCCCAGTGTTAGGTGCAATAGGAGGGCAGAACCCAGTCGCCCCCATAAAAGCCATAGTAGCCCAGTGTTAGGTGCAATAGGAGGGCAGAACCCACTCGTCGGCAGTCGCCGCCATAAAAGCTATAGTAGCCCAGTGTTAGGTACAATAGGAGGGCAGAACCCAGTCGCCCCCATAAAAGCCATAGTAGCCCAGTGTTAGGTGCAATAGGAGAGCAGAACCCAGTCGCCCCCATAAAAGCCATAGTAGCCCAGTGTTAGGTGCAATAGGAGGGCAGAACCCACTCGTCGGCAGTCGCCCCCATAAAAGCCATAGTAGCCCAGTGTTAGGTACAATAGGAGGGCAGAACCCACTCGTCGGCAGTCGCCCCCATAAAAGCCATAGTAGCCCAGTGTTAGGTACAATAGGAGGGCAGAACCCACTCGTCGGCAGTCGCCCCCATAAAAGCCATAGTAGCCCAGTGTTAGGTACAATAGGAGGGCAGAACCCAGTCGCCCAGATAAAAGCCATAGTAGCCCAGTGTTAGGTGCAATAGGACGGCAGAACCCACTCGTCGGCAGTCGCACCCATAAAAGCCATAGTAGCCCAGTGTTAGGTGCAATCGGCATCGTAATCAACATTCGGAAAAGAAAATAATATTCAAAATGACAGCTCATGAGGTGCCGTAATGAAATGACACTAAAAGGCGACGCCGTCAATTTGAATTTTTTTAGGCGGCAGCTATTCACCGTCAAAAACAGCATTTCATTCATTCTTACGCCGCGCCGGCATCGATTATCAATGGGGCGGTACAAAATGGCCGTTGACCTTGACCAGCGCAACATTTCGACGGCTGTGATATCGACGGCACTTGCGCGGTAGGCCCAGTGTTTGGTTGCTTTAGTGTGTCAATGTTGGCGTGTACGATTTAAGCTTAAGCCGGACTTTGTTTATTACAACTTCTAGACTCGGCTCGGAATCAAGATTTTGAATTAATTTCGACAGTTGAGTGTCTTTCATACCAGCTACGATACGGTCTCTTATTAATCCGTCTTCTAATGCACCACATTCATACTGTTTGGCAAGGGTGTGCAAATCAGTTATGAAATCATCCGCTGTTTCGTCCGGTCCTTGCGTTCTTTGATTAAAACGAGCTCTAGCATAAGTTTTTGTCTTCCTCGCCACGTAATAACAATCAAATTTATTTTTGACAATGTTGTAGTTATTGGCATCATCCTCCGACAACTTGAAAGATATCGTTGGCTTTGTTGCCCATTGTGTATAAAAGTGATTTTACTTGGGTTTCCTGTGGCAATGCTTTTAGTTTCGTTGTGTCGCGATATTGTTCGAACCTTGTTATCCATGCTGGCCAATCTGTACCTTTGAATGAAAATTATGATAGCGGTGGGGTCGACATGCCGTTGTAAAATTGCATAAGAGTCCAATCTATTTGCGGTTGCGGAGTGGGTCTGACATTTTCGAGTTTATTTGTTAACTCCACGATCAACTGCATTTGTTGTGTGACTTGTTGTTGCAAATTTGCTAGCAGGTCGTCATTCGCCATCTTGAAATTTGTGGCTTCGTTTGGTTTGCGTTGGCGTTACACAATTTTGTGGATTCTGTTGAGATCCGCGCTGTCACCATGTATGAAACTCCTTTTAAATGGTTTGTAATGAGTTCTTAAATATACTGGGACGTTGAAACACTGGGATGATTGTAGTTAATTATTTAATTCGTACAAGCATCAAAGTAGTAAGTACACGATATGAGTCCAAATGCGTGTTGCCAGAGACAAACCATAGACTATAAGATTCACATACACACACTTCCTGCACCCAGTTCTTTAATTGCCTGTCGTCTCTTAAAAATCTAACCGAGACCTTAATTGTCTACGCTGAAGTAGCATGGCTGGTGATGCTCCCGTAGTGCTATTAGTAGTTATTATCAAATCGTCAAGAAAGACCCCAACCCTAAGCATATCTGCGAACAGTTGTTCTAGTTTGCGTTGAAAGATGCCTGGACTCGATGGCAGGCCATTAATGAGCCTATTATACATGTACAACCCCTTGTGCGTGTTGATTACCGTGTATTTCTTCGACTCATCTAAGACTAGTTGTGCGTATGCCTGCGATAGGTCAAGTTTTGTAAATTTTTCTCCTCCATGCAATTGGGTAAGCAAGTCTTCTACCTTTGATAGAGGGTAGTGGTCCACCTCTAAGCATTTGTTGAGTGTGAGTTTAAAATCAGCACAAATACGTATGGTACCATCTTTCTTCATGACTGGCACGATGGGCGTGGCCCAGTCGGATGTGTTGACAGGCGTGATGATTCCGTCCTCCACCATCTGATTCAGCGCTCGCTCCACCGGTTCGCGCAGCGCATAAGCCAGCGGTCGCGCGCGCAAGAACACTGACACATTTGAAAGAAATACCAATCTCTTATATTGGCTTTAATTATCTTAGAAGACAAGTTACAAATAAAATAATATTACAATAGATATTTCATATACGACAGGTGTCAACATAATAGACAAGTTATAAGTAAAAGTACTATGTGAGGTAAAGCCACAAAGGAGATTATATGTCATTCTCCTCCTCTATGGTTTCTTCGCCAAGGATGTAGTCATTGAAACGTAGCGGTAATCTTTTAGACCTTGTTGATCTTCTGACCTGCGGAGGCTCAACGTTTTGAGGCGGTGTTCTGAAAATATCTTCTTCAGCAATTTCGTCATTGTTGGCCCGGTCAGGTTCAGGATCTCCAACCTCTTCGTCATTGACGAGTAGGTCTTCATCATCTATTGGTGCAGGCAGTGGGGCTAAGTGTCTATTCGACACTGTTGTCTCTTGACCATTGCGCCGTCGTACATATGAGTAGCTGGGGTTTGTCTGGAGCAACTCGACTTCCTCAACATAGGGGTCGGTCTTCGAGCGGAGAAATTTCTTTAACAGCACCGGTCCAGGGACAAGCCATGATGGAAGCGATTCTCCAACCGGCGTTCGTCGAGGGAAGTTAAATAACTTCTCGTGGGGAGTAGCATTTATTGATGTGCAGAGTAGAGATCGTACACAGTGTAGAGAGGGCTTCAGAACTTGCTCCCAATTTTCGATCGGCAAGTTTTTCGATTTAAGGTTCAACTGTATCGTCCGCCAGAGCGTTCCATTTAGTCTTTCTACCTGGCCGTTTCCCTGGGGATTATAAGGAGTCGTACGGGAAGTGGCAATATTGCAATTCTTGAGAAATGTTTGTATTTCTTGTGACATGAACGATGTTCCTCGGTCACTGTGTATGTATAAGGGTTGACTGTATTCATAAAATAGATCTCTCAGACATTTGATAACAGTTGCTGAAGTTGTATCAGGACATGCATATGCGAAGGGATAACGTGAATATTCGTCGATTATTGTTAGTATATACTTGTTTTTCGTGATAGAAGGCAAGGGTCCTTTAAAGTCTATATTTAGTCTTTCAAATGGTGATAATGCTTTGATTAGCGTACCAGTCGCTTTCGCAAAGCGAGGTTTTACTTCCGCGCATACACGACAAGAAGCAGTCATTCCTTTTATGTCGTTTAAGCAATAGGGTAGATTTTTTAGTTTGACCCAGTGATACATTCTTGTTATCCCGGGATGTGAGAGAGCGTCGTGCAGTTCGTATAATTTATTGTTGCTCATGAGTGCACAGACTCGAGACAGTGCATCCGCAGCTACGTTCTCTATTCCAGGTCTGTAAACGATATCGTACTTGTAGCATGACAATTCTAGTCTCCATCTTTCAATTTTATCATTCTTTATTTTGCTCGTATGGTTTTGGTTGAATATATAGCTTACTGATTTCTGATCGGTGATAAGGAGAAAATGTCTGTTGATAAGGTAGTGGCGCCATTTTCTGAGACTCTCCACTATAGCGCAGGCTTCTTTCTCCACGGAAGCATGTTTGCGTTCACTGTCTGATAATGTTCTTGAAAAAAATGCGACCGGGCGTCCCTTTTGAGCTAGTGTGGCAGCTATAGCAAACTCTGATGCGTCAGTTTCAACCGTCAAGGTTTCTTCGTTGTCTATAGCGACTAATGCGGCTTTTTCGATGTCGGCTTTTAGTTGTTTAAAACTATGCTTCGCATTTTCATTTAATGGAAAAGATACGTTATTGACGAGAGGCTGTACCTTTTCGGAGAATTTGTGCACCCATTTAGCGTAATGAGCAAATAGGCCTAGGCCTCGTTTGAGTTCAGCGGCGTTACGTGGTAGTGGTAGATATATAAGAGGTTCAAGTCTGTCTTTGTCAGGTTCTATTATATTGTTTTTAATTGTATATCCCAAGAGGCTAATGGATGTTTTGTTAAAGTTGCACTTTTGTTCATTTAATGTAAGTTTATACTTCTTCGCTGCATCCATAAATTGTTGTAGGTTTTTATCATGTTCCCCCTTATTTTTCCCGCAAATTGTGACGTCATCAAGATATGCATATGTACCCTGAAGTTTTTCTTTGCCAATTATGTGTTCAAGCGTACGTTGAAACGCAGCGACTCCGTTGGTGACGCCGAAAGGAATTCTTCTAAATTGATAAAGATTGCCGCAGGCTTCAAAAGCTGTATAAATTTTCTCGCTTTCTAAGATAGGCACTTGGTGATAAGCACTTTTTAAATCTATCTGGCTAAAGTAATTGTATTTAGCCACTTTTGACACGATGGATTCAATATTAGGCAGTGGATAAGCGTCTAAGTATGTAAATTTATTGATAGTTCTTGAGTAATCAATTACCATCCTCTTCCGATGAGATCCACCCCCAGTGACAAGTACCTGAGCGCGCCAAGGAGATATGCTCGGTTCGATTATTCCATTTTCTAAAAGCTTTGATATTTCAGCCTGAATGAATTGTTCTTCGTAATTGTCGTGACGTCTAGATTTGATGGCTACAGGATAGATGTCAGCAGATAAATGAGTGAATACTGATGCTGGTGGCACTGAAGCTTCCATTACGCATATTTGCAGAGGTTCTCTGGTACCTCCGAACTGGAATTCAAGCTTGGCATGATCTTTAAGAATGTCGTGACCAATGATAACGTCAGCACACAAGTTGTTAATTATGAGAAGTGGCCGTTGCTTAGGTATATGTGTGTTTGTTGATTTCTAGCGTAGCGAAGCAAACCCCTTTGACATGTGACGTATGGTTAAGCGATGCGAGATTTATGGTTCGGCTATAAGGTCGTTGCTTGAGTTTTATCATTCGAGCTGTGTTCTCATTAATGAAACTAACTGAGCTTCCAGTGTCGATCAATGCATCGGCACGTGTGTGATTGACTGTGATGGCAATTGTAGCTTTCTTTAAGCATGACGGAGAAGCCGCTGAGTAGACAGTACAAGTCGCTTCGGAAGGGCTTGGTGACTGTAAATATTCGGTAGGAACGGAAGTATTTGGATAAGAAGCATTACTAGTTGTGGAATTGATTCGTGATTGGCAAACTGAAGCAAAGTGACCCTTCTTGGAGCAAACCCGACAATAGGTGTGAAATACTGGACATTTTATTCTTTGATGTACCTTCCCGCCGCAAAAGAAGCAGCGCTTTGTCTTAATTTGCGGTGAAGGCGAAACCGCGGCGTTGTTACGGGCTGGTACGAAGTGCTGTGACTGATGTGGAATAGGCATTGGAAGAGCATTTAGGGCGCTCGGAACGCTAACGCCCATTGTCGCAGAGTCCTTTTCAGCGGTTTCTAGGATAACGGCTTGGTTAAACGCTTCGTCCATCGAGAGTGTTGAGTTTTCGAGTAATCGTTCTCGTATCTTAGTTGACAGGATTCCTGTGATAAAGGCGCTTCGTATAGCCTGCTTGCTATGTTCGTCAGCGGAAACAGATTTAAAATTACAGTATTGCGCGAGTAGTCGTAATGCGCGACAGTAATCGGCTATTGCCTCATCATGTTTTTGTTTTCGTGTTCCGAGTATAAAGCGAGCCAAAATCTCATTTTGAGGTTTAAGATATATTTTATTCAAAACAGAAACAGCGTCGTCATATGTTTGACAATTTTTCATGTGTACATAAATGTCAGTGGTTAAGTGATTTGCTAATAATTTCAATCTTACGGCATCCGTAACGTCGTCAGGTAGTTCCACAGAAAGAAAATTTGAGAACGTGTGGTACCAATGCGACCACTGCTCTGTTGCTCCGGGAGCGCTAGGATCAATGTCAAATCTATCAGGTCGTAGGTACCTGGCTAGCGGACATGATGATGTCCTCTCAGATTCTTTCTTCGTTTCAGACATTGTATTTAAGTTAATTAAATTGACACATTTGAAAGAAATACCAATCTCTTATATTGGCTTTAATTAACTTAGAAGACAAGTTACAAATAAAATAATATTACAATAGATATTTCATATACGACAGGTGTCAACATAATAGACAAGTTATAAGTAAAAGTACTATGTGAGGTAAAGCCACAAAGGAGATTATATGTCAAACACCGGCCGCGCGCCTTCACGAAGTTGGAAACCCACCTCGCCGCCATTGAAACGTCCCAAGCCTTCCGCAAATACTTCACAATATCTGGAACTGAATTCATCAATGTTAAATCCCTTGTTGATTTTTGTAAGTAGGTTACAGGTTATGTATGGTACCTCAACTTCCAACTGACTCAGCCAACATCTACCTAACAGGTTGGTTTTACCACATTCTATAACATACAAGTCTAATCTCTTACATTTATTTTCATGTTGTACAAGTGGGCTTATTTTTCCGGCGGGTGTGATCCGTTCTCCCGTATAGTAACGTATCATTAAATCACTTTGCAATAATGGACAGTCACTGAACAGTTCCTTGTAACATTTCAAACTAATGGAAGATATGGCACTGTCTGTATGTATCTATTTCCATTTTTATAATTTTGCCATTTACACAAATATCCACAAAAAACGGTTTTGATTTTGCTATGTCTGCATCTATCGATACGTCACTGTCAGTGTCATTCTCGGTGTTCGGATACATCACATTGAGTGAATGGAATGAATTATTTCCAGTTTGGCTGTGAAGTTTCGGACACATTTTACGAAAGTGACCTTGAACATTGCACACTCGGCACACATACTTCTTGAACTTGCATTGTATCCGAACTGTGATCCGCCCCGCACATGCCGCAAACCTTTCCTCTAGTATTGTCCCCACAGCCGCTATCCCTTTGCCAAAACTTCCAGCCCGATGTCTTCCCCCCACTGCCTGCGGGAGTTACTTGTCCGTTTGTAGTTGCCACCGCCACCGCTGTCCGTGGCCTGCAAATACCGCCCGTTGCCGCTACGTCGATTTGTTTGTTCCATTTTATGCACTGATGTCGCCCCGCTTGTTGGTACATGACCACCATTTTTGATTCTGGTGCCATCCACTACCAACGCTGCGTTCACTTTAGCTGCTTCCATGGACACCGCTATTTTGTAGGCCTTATCGTATGTTATGGTGTCGTCCTCCGTGAATAATCTCTGACGAATCTCTTCACTAGCTAAGCCACAAACTAGTTGATCCCGCAGATTCTCCGTGAGATTAGCTTGAAAACCACAATCTTTTGAGAACCTTTTTAACTCGGCCGCGTAATCTGCAATACATCCATCTTGTTTTTGAATACGTTGTCTAAATTTGAAACGTTCAGCTAGTTGACTCGGTTTTGGAGTTAAATGTGTCTTCAGAACCGATTTCAAGTCATCAAATGATTTTGTAGACGGTTTATCGGGTGTGCACAAATTCACCAATAATTCGTAAACCTCACTTCCAATCACTGTAATCAACGTGGGCACTCGCTTGTCTCCCACAACTGATTTCACTACAAAGTATTGCTCTAGACGATCACAGTATAGTTCCCAGTTGTCTTTCGCCTTGTCAAAAGACTCTATTTTTCCTACTGAATACATTCTTGACTATGTACTTCAATTCAAACGCGTTTTAGGGTTCTTTTATTCGTCGCCAATGTTGAATTTGCACTTATTAGATTATTCTCGGCCAAGTAAATAATAACACACGTTCCTGAACCACTATTTATTTTACGACAAGCCTTTTGGCTTGTTGTTTCAAAACAAAAGAAAAAAGACAAGCTAGTAGAAACATACATCACAGTATAAATATTTTTTATTGTTCTACTAAACAATGTACTCGCCTAATGATGCTTACCTGCTGTCGTAACCTATGCCTAAACTCAGTACTCATTATTACAAAATATGAAACAGTGTTTGCTGGTTAGTCCTTCACACATCGGTTAGTTTAGGGCATGCAGAGGTACAGTCACCTCTATAAATATGTATACACGGTAGGGTTCCAGGAACAAGTAACCGGGGTTAACTTCGAATTTTTGTTTACAAAATATATAGCCAAATGATGTAAACTCTTAATATTTCATAAAAATGTAACCATTATACGCCTCATAAAATGTATCAATTAATGCTTGCAAAAATATATCCACAATCAACGGTTCAATTGAATGGAAACATGCTATAATTCATATATATGTAAACACGTACTTTCAAAAAAAATACTTTCAGTGAAGTTCTGTAGTCTGTAGTCTAAAATATGTAGTCGTCTTTCAAGCCATTAATATATAAACAATTATTAAATGTGAAAGGATACAAAAATATTTATTTATGCTACGGAAGAAGTGTTTACTGTACTAAATCGTTTACTGTTGTGGCTGCACGCCTATGGAATGCGCTACCGGTGTCTATTAGGCGAGCTCAAACGTTGGGATCATTCTAAAAGTTGGTGACTGAATAGGTACTATCTGTCAATATAAGTCAGTATATTAATTATACTTCATAACTGTACATGTCTGTACAGGTATATGGTGTATATATATATATATATATATATATATATATATATATATTGTATGTATTGTATGTATTGTATGTATTGTTTGTATTGTATGTATTGTATATATTGTGTATGGGTATTGTACGTACTGTATGTAGGTATTCATGTTCGTTATTATTATTCCATTTCAGTAATTGCTTTCTTACACCAAAAACCCACTTTTCATTACTATACACTCCTGTCCATCCAAAGGTTGCCTGGAAGAGATTGTTGCTTACAATATGGCCGCCCATTGTACATTATTATGTAGACAAATTTCTATTCTTTTTCTTTTTATATTTTTGTGTATTTTGTCGTACAATAAAGAAAATTTTACTTTTACTTTTACTTTTTACTTTCAATTCAGCAAAAACTTTTGCCCGTGATTCTCCAAGGGGTGTCCCTCCTCCATGGGTACCACAAAGAAATAAAACATGATATTATTAATTAATACTATATTTTATATTTAAATCTAACTTAGCTAACACCGCTCACTGAAAACATTATAAACATAAAACAAACTTAGCTTGATCAGTAAAACTTAAAATTCTATTATTAAAGTAATAGGTAAACAAATAAATTGAATTAAAATCTTGTATATCCACCGTTATTATTAATTACGTCCTGTAATCGTTCTGGCATAGAAGAAACCATATTCGAGCATATTGAGGAACCTCTAAAGGAATCCCACAGCTCAAAAACGTGATCTCTTAAATTATTAATATTTCTAGCTCTAGTGGACTCGAACTCCTGAACCATTAATCCCCACAGATTCTCTATCGGGTTCAAATCAGGACTTTTGGGTGGTAGTTTAATTAATTCTAAATTATCTTGATTATCAATCCATCTTTGTACTAGTCTTGAATTGTGTATAGAAGCACCATCTTGAATAAATGTTATGGGCCTGTTACCCCCGAAGGCTGCGTTGGCCGTTGGAATAAGAACTTCCGATAAAATATCCCGATAATGCAGACTGTTTAAACGTGTGGTTACTTCAATGAGTTCACCAGGACCACTCCAGGACATCCATCCCCAAAAATTAAGCGATAACCTACCGCTTCTGCGGTTAGGTAAAACGTTGTTTTGCAAATATCGTGTGTTATTGGGTCGCCATAATGAGACTCTTCCATCTTGAGATGTACAAAACACTTTTTCATCTAAGAATAACACAGTGCTAAAATCATAATTCAAGTACCTATTGGCAAAGTTCAATCGCTGTAATTTATGCCTTTCAGTTAGAATCGGCTTTCTAGCAGGCTGTCTATGGTGAATACCACTGCTGTGTAATCGGCGACGAATTGTAGACGGTGATACTTCATAATTTGTTGCAATAATAGAAGTGCTAATAAAAGCTCCCTGTCGAATATGATCAATCAAATGCCTCTCTTGATCCGCCGACATTTTACGTGGACGTCCAAATGATACATGATTTTGTATTACTCCCTCATTTTCCCAACGGTTGGACCATAAATAGACAGTTTTTCTCTGTAAAAATAATATACGTAAGTATGATATAAAGAAAACTTCTTACATTCATTTATTTAAACAGGTTAAGAAAAAGGTTGAGTCCACTCTCGACCCCTAATAACTAATATGTCCACTGGACCTCAAACTATGGTCTAATCTCGACCTTGGGGGATAGAAAGTGGTTTTTATTTTCCAGTCCGATTTTAGTTTCTTCTCGACCCTTAATATACACTTCATTGTAAAATCGTCAGTTTACACTATAGTTGCGTAGTATTTTACTAAAATATCAGCGATATAATTTGTATCTAAATCATTTGCCATTTATTCATTTACCCAAAATTTAAATTTTAGGTACACATTTTAAACTAGGGGTTCAAAGTGGACAAGCTATACCTGACTTTTGTATGAAAACCAGTTTCGAACCCTAGGGGTCGAGTGTGGACTATATTTAGGGTTGACAGGAAACAGATAAACAAATCTTTTTTTAGGAGTCGAGAGGACAAGAGTGGACACAACCAAGAAAAAAGAACTTACTGATATTCCCAAGGTTTCAGCTATTTCTGTTATACTTAGCCCCTCTTCCTTCAAACATACAATGCGATGCTTGGTATGGTTGTCTATGCGGTACATGATATTTTTGAAATAAAGTTATAATCGATCTCGTCAATTTTAATGTTGTGAACTGCAGATGATAGCAGATTATAATATATAATATTGAGAATAAATTAAACTAGACATTAAGAATGACATTTGACATCACTTCAATAATAAATCATTACTTACGATCTAGACAAATAGTTTGTATACCTACAATTGTTTAGGTATTAATGGCTTGAAAGACGACTACATATTTTAGACTACAGACTACATAACTTCACTGAAAGTATATTTTATTGAAAGTACGTGTTTACATATATATGAATTATAGCATGTTTCCATTCAATTGAACCGTTGATTGTGGATATATTTTTGCAAGCATTAATTGATACATTTTATGAGGCGTATAATGGTTACATTTTTATGAAATATTAAGAGTTTACATCATTTGGCTATATTTTTTGTGAACAAAAATTTGAAGTTAACCCTGGTTACTTGTTTCTGGAACCCTACCGTGTATACATATTTATAGAGGTGACTGTACAAGCTACATTTCATCTCATTTCATCAGAGCCACGGACGAAAGCTAGAATTTTATATAATTCATCCGACATGGATGACTTCAGGCAAATCGCTCACATCGAATTTGTTTTTTGTGAAGATCTCAATAAAGACGGTTGAGAATTTACTAGAATTTTAGAAAATTTCAAATAAAATGTGTGCCGACATAGCTCACAATTTTCTGAAGAAGCACGACAATATTAATGTATGGTTTGTGTTAGGTTATAAACGTGTCAGTGAGTTTTCTGGTGAAATTCAGTGTTGGAAATATACCCTAAGCAGTTTTTACCTATTCAAATTACTATACAATATATACAAAAAATACAATAACAAGTCTATTAACTAACAGTGTATATTGTGTTTGTGTGTGTAATACGGTGGTAAGTACCTAACCTATAATGTGATGGATACTTCTCCTGACCCTCCCGATCCTCCGGACCCTCCGGGGGCCCCCTTTCTTACCAGCGTACCTCTAAACGCCGCCTTTCTATTGAGGAATCCTCTTCAAGCCCCTAACAAAAAAAAAAAAATTACAAATCTGGCTCTGGCCTCTGCATCGGTGCAACACATATACCGTCACCCATCGCTGATAGTTGGTATTAAGGAGTATCGGAATGAGGACAAAGGTCCATTTATAGTCTCAATATCGAGAACGGAAAATGATCTTCATTCTGGTACGAACCTAAGTCAATTAAGTTTGGTCAGTTTTTGGCCAAAAACCGAATTCCAAATATTTATAGAGATGGAGTCAGAAAGACAGGAAGGAATAAGATATCTGTTGAATTTAAATCTTCTTCAAGTGCTAACAGCTTTCTAAGCAGCCCAATCCTAACGCTAAACAATTATGTTGCTACAATTCCAGCATTCAAAATTTCTAGGATGGGTATAGTTCGTCAGGTGCCACTAGACCTGTCAATGGATGACTTTGTAGAATCCATTGAACTCCCTGAAGGTATAGGAACTGTCTTAAAAGCCCGTCGATTCAATAGAAAAACGTTTGTAGATAGCAAAATAAACTGGGTGCCTACCAAGACAGTTGTAATTACATTTCAGGGACAAGTTCTTCCTGAAGTGATTTACTCTTTCCATGCATCTCTCCCTGTAGTACTATACCAATTCCCCACTATCCAATGCCTAGGATGCTGCAGATTCGGACTCATTAAACCTCAATGCCGCTCAAAACCACGTTGTTTTAGATGTGCTCAGACTCATTTCAGTGACGACTGCCAAGTTCAAGAGGACGAATCAACATGCATTTTCTGTTCAGGTTCTCATTTTTCCATTAAAAAGAATTGTCCAGAACAGGGTAGACAGAAGCTGATTAAAATATGTATGGCTGAAGAAGGCCGATCATACTTGGAGGCATCTAAAGAGTACCCAAACGTCCCTCGTACTTATGCTTCCGTAGCATCCTCTACGCAGTCACCTGCTCCTGTTAACACTATCCCCCAAAAGAACTTCCATCCCTCTCAAGCTTATAGAAAGACCGTTTTCATAGCTCCACGTCCAAAGGCTCCTCTCGGCAAGTCCTTTGATAAGATTGCACATCAGAACATTGTATCCAACTGCCCATCTTCTCAACCTAATGGCTGTGCATGTCCCACTCCAGTTCCTCACCCAACAGTGAATCTCTCCAAGAGAGTATTATAGTCCAGTTCCTGTTATCCCTCCTCCTATCAATCATTTCGGAGAATAATTTCTCCCTACCGCCAAACGTTGCCCAGAAACTAGCCCATATTGCTACCCATAATGGCCCCTCCTCTAACAGTACTCCAGTGGAATTGCCAGAGCGTTCGTGCTAAAAAATCTTCTCTGATTTATTTACTAAATACTTATAAGCCACTGCTTGTTGCTCTCTCTGAGACATGGCTACCCCCTGGGGCCAGGTTCAGGATCCCGGGGTATTCATGCCTCAGAGATGATAGAGATGAAAATCACGCTGGTAGTGCTTTGTTAATAAAGCTTACCTACCCCTTTTCCCAAATTCCCCTTCCGCCTCACCCCTGTGATATAAATATAGTAGCTGTTAGGATTTTTGATATCTCCTTTGGTTCTTTATTTATTTATTAAAACTTCATGCACATAATGTACACAGGCGGACTTAATGCCACAGGCATTCTCTACCAGTCAACCATATAGGCGATGCAGAGAATAAAAAAGTAGGTGCATTAAGGAGAGTAAATTTATTGAAATATATATATCAAATTGAACCGTAAAGTAAGTATACATACCTACATAATTCTAATATACGCAAACATAAATATACATACATTAATATATACAAAAAATAATAATAAAATATGACTAAATATAATATACTTTAAATATGTAAGGTTATATAAATATATATAACCATACATATTTAAAGTTTAATTACATAATGAGTTTTAACTATGTAGATTCTGCCAATTTGCTCAACAAAAATGTCCGAACCATTATCTTAAACTTGTGACGGCTACTGACCATCCTGATCTCGAGAGGTAGCGCGTTCCAAAGAAACACAGATTGAACGGGAAAAGAAGAGTGTATAAAATCGGATGAATGAGCAGGACAGAGCAAGATGAGATTATTTTTAGAGCGCAGGTCTCTGTCGTGATTAGAGCAAAGATATTGGAAATAAGGAATTAAGTAAGAAGGAGAATTAGGAGAATTTAAAATAGTAAACAGTGTTGTAAGTGCACGTAGATTCCGACGCTGAAGAATAGGCAACCAACTTAATTGGGACCGACAAACAGACACGTGGTCATACTTGCGGAGATTAAAACAAATCTAATACTGTTATTAAGAAGCCGATCAAATTTGTTAAGATATTCTGCATTTAGGTCGAAGTAACAAACATCACCATAATCGAGTACAGGAAATAGCAAAGTCTGCACGTGCATTGTTTTGGTATTTGTAGGTAGAAGATTCCGAAGACGATAAAATGCGCGAAGCGAACCAGTAACTCTTTGACACACATGTGATACTTGGTCTCTCCAGCAGTGCTATTCTCTAAGGACCACAGCCTTGCGCGCAGCGCTGCGCTCGTCGACGAGCTCGCAAAATGCTGCTTTGGATTTATATTTTATTTTATTTTAATTTCGATTTTAATTTATGATTTAGATTTAGATTTAGATTTAGATTTAGATTTAGATTTAGATTTAGATTTAGATTTAGATTTAGATTTAGATTTAGATTTAGATTTTTTTTTTTTTTTACTTTTTTGTTTTTTTTTTATTAATTAACACATATAATAAACATAATTAATTAAATATAAATGTGTATATACAGATAAACAAAACTAACTAAATTAATAAATAAAAATATTTACAAGATTTAAAAAAAAAAGGAAGGGAAAGGAAAAAAGGGGTCAGGTGTCGAAGAATTCCTCCCCATCGATGTCGACTGGTAACGTACCCAAAAGGCTGGCGGCATTACCCCGTTGGATGGCAATACCAATCCTTTGGGCAAAAAACAGGCCAGCCCTTTGGTCACGCGAAGCATCGACCAGTCGCTTTGCAATTTCCGTGTAAAGCGACCGTGCGCTCGGACCCCACGAACCCAACGTTTCGACCCCAAACGGCTCAAATATATAATTGTTGGTTATATTATCATATTTGCGCCGTTTGAGGGTCTCCGCAGATGCCGCAGCAGCACAGGCGCAGCCCGTCGTACTTGGAAGATGGGAAGGCGCAAGGGTGTCGACGCATGTTGCGTCCCACACCAAAGGCCTGCCCATCTTCCAAGGCACCAAAGACATACCATCCGGTCTCTTGCCATCATCGCGCACCAAACCAACTGGTTCAAGGATGGCTGGGACGCCGACGGTGACAAGAGCCCGGCGGATTAAATCATTTAAATGTGCATGACGTGACATGCGTCCTGCGCTCTTGCTGCATGATAGGCCGTGGTGCCCGAGACTGTCGACTGCTTCTCCGCAGTGACAACGATGAGGAGCAACACAGGGAGCACCTAAACGAAAACCATTTGTAAATGTAAATGTAAATGTAAATGTAAATGTAAATGTAAATGTAAATGTAAATGTAAATGTAAATGTAAATGTAAATGTAAATGTAAATGTAAATGTAAATGTAAATGTAAATGTAAATGTAAATGTAAATGTAAATGTAAATGTAAATGTAAATGTAAATGTAAATGTAAATGTAAATGTAAATGTAAATGTAAATGTAAATGTAAATGTAAATGTAAATGTAAATGTAAATGTAAATGTAAATGTAAATGTAAATGTAAATGTAAATGTAAATGTAAATGTAAATGTAAATGTAAATGTAAATGTAAATGTAAATGTAAATGTAAATGTAAATGTAAATGTAAATCTAAATGTAAATCTAAATGTAAATCTAAATGTAAATCTAAATGTAAATCGAAATGTAAATCTAAATCTAAATCTAAATCTAAATCTAAATCTAAATCTAAATCTAAATCTAAATCATAAATTAAAATCAAAATAAAATAAAATATAAATCCAAAGCAGCATTTTGCGAGCTCGTCGACGAGCGCAGCGCTGCGCGCAAGGCTGTGGTCCTTAGAGAATAGCACTGCTGCTCAGGGTAGAATCTATAAATAAGCCAAGGTCCTTGACTGTAGGGCTTAAACGTTTGACTATGCCATTGAAAGTAATAGGTGGGAGAGATGCTGCATCCACCCGACCGAATAAACGTTGACTCCCTACAATTATGGCCTGGCACTTGCTTGGATTTACAGTCAGTCCAAATCGACTCGACCAGCTGTTAAGCTCTAAGTCCTGGTTTACTTTATTTATTGCAGTACAAATATCTTCCACACCTGCTTGGGCGTACAGTTGTAGGTTATCGGCGTACAAATGAAATTAATGAAAATAAGAAGATGTTAATAAAAATAGAAAATAATAATGGAGATAAAATACCGCCTTGAGGGACGCCTGCATCAGTGTTACACTAACAAGATAACGTTTCATCTCGACGAACAGCTTGCTTGTTTAAAAGAAGGTCATGGCTGACTGTATTAAAAGCATTTGAGAAATCGACCAGTGCCAGTACTGTGAGCTTGGTGTTTTCCATGCCAGCCCTAATATCCTCAGTCACTTTTAGAAGAGCTGTAACAGTGCTGTGTCTGGGTCTAAACCCTGATTGTAGGGGACTCAATAAACTATTTTTATAAATGAAAGGTGAGAGCTGTTTGTGCACACGGGCCTCGAGCACCTTTGATAGGAAGGGTAAAATACTGACGGGTCGGAAGTGATTGGGAAGGGATAGATTAGAAATCTTAGGAAGAGGTATAACAAAGGCTTTACGCCATAGGGATGGGAACTGGCCAGAATCCAAGGAATAGTTCATGATATGGGTAATAACCGGCAGAAGGTGATCCAGGATTGTTATTATCATCTGACGGATAATATTATCAAAACCCATAGCATTGGATTGTATGGATAGTATTATCTTTTTGACCACACTCGATGCAACTGGAGAAATTTCCAAACTTCCAAATATTAGCAGGGGAAGAAGAGTAATAATAATAATAATAACCCCCCCGGGGGATCACCTTGCCGTGGTGGGGGGGCTTACGGGTATTATGCACTGGATTAATGGCATTAACAACTCGCCACTATAAAATAACCTACCCAAACTAACGATCCCAAAACCCATTTAATGGAGAATGATATGGAAAGTAGATCAAAGAGATATAGTTTACGGCCGCTGCCCGGGGGCCGCCGGGGCGCATCTGGAGCCGACGCTGGATGCTACAGTATGCGAACCGTGGGCGACGGGGGACTGAGCAGGCGGGTTCCCCTCGAACAAAATACTACAGCCGAACCATCAAGATCACCGTCATCTATTTCATCTTCAGATCAATCGCTCTTCTCTCATATTCCTTCACCATCATCAACCCATACCATTTTGCGATCACTCACCTCATCACCATCATCTACATGTTCAGCTTATTCTACAAGGTCTTCAGCTGTTGTGCAGGAGGCATTAGCCACTAACCCTGCACCCACTGTTGGCCCTACCCGTGCGCGAAAAAAATGGACTGAAGATATGAATCGCTTTATCTGGCGCACATACCTTATTATTACTAAATATGAAACAACCAAAATGAACAACTACCTAGAATCTTTACACCGAGAATTTGACAATAGATACCCAGAAATGCAAGCCACTAGACAACGATTAGGAGATCAAAGAAGAGCCATATTAAGAAGAAAACTACTTTCAGACCGTACACTACACGAAATAGGTACAGAAGTTAAAGAATGTTTACAAATCGCAAATGTTAATCATTCTCCCACATTCAATCATACAGTATTGGAACACACACAAATAAACAGCAGAATGAAATGGTCAGATGAAATTAATGAGGACATTATTAGATACTATTTTGAAATAACTGAATTAGAGTCAAATAAGACAGCCTACCGACAAAAACTCCACAAACTATTCACAGAAAGACATCCACACTTATCTCACCTCACTGAACAAAGGATCGCAGACCAAAGAAGATTGATATTCAATAATAAGACATACACCAACAAAATTAATACATTGAAAAGAGAAGTTGAACTAAGACTAATAGAGCTTAATAACCAACATCTTCAAGATGCAATAGAATACACACAACATACCCAACGTGAACGCACAATAAATAACATGCTCACGCCCACACATCACTCCACACACGAGCACTTTATAGGCAGCACACTCACACTTTCAGAAACTCTCACTCAAACTAACCTTAGCAACTCTAATAACCTAGCCCAAAGTCACACAGATACGATAGAAACAAATGTAATAGAATTAGAATTCAAGAATGCTGTTGCACGATTTAAGACGACTGAACCTGAAGCACGACCATACATCCCGAAGCAAAAGTCATCGCGAAAATTTGCTCAAATTGTGCAATACTTGAATAAGGAAATTCTCCCTAAATATTTGAACCAAGACCTAGATTTTACTTCACTACACGCATTGATATATTCAGCAGCCTTTACAGCTGCATTTTGTAATGGTACCAAGTTTAACACAGAACAAAGTAGGACTATAAATACAAAAAACAGAAAACCTAACTGGCAGAAAAGAATTGAAAGTAGAATAGGAAAGTATAGATTAGAAATAGGTAGATTGACACAGTATATACTAGGAAACAGAAGTCAGAGAATACTTAATACTGTAGAAAATATAAAAACCAACTATAAAACCCACTCTCAACATGAAGAACCAAACACAGAGCCAGAACATTTTCTAGACACACTGAAACAAAAATTAAACGCTACTTCCAACAGACTTAAAAGATATTTAAACTGCACCAAGCGAAAGCAGCAAAATGCAAGTTTTATAAACAATGAAAAACAGTTTTATAGAACCCTAGGTCATAATCAACAAACTCATACTACACAAATCAGTCACACTCCATCACCGGATAGCTTACACCAATTCTGGGCTGGCATCTGGGAAAACCCTGTTTATCATAATGCTGATGCAGAATGGTTACATAAGATAGCAAACACAACACACATTAGCCAAATGGAGTTTGAAAACATCCCAGTTGACACATTCATACAAATCATCAAACGCACACACAACTGGAAGGCACCAGGTACTGATAATATACATAATTACTGGTACAAAAAGTTCACTTGCATACAGCCATTTATTCACAACCATATTTGTCGTTTCATACAGTCACCACATACAATGCCTAAATTCATAACACACGGAATCACTTACATGCTACCAAAGGGTTCAGACCCAAAAGAGCCTGCAAATTACAGACCTATCACATGCTTACAAACTATATACAAGATAATCACAGGATGCATTAGTGAACTAATTTACAAACACCTTGAACAGCACAGCATTCTCGCAGAACAACAAAAAGGGTGTAAAAAAAATAGCCAGGGATGTAAAGAACAATTAACAATAGACGCAATAATAATGAAACAAGCTCTCACCAAAAATAGAAACATTCATACAATGTACATTGATTATAAAAAGGCCTTTGACTCCGTCCCTCATAGTTGGTTAATTTACATATTAAAACACTACAAAATTCATTACAGTCTGATCTCGTTTTTAAGTGCAACCATGCTTGAATGGCAAACCAAACTAAAATTGATTAATAACAGTTCATTAACAACTGAACCGATTAAAATACAGAGAGGAATTTTTCAAGGAGATGCCCTCAGTCCACTCTGGTTCTGTTTAGCCCTTAATCCATTATCTGAACTACTTAATAGCACTAATTTAGGATTTAAACTCAAACATAACAACTCACAGCATATCATCTCTCATTTACTGTACATGGATGACATTAAACTCTATGCAACTAACAACACTGAACTGACAAAACTGACAGACATCACTCAATCATTTTCTACAGCTATAAACATGCAATTTGGACTAGATAAATGCAAAATACACTCTATTAATCGCGGCAAGACACAAAATAACACCTATACACTTGACACAGGAGAATATATAGAGCCCATGGATGAATATAGTACATATAAATACTTAGGTTTTCATCAATCCAAACAGATTCATCAGAAGCAAGCAAAATTAGAATTAACCAAAAAAATTAAGACTAGAATAAACCAAATTTTGAGAAGTCAACTAAATGCACGCAATAGTATAAAGGCCATAATCACATTTGCAATACCAGTCCTTACATATTCCTTTGGGATTATAAATTGGTCCCAAAGTGATTTAATCAAATTACAACGCATAATTAACACACATATGACAGCCAACAGAAAACACCACCCTAGATCATGCACACAACGTCTCACACTATCACGCCAAGATGGAGGGAGAGGGCTTATTGATATAAAAAACTTGCACAATAGCCTCGTAGACAAATTACGCAAATATTTCTTCACTAAAGCCGAACAATCGCAACTCCACAAATTTGTTACAGATATTGACAAAAAATTAATCCCCCTTAACCTAGATAACAGAAATAATGTACCGAAAATTATAAGCAAACAACAGAAAATAGATGCATGGTCACAAAAGTCTCTGCACGGAAGACACCTCAGTAATCTCAGTGAATCACACGTCGACAAAGAAGCATCGAACGAGTGGCTACGGCGAGGTGAGCTGTTTCCTGAAACAGAGGCTTTCATGATTGCTATTCAGGATCAAGTTATAGATACCCGTAATTACCAAAAACACATTATCCGGATCCCTAACCTACCCACTGATTTATGTAGAAGATGCCAAAGTAGTTCAGAAACGATTCAACATATTACTGGTGCATGTAAATCTATAGTTCAAACAGATTACAAACACAGGCATGATCAAGTTGCTGCAATCATCCACCAAAACTTAGCACACAAACACTTACTAATCCCACAAAAAACAGCTTACTACAAATACAAACCCAGTACTGTATTAGAGAATGTATCACACAAAATCTATTGGGACCGAACTATTATTACAGATAAGACCATACACTACAATAGACCTGACATAACAGTATTAGATAAAATTAATAAGTCCGTATTTATTATAGACATTGCAGTTTGTAACACGCACAACCTTATCAATACACACTCAGAAAAAATGGCGAAGTACATTGATCTAGCTACAGAAATCAGAAGACAATGGCAGGTAGAAATAGTCAAAATTGTACCCATTATCATATCTACTATTGGTGTAGTCCCTAAGACTCTCCAAACCAACCTAAACACACTACAAATGCCTAAACCTACCCTTACACTTATACAGAAAGCCGCCCTACTCAACACATGTCGTCTCCCACGTAAATTTCTTGCTTCACCTACATCATGTTAATATTCTTTCTTTTTTCTTAAACTGGCACACTTGGTCAAGACCCGTGTGTCTGTTACTGCACCCCTATGAAACAAAAGGGAGACTTACAAATAAAAAAAAAAAAAATAATAATAATAATACTTTATTCATAAAAAGTGACAGCGACAAATTACATAGCACACAGTATGGTTTCCTTAAGACTATTGAACCACACGGACGCAACCGCCAAACAGGCCAGTAATCTCCTCTCATGCTAGGATTGAACCTGTGTTATGAGAAGGGAGATACCGGCATGCAAGTAGACTTGTGTCCGTGTAGTGTGGCCTTTGATATTATCATTAGGTAGTGCTATATTAATAGTTCCGCAAACTAGGCAAGCCTGTATGTTGAGGAACTAGGTTTGTGTTAAAAACACGAATTAACAAAAAACATAAGAAAATAAAAGTAATAAGAAAAATAAACGAAAGGAAGTAATAAAAATAAAATAATGAACGTCCACATTGTGGGTAAAAGTTTGTGTATGTAAGTTAATGAGTGCGGGTGTGTGTTTGTGCCTGTGTGTGTGTGTGTTTGTGTGTGTGGCGTGTGTATCTGCGCGCGTGTGTGTGTGCTTGTATTGTGTGGATATGTGTGATTATGAGAGAGTGAGTGCATGCGTGTGCTGCTGCGAGTGTTTATAGTCTGCACGTGTGTTATGTTCATGTGTATAAGGAAGATTATGTGTGAACGTATGATCATGTCTGCCTATATCTCATGGTTTAAGTTACTACACTAAAGATCCTTGTACGAGTGTCTCCGTGTCAGCATAGTTTAGGGTTATTAACCAAGATTTAAGTGTCGATTGTAGTTTGTGTTTATTCATTGGATATAGGTTTAGTATTTTATTTATTCTATTATATAAAATATTGCTTATGACTTTGTTGTGACGTTTTGCTAAAGTCGTATTGTGACGGATTGGAGGACATACCCTATCAGACCGACGCTTTTCTGTGAGAATACGAGGGTCATAAACTAGAGTTAAATGTTTTTTGACAACAGTTTGCTGAATAAACAGCTGTCTCACTGTCGGGACTGGTATGTCTCTATAAAGTTTCTCCGTAGAGTATTGATAAGGCTTTTTGAACATAACCTTCAGGACAGCTCTTTGTGCCCTTTCAAGTGGCAGTATAGTGGTCTTGGCTGCTCCACCCCATGAGGTGATTCCGTAGGTTATTATTGATTGTCCTAGCGCCTGGTAAACCATGAGTAGCGTTTTCTGATCAGCTGCATTACGTAATAGTTTAAAGATGTGTATCAGTTTCCTAACTCTGCCAGTTAGATTATCAATATGTTGTCGCCATTTTAGATACTGATCCATGTGGATACCGAGATACTTTACTTCCGTAGCTCTAGTTATAGTTTGACAGTCACAATTTGTAGTGCAATCTACACAGGAATGTGCTTTAACCAGGTAATCACTTAGTGAGGGAAGCGTTGAATTTTTATGGTCAAAAGTCATAAAGCTAGTCTTAGTAAGGTTAAGAGTAAGTAAGTGATCAGATAGCCAGGCTGATTGCAATTTCAGCATGGTGCTTTGTTTCGTTCCAAGTCCTACCATTTATGAAAAGTGCAGTGTCATCGGCGTAAGCATATACCTTGCAATTTTCGGAACGAAGTTCACAAAGATCGTTAATGTAGATGGTGAACAAGGTAGGTCCGAGAATACTTACTTGCGGGACACCATAATTTAGATTTAGTTCTGAACTCACATGATTTCCGATTTTAACAACTTGGCTTCTTCCCGATAGGTAACTCCTAAATAAGTCAAATGCTATACCTCGTATTCCCACTTTCTCCAATTTTGACTCAAGAATAGGTATAGAGACGGTATCAAAAGCCTTTGATAGATCTAAAAATATTGATAGACATTTCTCTTTTTTATCTTAACTATCTACAATACTTTGCACCAGGGTTAATACAGCATCTTCCGAAGACCTGTGCTTTCGAAAACCAAATTGGTTTTCCGAAATGATCTGCTTAGACTCCAAGTAACATGTAAGACGTCTATTTAGAGCCTTTTCGATAATCTTCGAGAAGGCTGGCAGGACAGATATTGGCCTATAATTACTAATAACATCTCCATCACCACTCTTGTGAATTGGATGGACGATGGCTTTTTTAAATATATCCGGGAAAATGCCTGCTGAGAAAGAGAGCTGACAGATATATGTGATTAGTGGGGCAAAGACATGAGCTGAGTCTTGTATTATGGAGGATGAAATACCATCAAAACCCACCGCACAGTCTCTCCGTAAAGATTTGATGAGTAGCACGACTTCACTGTTTTCGACATCGAATAAAACAAAGGAATCTCGTTGCGTAATGTTTAAAGTGTTTGTAGGTTTTGTTGTTAATTTATTCGTTTTAATTTTTGATGCAAGGGTATTTTCTATGTTTGTGAAGAACTGATTAACGGCGTTGACTGACAAAATTGGATTATCCTTTATATTTAGTCAATTATCTATTCTTGGAGATCTGGCTTTTTGATTTGAGATAGTTTTAACTGCTTCCCATGTCGCACGTGTATTATTTTTGGCCGAATGAAATAATTGTTGGTGGTAAGTAATTTTAATTCTTTTAAGTAATTTATTAATGAAGTTTCTATATCTTAAGTATGTAATTTTCAGGGTAATGTTATCGGGATCTCTTTTATGTGATTTATGCATTTTGTCACGATTACGAATGCATCTTATTAACCCTGGAGTGATCCAGGGCTTGATATTCCATTTGCTACGCTTAGCTTTAAGAACTATAGTGTTTTTATTAATTATGGAGGAAACGGATGTTACTAAATAATTTGCAGCAAAATTGACATCTTGTGTAAATAAAACTGGTGAAAAATCTGTATTTTCAATATCTTGCCGTATAGCGTCATAATTAATTTTATTATAATATGTGGGTATAAACTTAATTGATTTCTTAAGTGAGAGTAAAAGTAACGTAGGGCGATGATCCGTTACATAACTATGTATGATAAGAGTGACTGATCGTAGTTGTGATTTTAGTAGTATGTGATCTAAACATGTTTTATCCCTCGTTAACTCATTATGTGTTGGTGTTAAACCGTGACTCATCATGAAATTAATATATTTTTGTGACCGAGTATCATTTGTGTTTGTTTTAATATCAATATTTATATCTCCAGCTATGCATATGTTTTGATATATGTTTAAAGTTGAAAGTATCTCATTGAGACCGTTTAAAAAATTATCTGTGTGGCGATAAGAGGGCGATCTATAAATAGCCACTATAGCTACATCTAGTGCTTTGATTTTGCATACAATGCAGGTAAACTCTTTTATATTTGTAGGTATACTAATATCGCAATTAATTCCTTCCTTAATGTAGATTACAACCCCGTCGTTCTGATTATTTACAATACTGGTAAAGTGTGGAATGTAACCTTTTAAATATGGAGCACTAGAGATCTTTGAGCACCAGCACTCAGTTAATATAATAATATCGCAGTGTATTTTCATAGATACTAGAAGAACCTGCAACTCGTTAAAGTTTTTATTTATGCTACTTATATTTAAATGGAAAATTGATAACGGTTGACCCATTTTTGAGACATATTCGACACATTGATCTGGTGAGCACTGAAAAGACTGCAATGCATTAAATGTTTCAATTTCTGATGAAACTCTGTTTATGTCATTAGCCATTATCTAAAATAAGAATATTGTTAAGAAACAAAATTGATAGACAGAAACTGAAACAATTGTTATGGTGTAGAAAGAGTTGTAGCAAGCAGTGGATTAGCAATATACAATTATCAGTGCAACTTTGTTTATAGTATGTAACGTTATTGTTGAATAATGAAATGATAGGCAGTTTAAGTTTTTGTGACTTTACGTGTTTAAATGTGAGCTTAGTGTATATGTTTGAATGGGATATATTGAGATCCCAAAAAGGCAAATTTAATGGGCATATCCAACCACTCATTCCTCCTAAGCCGTGGTTTTTTAAATTTCGTGGTTTTGACAGAGCAACTACTTCCACAATTAACCATGCCACTACACCTGTCCACTTGGCCAAGCTCCGGATTAGGGACAGCTCGATCTGCGAGTGCGGTCTAGAGGAAGGAACGCTAGACCACCTTTTTTTCTCGTGTCCGAATTTGCAGCGTTCTTTGTACGACCTGATATTCCTGATCCTGATATCCCCCGTTCGGCCTGTATGAAGTATCTCCTCTCCCTTGCTTTTACCCCTTTTGTGAAAATTTTAGGCAGATTTATAACAATTAATCCTTTGAAATTTTAAATTTTGGTGCGGAAATTTCCCTTGTGTTGTTTCGTTTTGTTCCCTATAACTACTATTATTTTGTCATTTACACGTTTAAAGTATTTATATACACCTAAGCTATATATCCAACGATCTTATTTATTTGTCCCGTTTCCTTCTGTTTAGATACCACTGTTGGGATCATTGCAAGATTTACCGATCATATTACTCAGTACCGATCAGACTCCTTCGTTTATTGCTCTAACCACGGACATTGGCGAAAAATTCAATTCAATTCAATTTTATGAACATCGTTTGTTACCCTACTAATATTATAAAGGCGAATGTTTGTGACTTGTGTTTGTTACTGTTATTATGTTATTAATATTTATATATTTAATCAGGCAGGAGTTGCTATAACTAACAGTTGGCTGTATCCTGTGTTTCTATGTAATGTTGTTTTTCCTATTACTTAATAAAGTAAGTAGTAAAAAACTTTTTAAAAACAAACTTTTGTAGTGACACAGAACACAGAGCATCCAGATTATGAAACATTGAAGCCGTGCGCCAGCACGCTCTAGCGCACGTCCGCGCGCCAGTAAGGAATTCGTGAAATCAACCGGCGGCAAGTAGTCTTCACTGCGACCCCGCAAGGGGCGCGTGGTATCGGGCACTGGGATGCTTCCCTTCTGCGAGGCTTCATTCGCAGTACCTGGACAGGCACCGGTCCTGGGAGCGGGGGTTTTTGGTCCCCTTTGGCTTGTGACGCCGGTAGACCGCTAGACTTCACGCGGCCAGGCGGTCGACCCGTGCCGGGTGAGATCACTGGTTACCCAGTGAAGGCCCGGCTCCGAGTGACCAGCGACGGGGCGGCGACTTTCCTGCGACCTCAGAATGAACCGGCGGAGTGCGGCCCGCCGTTCTTATACTAGCCTATACTGCCCCTATTTACGCGGCGACGCCTTGCAGCGCCACGCGATTAAACGACGAACTAATTAGTTAGTCATTCATTCCTGAGCGATAAGCCGACGACCGATGCATCTTTTATGCAAAAAATATTAGAATTCAATTAATTTTTTAAGCATTTTGTACGCTTACTTTTTCTAAAGATTTTAGATCGGAAAAAGAGAACATCTAGAACGGGACTTGAACCCGCGACCAGTCCCTTACAGGGGGAATGCTCTGACCAGCTGAGCTATCTAGACACGTCCCAGATATTCCAGTGCAGTGCTTCCTTATTTTGTGAATGACGAATACTTTCTTCACGAAGACTTATATTTATGTATATTGGGTGACCTAAAGGATTTGTTGACTGCAAGTACTTCAACCGGGGCAAAGCACACGATGTGCAGCAATACATCGAGCGATAGCCAAGTTCGTACCAGTATTCTCCGGGAACTACGAAGTGTGGCCCACATACAAGGACTTATACGAGTCACTAATTCACAATTGCACTACATTAACCGATGTTGAGAAATTACATTACTTAAAAATTAGTCTCACGGGCGAAGCGGCGTCACTGCTGAATCCCATAAAAGTAACTGCTGCTAATTATCATATGGCATCGGGTATGCTGGTGCATCGATATGAAAACAGGCGTCTAATAGTGAATGCATTACTAAAGCGTTTATTTACCCATAAAAAGTGCACCAATCAATCGGCGGCTCAGTTGAAATCACTTCTGGATACTACTGGGTCTGGGTCTGAAAAATCTGAAAGTGTCTACCGTATCCTGGGATCCAGTAATCGTATTTCTGGTTGTGCAAAAGTTGGACCCGGAGTCACATAAAGAGTGGGCAGAAGCTGCTTACTCGGCGAATTCAACAGAGTTATCTACATGGAAAGAAATGAGTGAATTTCTGGAGGCCAAATTCCGAACGCGTGAGCAGGTTACCCCCACCACTCATACGAAACCCATTAAAGAACGTGTTTTTCATACGATGACCGCTGAAAATGAGAAGCAAAAATCATGTGCCCTGTGTAAGGACGCGCACACACTGTGTCACTGTGACGTATTCAATAAAATGACAATTAGCGAACGAGGTGATCACGTAAAAGCAAATAAACTCTGTTTTAACTGGACCTAGTGAACCTAGGAGTGGGACATTCGGTATTCAAATGTCGCATGCCAATAACTTGCCGCATTTGTGAGAGACGACATCACACCCTTCTACATAAACCCAAGAACATGGACTCGCCGACCTCTCCGGTAGAAGTACAACACCCAACGTTGTCCAGCCAAGCAGATGTAGAAGAGAAGAAAGTTCATACGATGGTAGCGTCTCACTATAACGCTGGGCAGAAGACAGCTCTATTAGCTACTGCAGTAGTGATTTTGAAAAGCAACCATGGCTATACTACTGTTCTTAAAGCGCTAATAGACTCAGGATCTCAAGCATGCTTCATAAGCGAAAAGGCAAACCGAATCCTTAATCTAAAAAAATGGTCAGTTAATCTGATCGTCTCCGGCATGGAATCTATTAAAGTGAAAGTCAAGCATGAAGTCAAGGTTCAAGTTTTATCACGATGGGAAAGCAACTTCAACTTACCAATTAGAGCCTACGTGATGTCCAAGCATTTGACTTCAAACGTACCCTCAAGCACCATGATGGAGACTCATTGGCCACACCTAGCAGGCATCCAACTTACAGATCAAAATTATTATGCATCGGAACCTATCGATCTGTTATTGGGTGTAGATGAATACGCAGCAATATTGCTTACCTGGGATGGATCCTGATGGGTGGAATAATACTGAAACACAATGCGCGTGAGAAATCATTGACGGCCATGAAGCAAGAAGTAGTTATAGAAGATTTACTGAAAACTATATGGGAAGTTGATATAGAACCTAAACGGATCCTAACACAAATGGAACAATTATGCGAAGACATATTCAAGAAGACACACAAGCGAGACAAGGATGGAAGATATATAGTGAAATTGCCCTCTAATACTACGCAACCCAAATCAACAGAAGGCAATTCACTAGAAATAGCAAAAAGAAGATTATCACAATTAGAAAGAAGATTTAATCAAGATGCAGAACTTAAACAAGAATATACAAAGGTTATAAACAATTACAAAGAACTAAAGCATATTGAAGAAGTACCGAAAGAAGAATTACAAAACAAATCAGTATACTTGCCACATCATGCAGTGGTACGTAGTGATAAGGAAATAACGAAGACACGTGTCGTGTGTAAGAACTCCAACGGTGTTTCACTCAACGACGATGACGACGACTGATGATCAGGTCCAGTCCTACAAGAAGACTTAAGAAATAAAATCATTAGATCGCGAACACACGCCATTTACTTCGTAGCCGACATTGAGAAAATGTATCGGATGATCTGGACAGATAAGGAAGACACAGATTTTCTGAGAGTTCTTTGGAGAAATGATCCATTAGAAGATATAAAGCATTATAGACTCTTGACTGTGACATTTGGGACCGCTTCTGCACCATATCTTGCTGTGAAAACACTCATGCAATTAGCTGATGACGAAGGTGACAAGTATCCGGAAGCCGCTAGTATGCTGCGCGAGGATTTCTACGTCGATGACGTAATGTCAAGAGGGGATACCCTAACAGAAGCTATACAACTCAGTCAAGATCTAACAAATCTACTTCAATTGGGTGGCTTTGAACTGAAAAAATGGTCATCTAACAACGGTGCTTTTATGGAAACGATCAACCCACAAGATAGATCATCCAATGCACATCTGGAACTGAACGTTAACGGAACAGTAAAAGCACTAGGTATCCAATGGAATTTAGGAACTGATAAATTTAAATATAATTTGAACTTACCTCCTATTCACGACATCATCACAAAACGAAGTATTCTCTCCGACATTCAAAAGTTGTTTAATCCGCTTGGATGGATTGCGCCTTGCCTAGTAATGGCCAAAATTTTAATTCAGCAGCTCTAGCTCGAGAAGGTTGACTGGGATCAAGCTTTGAATAAAAACCTAGCAGAAAAATGGGCTACAATACGATGTGATCTCCAAAATGTAAATGAAATTTATATAAACAGATGGATGGGCACGTCAAAGTCTACTAAAGATTCTATAGAAATCCACGGATTTAGCGACGCTTCCATAAAGGCATATGGTGCAGGCTGTGGTGTACTGCAGAGTGAGAAACCCAGATGGCACGTTCAAAACTGCTATCATTGCTGCAAGAACCCGGGTTGCTCCCCTGAAAACGATATCTTTACCCCGGCTAGCATTGTGTGCAGCCTTGCTTCTGTCTAGACTTCTCAAACAAATAGCGCAAACAATAATGTGCACGACACAAATAGACTATAGACACATGTGCCAGTGACACGTAGATTAAGTAAGCGTGAATATAACGAATAAATTATGAAAATGTTAGATTTACGTAAATTAAAACGTAATTATGTAATAACTTTGATATTAAGCTAAGATAAATGGCTTACTACTGTTAGGAGTTAGTTTTCTGAGTAATTAAGTATGTTAGAGCCAAATTTAATAAAGAAAGTACATTCCCCGAAAAGCATAATTGCAAATATAATTACGTAAATGCATTACTCAGAATCTAACATAACTTCGTATAAATAGGAAATACGACTTTGTATATTAGTATGTAAGTTTAATTACACCCCGCGACTGCCTCCCACTCCGTAAGAAGCGAATATGCGCTCCCCCGGCTGGGGCCATTTTATTATATAGTAGCTCGCGGGAGGCAGGGCCCATATATAAGTCTGAGGGGTCAATCCGCCCGTCATTCAGTAGCCCGACGTCGCACGGTACAGATGTAAGTACCTATCGTCGTGCAAGTCTTATTGCTACCAATGTACATATATGCTATGTAATCAATATGTAAAACATAAGTTCTATAAATAAATGGAAATGCGGAGGTGAGGTAATTTGGATCGCGGGCCAGCACTACAAAAGACTATAAAAGCAGGGACCATTTGGTAGGAAATTATGGACATGGAGCAACAAGTAGACAACAAGAGTCTCTCAAGGAACAAGGAAGCTCAACAGGAAGTAGTAGATCAAGAGTAGTGCTGGGCCAAGTACATCCGATGCCTCACTGACGTCAATGAAGTCCACCCATCCAAGTGTTTCATTCTTCGACTCAACATCCATCAAATACAGTCCACTGAAGGCGACCGCGAAGTAGTGGCAGTCTATTTGGAACCTTATCAGGTCATAGTCTGTTACGAACCACGGTCCTTAACATTGGTCCTTCGGAGCCGAATAAAGTACACGGTCCTTCGAAGATCCAGGTCAACTTCAAGTAAACTGCCAGCCGTAGACGTTTCATCGTTCTTCAACTAAGGGAGAAGTGACAGTCTATTCGGAACCTTATCAGGTCATAGTCTGTCACGAACGTCTATGGTCCATTGGAACCGGGTCGAAGGGTAGGAATAAAGTCCACGATCCGTCGGAATTCCAGGTAAGTATAAACTTGAAGAAAGAAGAATGGTTCTCACCAGGGATGGAGGGAAGCGTCGTCAGGAAGAGGAACCGGCATCAGCATCAGCACCAGTACCAAGATCAGTACTACACCCTGCGGCCACGAAAGAGGCCAGAAGTTATGCGGACAGTGGTGCGTCGGAAGCCACAGTCAGCACCGAGCAGACCACGTCCAGCACAACTGTGACTACCGAAGAGTCAGGGACGACAGAAAAAGGATCGCCCCACACCCGCGCTGTTGTATATGGAGAGCCTAGCTCACAGCGCACCATGCGTACTCGACCAGAAAAACAGACAGACTGCGTAATTTTTTAGAGGGAAGTTCGCCGGCCTTAATCAGGTTCACCTCATTAGGGAAATGGATACTTTGAACAATTCGAATAACAAATTTTTCAGCGGTTTGAATATTTTCAACAGCGTCCTGACTACATAATCTATTCGTAAATTTAAGAATACAAATGAATGTACGCAATAGCTTGTTCCATGAGCTGATGCGATCAGCTATGGCTGCTAAAGCATGCGGTTCAGCCTTTGAAGTTTCGGCCACAAATGCCTTGGATTTCAAATCTGGTAATGTATCCCACTCAGTTGGGATGAATTTTAAGGGCCATTCATTTATCGGCTGATGAAGCCAAGTAGGGCCGTCCCACCAGAGCGAATGTGCAATCAAATCTGATGGCAGCATTCCGCGTGAAAGACTTGGACACGAGGTCACGCCGCTCCACCAGTTCAAGAAAGAAGAAGGAACTGGAGGTCAAACAACGCTTGGCAGAACTGAAGCTCAAGCAAATACAAGCCGAAGCAGAGATAGAACAGATCCGTCTACAGCGGCTACTGCAGGACGAGAGCAGCGACGACGGGTCTGAGGAAGATCTGGCATCGGTACGTATTAACACGTGGCTACAGAAGGATGACGCTGCGGCACCCAACCTGAAGGAAAAGGGGCAAGACATCGAGGAAAACACTCAGACCAGCCTAGATAGGGGTCAACTAGTGGAGAAGTGTCAAACCCAGGAAAAATCAGAAGGAAGTGCCCCAGTGAAGAACTCCGTGATCGATGTAGCTACGCTCACCGTGGCCCTATCCCAGGCTATGAGATGCAACAGGGAGCCGCCCAAGTATATACGAGAACTACCGATCTTCAGCGGCAGCAGCACAGAATGGCTCGCCTTCAAGACTACGTATGAAGAATCGGGTATATACTTCACGAAGAACGAAAATATCGCAAGAATAAGGAAAAGTTAACGTGGACTCGCACAAGAAGCAGTCGAGTGCCTAATGCTGAGTCAACCTGACCCCGAGGTGATCATAAGGGCCCTCGAGAGAAGATTTGGTAGACCAGAAGCACTCATCCACGTCGAGATGGAGAAGCTCAAGACTCTTAACAAAGTGACCGATAACGCCAAGGACATCTGTATCTTCGCTGGGAAGATAGCAAACATCGTGGGAACCATAGAAGCCTTGAGGAAGCCGCACTACCTACACAGTCCAGAGATGTGCAGAAGTATCATCGAGAAACTCACACCTATACTCCGAAACAAGTGGTACGACTTCGCTGCAAAGAAGAAAGAAGACATACCAGAACTGAAGAAAATATCTATGTTTCTGTCAGAAGAGGCAGACAAGTGCAGCTCCTACGCGCTCCCAGAGGTGAACCACACAGAAGACAACAGAAGAACCGGTTATCGTCCTCAAAGAAGCAGAAGAGTTGAACAGACGCTCACCATCAACAAGAAGACATCAGAAGAGAGATGTCCACAGTGTAGCAGGGATCATAAGCTACCTGACTGCAAGCAGTTCATCGCCCTAGACAACACCGCGAGATGGGAAACAGCCAAGAAGAATAGAGTCTGTTTTCGCTGTCTTCGAAGTAACCACCGACGCGCCACATGCAGAGCACCGGCCTGTGGGAAGAACGGGTGCCAGATAATGCATCACCGACTACTGCATCGCGATATGCCGCCAAGATACCGTGAAGAACAGAAGGAAGACATCACGACCTCAACGGCAGAAGTAGCCACAGCAGCAGTTCCCCGCAGTCAGCGCAAGGCCTACCTCAAGATGGCACCAGTAACACTAAGAGGACCAAGCGGTAGCGTCAATACCTACGCCTTATTGGACGAGGGAAGCACAATCACGCTAATAGATGAGACCATAGCCGACGTCATCGGGGCAGACGGACCAACCAAGGAGATCTGCATCCAAGGTGTAAACAGTGAAATGAAGCACGAAAGCAAGACAGTGAGTTTATTCATCAAAGGGAAGTACGCCGATGAAGAGTACGACTTAACCGCCCGCACCATGAACCGACACTGCCTACCGGTACCGGTGTGAGCACCTCGAGGTGTGGGTCCGATGACCCACACCTCGAGGTGCTCACACCGGCACATTTTTTAATGTCCAGTCCGCTTACCTATTTGCCTTCTTCTGAACTGACAGAGGAAGGTATTAATCTAAAAAACCGCAAGAGGCTTCTGGATCAGTTGGTATTGGGTTATTGGAAAAAATGGCGCGTGGAATACTTAAATACGTTACAAACTCGACAGAAGTGGTGTACGCCTGATCGTCCGATAGAGATCGGCATTATTGTCCTCTTGGGTCAAGATAACGTACCACCTTTATCGTGGCCACTCGGCATTATAACCGAAGTGTTCCCTGGTACAGATGGCATAGTTCGAGTCGCGTCTGTCAAAACCGCGTCAGGAATTTATAAACGTCCTGTAACTAAGCTGTATCCGTTGCCAACCCAATAAAATCTATTTAAATTACCTTAATACTTGTTTTTCAACCGCATTTTAATTTAATATTTATTTAAATAATTTCGTGATTAAGCCTCAATCGGTCTCCCTATGGATATCTGCTTGGGTTATAATAATAATATAGATTTTACGCTATTTACTGTTTCATCTGCTGTAACGGTTCATTAATATTATCAGAGTGCCTTACATTTATGAAACTTAACCGCTTAGATCGGAATTACCTCATTACCTAGCTCCCCCTACTTAGCTATGGACCTTGTCAAGGCGGGGAGCGTGTTGTGGCGGGTGCTTATCGATCCGATAGTTTGTCCGAGCAAATCTTATTGAATATGAGGGTACTTGCGACGGCATGGTATGCGGGTATTTCGAGAAAGAGAGATTGGCAGTGCCGCGCGCGCCACCTCTCGACCGCACCAGTCTCGCTTCGACATTCCTACAAATTAGAGGTCTGAGCAGCTCATCGCATCACGAGCATCTACTATAGTGCAAGTGTCACAAGCATCCCGACACCTGGATCAGTTGGTGGCCACCAACAAATCACCAGAGGAGCAGCGCGCGGTAAGTGACTTCTCTTTACCCGTGTACCTAAGTGTTTTATTGTGCCCATATTGTTCCTTAGGGATTGCTTCGAATAGACAAGTTGGATCGATACGCACTCCACGTATTTGTCGTAATAGTTCTTCAAACCGCGAAAGGGGATCGGATTATTTACACATCTGGCCATCCCAGATTGCTTTGGCTTAGAATATTGATTTTTTCACAGCTCCAAGGGACAGTAGACCTGAGTATTAGATATAAATTTTAGTTTGATACCTCCACGCGTTCCTGAGAAAAACAGTCTTGACAGACGGACGGACGGACAACGAAGTGATCCTATAAGGGTTCCGTTTTTTCCTTTTGAGGTACGGACCCTAAAAACCGCCCAAGTGCGAGTTGGACTCGCATACCGAGGGTTCCGTACAAACCTGATTATAGACCTGAGTATTTGATATGAATTTCAATTTAATACATCTACGCGTTCATGTGAAAATAAGTACCTAGTAACTTTAAACTTTCAAAAATATTTTTTATTGTATGATGTAACTAAAAATTTACGGTTTTCGCAATTTTTCCTTTATCTGTACTATAAGACGTTACTTCGTACCAAATTTCAAGATTCTAAGTTCATGGGACCCCTGTAGGTTTTGATTTCCGTGTGAGTTTCGAAAATTTGCGGCATAAACGGCTGTATCTTTTGATTGCTTGGGCTTAGAAGTTTGATTTTTTCACAGCTCCAAGGAACAGTAGACCTGAGTATTAGATATAAATTTCAGTTTGATGCCTCCACGCGTTCCTGAGAAAAACGGTCTTGACAGACGGACGGACGGACAACGAAGTGATCCTATAAGGGTTCTGTTTTTTCCTTTTGAGGTACGAAACCCTAAAAATGGTCTTAGACATGACAGCTGTGGGTTTGGGTCATATGGTTTTTTGATATGTTAAAATATACCTTATTCAGAGTAGGTACATTAGATCTGGGGTGCTTGGTTGGGGACCTACACGCGGTGCACCCTGGGCAACGGAGACGGCAGCGCCTCTCTCCTAGGGTGGGAGAGACGCTGCCACCTCCGGCCAACTCCGACCGAGGCGGGGACGGCCCTGTTGAGGGCTGTTCGGAAGCTTTCCCCGTGTCCCTCTGATTAGCAGATGGCACAGTGGAGAGCAAGTAAGTGGGCCATCTCGAAACCGGAGAAAACCAGGGTCAGTCGGGGTGCGAGGGATATGCTCTATGGGTAACCTTACACCCCGGCGTCTTAAGACCCGAGACGGCGTGCGGTTTTAGTCGGTGCAAGCCCGACATAACCGCCCCCGCTGGCTGGCGGAGGGGTATCCGAAGGGATTTCCGCACGAAAAAAGAAAAAGAAAAAAAAAGGTACATTATTCTCTCTCTCTCTCTCTCTCTTAAATGCTGCCTTACTCTAACCAAAGATTGAGTGAGACTTCACATTTTAATATGTACCAAAAGAATAAACGAGACGTACGTTAAACTTACACCTACTTAAATTGCAATTTGCGAACAACAAAAATAATCGCGAGCGATCTTCGTCAAAGATAAAAATAGGATCAGCGCATGCGCAACACGGAATCTCCTCACAATATGGCACAAAGCTTGTAGTTTGAATGCTAGTAATTTCTGTTGTAAATAGCAGCTTTTGAAATGTTATAGTTCTAAATAGGATATCAAAATATTTTCAATTAATGTATCTGCAAAGAGAAAAAATAATGTCGGTATGTAAGTTTTACATTTAAATAAATATTATTTGTAGTAGTATTCTAATTAGGAACTAAGCAGACACCAAAGTAGATAGTAATGCCTTCCTTAAATGATATCTATGTTAAACAGCTATATTTATTTATTTATGGAGGTCCAACAGCTTATTCAACTAGAGTAGTACATTAGATTACATATTATTAAGCCAATTATAGGTCCTCGCGTATAGAAATACATTTGAAGTTGCGTACATTAAAAATAGTTTACGAGATATGATACAATTATCTGGTTACATTTTCAATATCTGTATTACTCTGCTATATTAGTAACAACTTACTGTCAACACTGCACTATAGCTTAAGATGAAAATACCCTTCGCTGATGTATCGCCTTGCCACGGGGATACTAGTATTAAATAAGTCTAGATCAAGATCCTTTGAGATGGTGTTAAAGCTAGTGCTCGCGCGATTGAGAAAGGAGTTCTGTCTGTAGTTAGTGGAACAAAAGGGTACATACAATGGTTTTAAGTTTCTGATTACCTTGGGCGGTGTGTTGATGTTCAATTTTTGCAATAATTCGGGACAGTCAATTTTGTTGGAGGCAATTTTCAACAAGTAGGTAACAAATGTCAGCTATATTTCTGCGATAGGAAAAAGGCAGCAAATGATTTTTTTTACAGAGTCTTAAATAGTCGGAAGATTTGAACGGCATTTTTAAACGATAACAGACATATTTTAGAAATTTAATTTGGATTCTCTCAATTCTTTCGTCGTATGTGTCATAACGGGGGTTTCATACCTGTGATACATATTCTAATATACTTCTAACGAAAGTACAATAAAGAATTTTCCATGTTTTGGCGTTCTTAAAGCTGATGAACGCATTATAAAGCCAAGCACCCTACAGGCTCTCGCTACTATGTGATTATATTATATCGCTACGATACTCATCGTAAAGCAATTGCGAGTCATGAACAACACCTAAGTCCCTCACAGAATCAGCTCTAGGTAAGGAGTTCCCTTTGATTGCGTAGATGGTTGTTATGATGATGTTCTTTTTTCGACTATATGTCACAACTAGGCACTTGGAAAGATTGAGATCGAGTCCGTTAATGTGACAGCACTCATCAAGGCGTGTGAGGTCAGACTGCAGTAATTCGGCATCGATCTCTGACGCAACAGCAGCACATATCTTCATATCATCCGCAAAACACAATAATTTTGAATTATGAAAGCAAGTTTCGATATCGTTAACAAATATTGTAAATAACAGTGGAGCCATCAGGGAGCCTTGAGGAATTCCGCTTGGGATGGGTACCCAGCTTGAGATATAGTTATTTATAACTACGGCTTGAGATCTGTTATTAATATACGATGAGAACCACCTGAGCAGGTCGCCCTTTATTCTTATTTTTTATACAAAAAGTAGTATTTTATATATATAACATAACATAAACATAACATAAACTCACGCCTATATCCCCGAAGGGGTAGGCAGAGGTGCTAGCACCCACATTTCGCCAGTTTATGTTTAGGTCCCAATGTAACAGGTGGCGAGCCTATTGCCATTAACCGGGCACTTATAAACCTGCGATAAATACACACATAACTTCGAAAAGCATCGAAAAGTCATTGGTGTGTGCCATGGTAAAACCTGGGATCGAACCCGAGACCTCGTCTCAGCAGTCCATTACCCATACCACTAGGCTACAGCGGCTTTTATATATATATAAAAGTAATATTTTATATTATATATATTATGTAACATATTATACACATATCTTAATGCTAAATGCTTAATGCAATATTAAGTTTAAGGCTAACACTTATATCTTAATATAAGTGTTAGCATTAAGCCTAGCCTACTTAATTTTTCAGAAAATTCGTGTGTTGTAAGTATCCTAGATACTTATACTAGATGGCAGAAATTAACTCTTTCCGTGTTCAATTACTACAGAAATTCTTATCTCATCTACCTATATGTATCTACATAGATAAAATACTAACCTGTTACTAACGATCTCCATACTCACACCACGATACCTTCTCATTTTATTAACCGACTTCAAAAAGGAGGAGGTTCTATGTTCGCCTGTATCTTTTTCTTTTTGTATATTTTTATGTGCATCGGTGCCGACGATGGGGTGGGCGTGTCGCAATCGGACCGACTAAACCACACGGTGTCCTTCCCAATTGTCCATTGCCGGGCACCCCGGGTAAGCCCTCGAAAGGATAACCCCAGGGTTACCGGCGGACTTTGGCCGCCACCGCAGCTTCGCCTGGTGGGGTCGGGTTTTATCCCGCGTCGGTGAGGTGGCAGGCGTGTGTAAGGACACACACAACACGCCATGTAGCAATAATTGAAGTAAAATTAGTATATTAATCCTCAAAGCACAAAGTTAATATATTTCATATTCTGTTTAATATTTATGAAAGGCTTCAGAGCTAAGGTGATCCGTGAATTAGAATTTGTTAGGCTACTTTTGTCGTTGACTGTACAAAGGACGGCCTTATCGCTAAACGCGATTTCTTCCAGGTAACCTTAGGATGGACTGGAATTTTTCACACGCACAGAGCAATCAAACGGCTTCTGTGGTGTAGCGGTAGAGCGTTCGACTGCTCAGTACAAATATTTGTGTGCATAAATATGATTGCATTGGTCTAAGTTCTTTTATGTATAATATGTATGTATTTACAAAAAAAAGTTTTATAAGTACTTATGTATATCCACATTCTACTTTGGGTCTAGATAGCGCTGTATATAATGTCGTAGAAAGTTTCTTTATTAAGTTTCTTTTCCGAAGACTGAGAATGTACCTGTATGAGGTTTTATTACCTTGTTTTTTTTTTCTTGCGGATACCCCCCCGCCGGACAGCGGGGGCGGTGATGTCGGGTTTGAACCGACTAAAACCGCACGCCGTCTCGGGTCTACAGACGCCGGGGTGTAAGGTTGCCCATAGAGCATATCCCTCGCACCCCGACCGACCCGGGCCATCTCCGGTTTCGAGACGGCCCCCTTCGGGTTTTAGAACCACGGTGTCCCCGTCTTGCTCCGGTTTGGGGGAGGGGCGCTAGTCACCCCACCGTCCCGGCCTGCTTTTGCTGGGGTGACAGGCGGCCTCACCTACCACCCCCAGGCCTGCGCTCATGGAGGACGGAGGTCGTTAAGCGACCTCCGGCGTCTGAGTCGCCTGCGACGCGCGGCGAACATGTTGCGGGCTCGGCGCGCTCCGCCATCCCCTTCGCGAGCATTGCATGCTCGCGGAAGAGGTTTTATTACCTATATTATGGGAAAATTTATGGGGTTGGGTTGGGGTGTATGTTGGGTAACCTCGACTGGGTGCTGCGCGATACGTTGCTCGAGGGTGTCAGCATAGTGTGCTATGCTGACGACACCCTCGTTATGGCACGGGGAGCAACGTACCGAAGCGCGAAACTGAAGGCCACGGCAGGGGTTGCTCTAGTCGTGGGTCGAATACGGCGGCTGGGACTCGAGGTGGCACTCCACAAATCCGAGGCTATGTGTTTTCACGGGCCTCGGAGGGGGCCACCTGCGGGAACCAGCATAACCGTAGGGGGCGTAAGCATCGGCATCGAGCCCACGATGAAGTACCTTGGGCTCGTACTCGATAGCCGATGGGACTTCGGACCTCATCTCCGAAGTCTGGTCCCGAAACTGAGGGGGGCTGCAGCCGCGCTATCGCGGCTGATGCCCAACGTTAAGGGACCCAACGCCCCCACTAGGAGACTGTACCTGGGGATCGTGCGAAGCATGGCCCTATACGGGGCCCCCGTATGGGCGGAAACTCTGGCGGCCCGCAACGTAGCTGTTCTAAACAGCCCGTTAAAGGCGATGGCCGTCAGAGTCATCAGGGGGTATCGCACGATCTCCGTCGAGGCAGCATGTCTCCTAGCCGGGACCCCTCCATGGGACCTGGTAGCGAGAGCCCTTGCGCTGCTGTACCAGTAGCGCAAGGAGGCGCTGGAGCGGGGTCATAGGCCGGAGTCCCGAGAAATCAGGGCTCAGCGGTCCCTGCTCCGCCAGGAACTCATGGAGACATGGAGGGTGCGACTTGAGCACCCAAGGTGGGGGGAATCCACTATTGCGGCGGTGAGACCGATCATGAAGGAGTGGTTGGAGAGGGACCATGGGGACCTCTCCTACCGGATGTGCCAGATGGTTACCGGACACGGATGTTTCGGTAAGTATCTGTGGCGCATCCACCGGGAGACAACGCCGCAGTGCCAGCACTGCGAGGATCCTGGCGAAGACACGGCGCTCCACACCTTGGTGGAGTGCCCTGCGTGGGCGAGTCAACGCCGGGATCTCGTTGCGGTCCTGAGCGTGGATGTTCTCTCGTTGGAGACCATGGTGAGGGCCGTGGTCTCCGACGGGAGCAAGTGGCACGCCGCCGCCTCTTTCTGCGAGCAGGTAATGCGCGCGAAAGAGACGGCGGAGAGGGAGCGGGAGAGAACCCTGCCCCCCGAGTTCCGCAGTCTGCGGCGAGGACGCCGCAGACTCATCTACGCCCGGGACTACCGACCTCCATGATCGGGGCCTGAGGACGGCAGTTGGCCGACTCGCCGTCCTTACAGAAGCAGGCCGTGGCGGTGGCGTGTCGTGTGTGCCCTACACACGCCTGCCAACTCACCGAAGCGGGATAAAACCCGACCCCACCAGGCGAGGCCGCGGTGGCGGCCAAGGTCCGCCGGCAACCCTGGGGTTATCCTTTCGAGGGCTTACCCGGGGTGCCCGGCAACGGACACTTGGGGAGGACACCGTGCGGTTTTAGTCGAGACACGACATAACCACCCCCGCTGGCCAGCGGGGGGGAATCCGAAGGGATTTCCGCACGTAAAAAAAAAAAAAAAAAAAAAGGGAAAATTTACCCTTGATGGTGATAAATCACCCATGATTTGTGGTGCCTTTATCGGGTTTTGTTTTTTACACGTCACACAAAGACGTAACCTCTTTTTTACGGCCCTGTTGCCACCAAGTAACCAATACTTTTGCCTTATAAATGATGTAGTAAGTTTAGCATTCCGTGAAAAGTAGTTTCATGCGCTTGATCGATGATAAGCTCTGCTAATCGGTTATTCGGGATAATCAATGGGTGCTTCATTTCCGGGTCCATATTGGCGTGTCTTAATCTACCACCTACTCTCAGTAGACCATTGTACCCCCCCCGTTCTTAACCCTATACCCCCTTTAATAAATTCTTTTTCCCTACTCCTGCTACTCCTCCTACTTCTCCGAAACCAACTTATTCCCTCCTCTCTTTTCACATTTCCTGTCCTAGATAACTACCTATACCTACCACTCATTCACTCCTCTCTTACAGCTATCCTAATTCCTATTCCACCTACTTGTTATCATGTATGATTCATTCAAATAACTCACCAACCTACTTAAACTCACTGAATAATTGTACTTATTTCTAATAAACTTGGCCTGTGATCAATCTAGTGGTTAAAAGGAACCCTTATCATGATACCTAGTATCCCTAGTTCTATAAAGGTGAAGAATGCTGACTCTTATCTCAAACCTACGATAACCTAATTCCAACTATATGTAATCGCAAATCCCAATTAATTTACCCTTCCACATTAAACTTTAAACCTATTTTGTTCGAAACATTATCATATAAATTCATCAATAACCTTTCCTTACAACCTACCTTTCAACCTAACCAATACGTACCTATTTCATTTTTATCTAATTACACAGCTTCTATTGACACTATATTAAACCATGAAATAACCAAATAAGTCTTCCTAAACCATCTAGTCGTAAGTAGTTCAAAAGCTTACACTACGTGCGCGAACATAAGTAGGTACTTCCTTAAATAATCAACACAGTCTCATTTAAGTAGGTATCCCAAAATTAGAACCTATTCCTTCCGTATTTACTAACAATCCTCCAAATTTCATTATACTTACACAAATTCCTTCCGGATTAACCTAATGTCCTTGGTGACCTTGACGGGAGCGGATGGAAACAACCTATACTAATTCATTCGGCCCAACCTAACATGCAACAAACAAAGTCCTTCCTCCATAATCTCCGTAATATCTTTTAGTGACTTTTATGGGAGTGGATGGAAATAACCTATACTAGAAAATATATATTAGGAACCGAAGCATTCCGGTCATTTACCTCGTTTATTTAGATACCTATAACTATTTGCAACTACGTAGGTACCTGCAGTTCGCCGCTTTAATCATTCACTGCTTCTCTCGTATCGATTTTATTAAGTACTTATAACAATATCAGTTGAATTAGAACCTACTAATTCCTCTTCCTATAATGCTTACTACTTTAACCTAGTACCTTGAACGACAAGAACATGTAGGTTATATCTAGACGTTTTTAATAACTTCATTTAGACTACTTCTTTATGAATTAGAACTTACTAATTCTTCTTCCTATAATGCTTACTCCCTTAAACTAGTACTTTGAACGACAAGAATATGTAGATTATATCTAGATGTTTTTAATAACTTCATTTAGACTACTTCTTTATTGATTGGAACTTACTAATTCTTCTTCCTATAATGCCTACTTATTCTGAGGTTATCTACCCGAGGTGCTTGCTCATTATAACTATTTCTTTCCTATACAACAGTACCTAGTTAGGTATCCCCCCCCCCCCCGAGGTGGTGACCCCTAAACAATAATACCTAGTTATATTGGATTTTCCCCCCGAGGTGGTGGCCCCATATCACGCCAGCCACAGTAGGACCCTTCCACTTGTATTGTTTAAAGGTATATCGTGGTCCTTCCTATGTCTAAATAGGCATTAGAAGATTTTCATACATCTTCCCCCTATTACACCGAGTCATCCGGTAAATATAATTCCCCATACTCTATTCAGAGCAAACATGAACCTGACAGAAGAACATACAAATCTTACCGCCATAATGTTTTGATTATATTCCGTAGTAACTTACAGCGCCGCGCTTAAGCAGCTTTAAATATTGTTCATGAATAACATGTATTTCGGTGTGATACTTCACTTGTTTTTGAAATGTAAGACGATAAATTGAGTCAGTACTCAGCTTGGATATTAACACAAACTGTTTTATTATGAAACTAACAAAGGAGTAATCTTTTCCTACTGCTAGCTATTATAGCAAACGACAGCGCCCCTCGCTCAAGCCGCTTTAAATACTATTCACGAATAACATGGATTTTGGTGTGATACTTCACTTGTTTTTAGAATGTTAAACGATAAATTGAATCTGTACACAGCTCGTACATTAACATATATTGTGTAATCTTATAAAAGGTGCTAGTAACCAATTCACTTCAGAATAATGTGGTTTCAAAGGTTTATTGTAAAGTATAATACACTCTCAGATCACATAAACGAATTGGTATAACTGACCCATGATATAGGGTTTTAGTATACAGGAATTACACTCCCGGGGTTCTAGATTCGAGCAGTATCCACTTGGATAAGGTTCCCAACTACCGTGAGATGGCTCTTTGAACCCTGATTCGAACACATGCAAAGAGAGATAATCACTGAATTCAAATATAAAAATCACTCTTGGTCAATCAGTTATTAGCAGATATCGTAGGCGTTATTACCCAAGTTTTAGTGTAATTAATATTTAGTCTTGGGTGTGGTTACTTTTGATTATATATAACCCGGCTTTGTACACAATCAACACTTCTTAAAAGAATCACTAAAATTTCACTGTAGATCTCACTTCCACCATTTTTACACACTGTATCACCACTCTTACGTGAACTACAGCAGTAGTAGCCTACCTATATACCATCGAATAGTTCATATGGCTCTTTGGAACCGACTAAAACCGCACGATCAACCGATATAGAATATGATATTAATAATGGTAATTTACCTACATACCATCGAATAGTTCATATGGCTCTTTTGAACCGACTAAAACCGCACAATCAATCGATATAGAATATGATATTAATAATGGTAGTTTACCTACATACCATCGAATAGTCCCTATGGCTCCTTTTTGAACCGACTAAAACCGCACGATAAATCGATATAAAACATGATATTAATAAATTTTACTAAGCAGACTTTGAAATAGACTAGGTTTCCTACGTTCGTTGTGATGCCTAAGATTTTCACTAAACAAATGAGTGTACCTACCTATATACCTACAAAATCTAATCCCTGTATTTACCTTTCAAAACCCATTGTATTTTACTTAATCGTGTGGTGAGTTGTGTTTTCCTTCTAGCTAACTTTGGGGGCAAGTTCGTGAAACTTGACTTTGTGTAATCCCTACCACGGTGTGATTGCCCCAGTTCACGAGCCGAAGCTCAGGGATGTGAACTGAAACCCTGACGAGATTATAATTAGTGTATATATAAATAAATACATAAGACTGAACTGTGAGCTCCGTAAGTTCTGATCCTGGCCCGAATTGGACGGCTCGTCGACTTCGACGGTGCCTACCTATCACAGAACGAACAGTCACCCACATCCAGGAAGCTTATCCGATCCTGTTTCCAGGGAAAATCAGATTGCCGCTCGCTTCAAAAGTTATCGGCTACTAGCGAAATATAGAGGAATATGGAGTCGTTATCACCGTTAGGTATCCCTCCATAACCAAAGCACATCGCCTTGGGTTTCCTACGGGAATACTAGCTAAACACGCCGCAGCCCTAATTCCTACTTCTAACATAATAAAAATGAAAAAACGACAGCATTTGCTTTACGTGTGCACCGCCAGGCTCAACGGTACAAGGCAGAGATCAATTCACATGTGTATGCGTGTATTAATCCAGCCCAATGTAAGGTGTCTTCATTCACGTAAAGGTCCTATCCTATGTCGATCGCGTCCCAAAATGTAATTTACCTTTTACTAATTATTATTCAAATATACTACTCCCAACAATCCCATTCTAAACAACCAAACATGAACCAAATTCAATTTCACAAAATGGCGATCCCTCCAATTCAAATAACTATATGTTAACCACTATTTCTGCGAATTATTACTTCCCAAATCAAAACATCCCCTTAAAACAAGAAAACGCGCGAACCCCAACACATATATCACGACTAAGTCCCACTAAATGCTGTAAAAAACAGTCTCACCAGAAATATACGACGTCTCCACTACCCCTGACGAGTTCCCCAACAAAAGTGAAAGAGTTATTGGCGCCTTTCGTATTTCTCCCCCCGCCAACCGCGCTCCACCCGTGTCTCTCTCCAATCAAAAACCTCCCCGTAATGCCAACCGCACAATTCAAACCCCCCCAAATATTACAAATTCCTATCTTTTTCAACGCCCATGTATACTTTTAAGCATTGAAATCTCTTCACTAAAACTTTCAACAATGAATTTCACCAATTACGCATGACATTCCCAAGTAATTCCTCGTATATCTTATTAAAACTTTTGTCCGCCAAAGCCTAATTAGTTCCTAAATCACCCACACGGAGGCGTTGCAGTTCCCTTCTTTTCAAAGTACAAAATCTACCTTCCGGCATTTCCGCGTTTCAAATATTACTATCTCATCATTACAATGTATTACTTACATACATTCCATATAACTATTTGTGATATTATTTAAGTGATTGCTTTTACTTAGATTTTATTGATTAATCTTCGTATTGAATTTCCTCTAAATAAACAATACCTAAACAGTCGTCTTAAACCAAATAATTGCCATGCGGCATTATACAGATAATCAAATTTTTACTATAATCGATTCATTTATAAATATTATTTTTCCCACAACGATTAAGATATATATATATTTATAAATACATTTTCATATACATTTACGTATATTCACAACTATAATTTACCATTTTATACACTATTTTTAATTAGTTTCTTGTAATTACTTTTTTATTTTATTTTTTTCTCGACTGATAATTTTTTCATATAGTTTACTGCCACCTATGTCAAAACTGCTCAACTAATTCAATCCTTTTTCCGTTCAATCGAATTAAGACTTTCGCATCTTCGGCCACTAGATGACTCCCTAATATAAATCGTACCGTTATATAATTTATTTATCTTTTTTCATTGCTCCGGTAGCTCGTTACACCATCTTCATCTAATACAGGGTTAATAATAATTTGCTTCGTCTATTCAAAGATCTCCCTTGAGGTAGACATGATATTTCATCATAAAATTGTATCGCTTGAATTTGTTTGATAATTATGTTCCTTGCCTTTGTTAACTCCTTCACTTGATAGGTAATCTGCGTTCTTCCTGAAAATTGATCTATAAATCCAAGCTAGAATTCTAATATTCTTATTGAGTGAACTGTGCTGCTGTAATAAATCAAGAATAAATGTATTTTCAGCCACTGCAACATTTACTTGCTTACATTTCTTGACCTCCAAATTCATGGAGAACTCTTGTGTATCTGCTTCTATATCGGACTCATAGGTTGGTAGCCATGCTGGCCCGTGCCACCAAAGGTCGTGTTCTTTCAATTGGGAAGCAATCAATCCTCGGCTGGCGCAGTCAGCTGGGTTTTCCTTAGACTTGATAAAGCGCCAACAAGTGGGTGGTATTACCGCAGTTACTTGTTTAACGCGGTTAGCTACATAGGGTTTCCACTTAACTACGTTTCCATTCAGCCATCCCAATACGGCCATGGAATCCACCCAACCAAACATCTTGATGTCGTAATTACTGAGGCAGGTCTTGATTTTTGCCATCAATTTTGATAATAGAACTGCTCCGTTGTGTTCCAGTCGAGGCAATGATGTGGTCTTGTCAATTGATACTAATTTTGTTTTTCCAGCTACTAACACCACCGAAAAATCTTGAACTCTCTTTATTTTACAATAAACTACACAACCGTAAGCCTTGGTGCTGGCGTCGCTGAATCCGTGTAGCTCGATGGTGTCATGTTCCCTTGTTTGCAACCACCGTGGTATTTCAATTTCATTTATGGTCGTTAAATCGTTCTTGATTTTATCCCATTCATGTTTTGTTGCTTTCGGAATAGGTTCATCCCATTGTATATTAGCCTTCCATACGTCTTGAAATATAATTTTGAGCTTGATAGTGATAGGGGAAATCCAGCCTAGGGGGTCATATAATTTGGATATTTCCGATAAAAAGATTCTCTTTGTTAAAACTACAGCGACGGGTGGTATTATTCCTGAATGAAACAAAAATTTATCCTCTATGGGGTTCCAGCCCAGCCCGAGTGTCTTCGTGGATTCCACTTGCTTGAAATCAAATTTTTCTTGACTGCAGTTTACATTCTCTAATAATTCCGCTGAGTTTGCCTTCCACTTTCTAAGATTAAAGCCACCGGAACTCAAAAGTTTTATTAAATCTTGCTGTAATTGTTTCGCGCATGATATAGAATGGGACCCGTATAAAAAATCGTCCATATAGAAACTACCTTCCAGGGCGTCGGGGGCGGCACTGTTTTCATAGTTTAGCCTCTCATCCCGTGCGAGTTGCTTGAGCGTCATCATGGCGAGAAACGGAGCCGCCTTTGTGCCGTACGTGACGGTGGCAAGCTGGTATTCATTTATTTGTTGGTTTCGTTCATTACGCCAAATAATTTTGTGATAACATTGATCAAGTGGATGGGCCAAATCTGTCTGAACATTTTTTCAATGTCAGCAGTATACGCATATTTGTATTGCCGCCATTTTATGATTAAGTTCTGCAAATCCTGTTGTAAGTTTGGGCCCCTGCACATTACGTCGTTTAAGCTAAAACCGCTTGATGGTTTAGCTGACGCTTTAAAAACAACTCGTAGTTTGGTAGTAGTCGAGTCGTCGCGGTGCACATAGTGATGAGGTAAATAAAAATTGGGCTTCATGTTACTGTTATCGTCGCTGTCGCTGGTTTCGAGTGTCATATGACCTAACGACAAATACTCATTGATAAATAATTTATATTTATTTGCAACTTCGGGTTGTCTTTCGAATTTTTTCCCCAAATGATAGAACTGAGCCTTAGCTTTATTTTTCGACTCGCCTAAATTTTCCTGATAATTTGCTTTAAATGGAATTCGAACTTCGTATTTGCCGTCATTTCTTCGTACTTACTGTTGTTTCTTGATAATATCTTCTGTTGACAAATCTGGTGATTCTGTGATATCTTGTTTCCCAAAATTTTTCTATCCCTGATAAATCATTCAGAACTATGTTACATTGATAAGTTTTAACGTTCCCGCTTAAAATCCACCCGAGACGTGTTTGTTGTGCAGTCGGTAAACTCGCTTTTTCCCTACATATACCTTCCATTAAAATAAGGCAATACACATCAGCTCCTAATAATAAATCTACTGGGCGGCTCTTGTAAAATTCGGGGTCCACTAGTTTGATATGGCTTAGGTAAGACCAATTTGGTTTGAGGGTTGTATGATTCGGCAAATTTTTTATTAGAGTTTTCATGATAAAAACGTCTGATTCGAAAGTAAAATCTCCTGCTGACGACATGCATTGTATATTGATCGTCCCTTTGCAATTATTTTCCTTGGCGCCGACTCCTGATATCACGCCCTTACATTTTTGGCGAGGAAGTTTCAGAATTTGGGCTGCGTTTTCGGTGATGAGCGAGATCTATGAACCTTGATCTAACAAGACGCGCATTACTTGATATGACCCGTCAACAGCTTTTATCTTGATCATGGCTGTGGGGAGTAAAACTTCAATTGGGTCGCCTTGCAGCGACACGTGACTGCTACCTTGCATCGACGATGACGCTTGCTGCTGCGTGACCGCGGCCGATGAACTTGTTTCCGGCGGCGTACGGCGAGGTGTCATATGACTTGATTGAAACACCTCATGCAATACTGAATTATGTTCTTTATTGCACTCCTTGCACCTTTTTTCCAATTCACAAGGGTGACCATGATGACTGTAGAGACAATTATAGCAGAGGTTATGTTTATCTACTACGTTTTTCTTGATATGTGGCGGCATATTTAGGAACTTTTAACAGAAATAGTGTTCGTTGTTATTACAAATAAAACACCAATATTTATTAGACGTAAAATATTTATTTTGTTTCCCGTATTGCCTGCAGGGATTACCCGAGTGCTTGAAGAAAATGAGTTTTTATGATATCTAGTCTTTTGATAGTTATTGCTCGTATGCTTTTCTGATGCTTGATTCTGATTGTAAGAACTTGATTTTTGGGTAATGTTGTCTTGTTTTCGACGGGATGACTCTAAGCTTGTAAATTTGGTTTCTAAAAAATCTAAAAATTCTTTTAAGTTTGGTATTGCTCTTGGCTGTCTGACTGACTCCATGTTTTTTTTTTTTTTTTGTTTTTTTTTTTTTTATATTTAGGGCACGTCAATTTGACTTCACCTCGCCTGATGGTAAGCTGAAGGTAAAGTCCAAGAAAGAGGGTCACCATTACATACACATACCATGTTAACAATGGTGGCACTCAGCTTGACGGCCTCATCAGAAGAGGATTGTCGTCGCAGCACCGCGGGACACCCACCGGTCCCACTAGTGCTGCGACCACAATCCCCCTGCCCGGCTATGCACTTGCTGACCCCTGAACGCAATTAAACCGCAATTTGATTACTATGTAGGGTTTTTCACAATCGTGCACGGTGGTACCAACCCGGCCGAATTTTGTGACAAATTTGTGTCATCAAATTTCTACCACCAGTGAAGAATGTAATCTTGATATGTATCGGTGTCCAATTTTTGAGACAAAATATGAACCAACAAAGGGTCCCACGATTCTGTATCAATGTCTAAATTCTTAATCGCATTTAAGCATTCGTTAGTGACGTCGTGAATGCGTTTGATACCACTAGCCGACTGTTGTTGTATATTTGGGATATTTATTTAAAAGGGTGTTGGCATGAGCGGAAAAAATTAAACGTGTGTTATCGTACCTGTTAGTCAGTATAGACCAACTTATATTGTAATTACTAGAACTTATTTGTAAGTGCTGAATTAATTTTTCCGGCTCCCCCCTAACTTTGCCTTCAAGGAATTGCAATTTCTGAGCATCAGACAGAGACGGGTTGCGATGGATGGTTTCGGTGAAAAGATCTTTAAACGGAGTCCACTGACAATAGCTGCCGGTAAAAGTAGGTATGTCCATTTTTGGTGTAGATTTCTCAATCTGTGCGACCGACCACACCTTTTTGTTGATAGATTTCTTAAGACTGTTGTAATGGGATTCGTATTTTTTTTTTTACATGCGGAAATCCCTTCGGATACCCCCCCGCCGGCCAGCGGGGGTGGTTATGTCGTGTATCGACTAAAACCGCACGGTGTCCTCCCCAAGTGCCCGGAGAAAACTCTTGTTCGTATTCTTTATTAAAGCCACTTAACTCTGAATCTAGCTCCCAATGCAATTTATCTATCGCAGACCATCGTGATTGTATAGCACGCAACAAATCTTCGAATTCCCACTTTTCTGAGACAACTTCAACGTCGATACTTGATACAGTCCTCATATAAGCTTTAAAATTGCTTAACTGTTTTTTCAACAAATCTTCGGTCTTGCTAATAGCTGCTGCATCTTGCTGCTGAGGAGTCGGCAATACAAATCTTGGGGGTTCGAGCACTGGCGTCTGAGCCCTCTCGGCTTCCTCAGTGCTCCTTGATGGTAAATAGTTCTTGATAACATCCCTAATCTTTTGATATTGAGATTTGACGTGTCCATATTTTTCGCTTGAGAAATAGTGAAGCAATGCATCACCTATGTCTACTAATGTTAGATGATTATTTGTAAATTGAGACCATTAATTATCTAAAGAGTCTAAGCGCCGTTGAATGTACTCCGGGGTGTTTACGTCCAGCCCCGTCCTTTTTAAAGTTGATATAAAGTGTTTCGATAGCAGCTGCAACTTTCTCCTGCTTAGAAAGTAGCTCTTCTACTCGCGTCATGATAGAAATGATAAAAAGGAAAGATCTTACTTGATAAGCCTTTCTACTTGATAAGAAAGAGTCACGGTACGCCTTACTGCCACGTCACCCGACTGCAGTTTATTTTTTGATACAAATTTGAACTGTCTTGATAACACGGAAACTTGATATAAGTTTCTGCTTGATACACTGAACTTTTCCTTGATAATGATATAAACTGATGGGACTGTCCACGTCGATAAAGTCAGAACCAGAACATGAACACGTGTACTAAATTCGCTTCAAGGTCCCGCTTCACGGAAAACTCGAAGGACCAATTAAATGTACGGGTAATTTGTTGCTCATACACTTAATAAGATGATGGGAAATGATAATACTCTTAGATAGATCAAACTGGTATATTGTCTAACAAAGGGTCTAAAAATATGAATGATAGATGAGAACGCGCGGAATGCTTGATGACCGAAAGCGAACTGAACTTATTGCAAAATAATTATAACTTTGAAGTAAACAAAAATGATGATTCGTGCATTTACATGGTTTCGCAATTATGTCGAGCGTAGCTCGTACATCCTGTCTCCTCTGAAAGCAGAGGAGTACGGAGAGCGATGTGTTCCCGCCACGTTGGGTATTGGCCGACGATCATTGCCAACCCCATGAAGGGGAAGCCATTGACCGCCGCCCCGGCCAGTCCGTTTCCGTTCCCCCCGGACTGCAGCGGGATCGGAATCGGAATGACACTCGAGGAGGTTACCCAACACACACCCCAACCGAATGTACCTATGGTTGGACGACGTCTCCTCCTCCTCCACCACGCGCCACCACTGGACGCGGCGGGTGAGAGCAGGGGTCGCGAATGCTACATCCACGACCGAACTAAGCCCCCGCCGCTGCCAGGTAGCAACACTCTCCCGGATGAGGAACTCTAGGCCACGGGTGTTGGCCCAGTCCTCAAGAACTCGCCCCTTGTCATTAGTTTCCCGGGAGCCCCAAGTCAGAGACCAGGCGTTGAAGTCTCCCAGGACCAAGACAGGGCGAGGACGGCACGCAGCGAGAACGACGTCCAGTTCAGCAAACAATAGCTCAAGCTCATACTGGTCAAGGCTTGGCGAGAAGTAGACGGTCACGTCACGTCGAATTCCGCCGCGACGCAGCCTTGGCCCCTTGTAATGACTGCAAAACCCCCAAAACGGTCGCTACACCGTCCAGGTCCACCGGGTTTCCAGGGTGGACCCAGTGCGGCTCAGCGACCACGACCACATTGATAGACCACTGCACGATGCTCTGGTACAGAAGATCCTGAGCACCGGTGCAGTGGTTTATGTTCGCCTGCAGAATGCGGATTGGTGTGTCCATTTCCGCATCCCGCCGCGAATGTGGCCGCTCTTGAGTAGCACCCCCGCTACCCCGTGCGGACGAACGTGGCTTTGGCCTCGAGGCGGCGCACGGCTCGTACGGCCTTGTACGACTGATCGCCCGGTCTCCTCCTCCAGCACGACCACAGAACCAGGCACTTTACACAGGCAGCTGGTTCAGCCTCCTGGGGTGGAGATTATTTAGTCGCCAGGTTCGGGAACCGTTCAAGCCTGCAAGCGGCCAGCGGATAGCCGTTTCACCGGGTCTCCCTGACCGCCACGCCAACATTTCACGCTCACACAAGTCGGTGACGATTACTATAACCTCTAGTCGCCCCGCTGACAGCACAAAACCCCTCCAGTGAGCTCTGGCTACCCTACTTACCGCCGGGAACACAACACAAGGGTTATTATGGCCGCGGTCTTCTGTAGGGCGGAGGTACCGCCCCATTCGGACTGCTCAATTCGGATGGCAGATACCGTCATGTCCTACCTCCGAAAAAAGCTTACGACAACATAAGATAATAACTGATTAATGAACATTATAGAGACTAGTCAATCCGATGCGCTTTCCTTTTTTATTAGTCAAGCCTTTTCATTCAATATCCATATTGAGGAAGTTGTGAAAAAATTGAAATCCGCCGTTTTGTGGCGGCAGCAATTTTGGATTTGAAATCTATTATAGTATAGTGTACATTATTCTACTGTTCAAGCCCTTTCATTAGATACCCATATTGAGGAAGTTCTAAAAAAATGAAGGTAAGTCGCCATTTTGTAGTGGCGGTCATCATATGTACCACGAGGACGAAAGCTTGTGTTGAAATAAGCTAAAGTAACTAGGTAGTTATTTGGGGAAATGGATGAAGTGGCCCGCAAGCTTCGTGGGTGGATCGTACCGGGTCCGGCTTCAGGTATCCCCATTTAATATCGCTGAAATTTACGATTTGACACTCTTAGCGACATCTAATTAGCATTAAGCTTATAAATTATTATCGTAGTAGTAGTAGTTTTTTTCTAGGGCTTGTCAGTTCATTCAAGATTCATTTATTGCCATTTTTTATATATTGGTTTATGGTGGTAACCGAGTAGTTCACACAGTATGTACCACTCACTAAGCCTCACAAATTCGATATTCTTATTTATTTTTAACCGACTACAAAAAAAAGAGGTGGTTTCTCACGACCGTATATATTTTTACAGATTGTTACGTCCAGATACAAGCAACCCAAGAAGTTGGAAGATTTAGCATTAAACAAACTTGGAGATTGGGTGGCACAGCAAGCTGAATGGCAAATGATCCCCATCGCGATGCTCTCGCAGCGAGATATAAATAAGGCCCAATTGACGTTGTCCAGCAACATTGATTGGATGCGGACTTACTTAGATTATAATGTTCCATGGATGCTTCAAGATCTATTTGCCAAGAAAGCTATCAGAGCCCTATCAGAACTACTTGAAAAAACCAAAAATTCATTAGGATTTCGAGCATCCATGGGAAAATTCGTTAGTCAAATGAATGTTATTGTGAGAATGGCGGAGGTGTTATTTACAAAAAAATTAACTGTGGTGGTAATAGACACCCTTCCTAAGATGCTACGAGCTGTTTTCTACACCAATATACACTTACTTACTGGGCTCGTTTACTTAAATTTAGGATCACTTTCAGGAGGGTGGAAAACTCTAGATATGGAAGGGGCTATTGTTAACTCTTTAAAAGAACTGCATTGCTTAAAATATTTAATTATAAATTATGACTGTACTGACACTGTATTGAGATGTATCGTTGAAAACTGTAAGCTTTTAGAAACTTTAGATGTTTCATCTTCTAAATGTATAACGAACGAGAGCGTAGATATAATTTGTAAAATGCAAAAACTAAAATGCATTCAATTGTACAGAACTTTGGTGTCTTTAATAGGCTTCGTTAACTTGCTTGTAAATTGTGAAAATGTAGAAGATATAGGTAGATGCGATGACATCGGCAAAGTTTTAGAATTCATTGACATGAATCATTCGGAAATAATCACACTTAACTTAAAAACATATGTTAGTCGGTACGCCACACATAATCAATTACAATTAGCAGTGCAAATGTGTCCTTATATTAGAAATATAACTGTGTTTCATAAAACCTTAGAAACAGACCTAATGTCACTCATAGGTCTACAAGACCTACAAGAGTTAAAATTGCTGTCTTGTGACTTTTATGCAGATCAAGTAAAACAAGTTCTTCAGCTTAAAGGTTGTAATTTAGTATACCTACATCTCGAACATGTGGATCAAATCGACCTTAATGCTTTAATGTATATAAGCCAGATGTGTCCGTTTTTGGAATCATTAACTTTATATAATTGTACTTTAATAAAACATACGTCCTTATATACGAAAAAATTAGAAATAACGCCGTTTCGTAATCTAAAAAAACTCACCTGCGTATCTACTTGCACAGATGAACAGTTATTTTTCATTCTTTCAAATTGTTTGAATGTTCGATTCATTCACTTTGGTACTGCAGTACAACTAACGGATGATTTTATATTTAAAATACTAGATAAGAATCCCTTAATTCACTTAAAAGAACTTCGCATAATGCAGTCCGATTTCTTAACTATGGTATCGATAGAAAGAATAATTCATAGTTGTATGAGTTTGGAAGTATTAGTAGAGATAGAAAGTTGGACGCTGTTAACAGACAATGATCGAGAGTATATAAAAAATTACATAAAAATTAATAATTATAACATAGTTACAAGTGGTATCAGAAAATATGAATCGGAACATTAATAAATGTAATAGGTCTTTACCTATGAAATTGCCGAAATTTTCTTACAAATTCATGAGTTCGTTATTCCTGTGATTTAATAGCTATTTCCATTATTTATATTTTGTTTGAAAGTTGATTTCAAGATTTTACAACTCTGTATTAAATTTTGTTTTTATTGGCCGCTTGATAAATTAATTCGATCTTCAAAAAAAGATGCTTCTCTAAATGCTATCCATTTTGATGATAAATTTCGTATTACTTAGCAGCTGTTACTTTGCAAAATTGTAATAAAAGTTGCAGTTTGTTACCTTAATGTTGTCAAATTCATACACAAAAAAAAATTGATTTGGATTTGTCATTCCTAAAAAAAATGCAAACATTTTAGTACTGAAAATTGGGTTTCCTCCAATTTCTTCAAGAAAAACGGCAATTTCATATGTAAAACTGTTAAAAAACTTTTATAAATGTAAAACTGTATAATTGTGTTCTCAGAACATAAGAGTGGAGTGGTACCCTAAAATAAAAGGTGGGTAGATCCTACCTATCCAATGTGCACAAAAAACAAAGCCTTCAAATTATTGTGTAGCTTCCCTGCTACTGTACTTTGTGCAGAGTTTGTGCAAAACTGCTGTACGTACTATTGCTTGCATTACACCTATAGTAGCGTAGTCCGTTCAAGCCCGACATAACCACCCCCGCTGGGCGGCGGGAGGGTATCCGAAGGGATTTCCGCACGAAAAAAAAAGAGGTACTAGAGCAAGCTTATAACAGTTATGACCGTACTATCGGATTGCAACCAAAATTAGTTAAATGTCTAAACGGACGAAATGGGGCACAATGGAAAGTAAGGACTACAAAAAAATCGACGTATGTAACCTTCGGGATCCGGTAAGATGTGTGAAACTGTGAAATAGCAGGGTGCCGCTGCGCCACAATATAAGCGGTAAGTTATCTTCATAGAAATGGGGCGCCGCCGGTTTAAATGTGTGAGCGCGCGCCGGTGGCCGTGCATGGCCGGGCATAATATAAGTTAAAATACGTCGGTAGCAGCTTGGGCCGTACCGTGAGTGGGATCGCGCGCGTTCACGTAGGTACTGCACAGCAGCTCGCATTCGCCTTCTCCCACTGGATTTAATTTGATTCGCGCTTACCTGCTTTAAACTCTAACAATAAAGCATTTCAATTACTGCAATAACTTGCTTAAGAACATGAAAAGGCAATATGAAAAAGATTTATTAACAAAAAACAATAATAATTCGAAGTCTTTGGACAGCTATTAAATGTATTACAAACATGTCTAAGGAACCTACTACGGCTAAAGAATTATTATTAAATAATAACAACCCTTTTTTTTTACGTGCGGAAATCCCTTCGGATAAAGAACCAACCCACCCCCCACCCCCCACCCCCGCTGGCCAGCGGGGGTGGTTATATCGTGTATCGATTACCTGCTCGCAGAAAGAGGCGGCGGCGTGCCACTTACTCCCGTCGCAGACCACGGCCCTCACCATGGTCTCCAACGCAACAGGACCGCAACGAGATCCCGGCGTTGACTCGCCCATGCAGGGCACTCCACCAACGTGTGGAGCGCCGTGTCTTCGTCAGGATCCTCGCAGTGCTGGCACTGCGGCGTTGTCTCCCGGTGGATGCACCACAGATACTTACCGAAACACCCGTGTCCGGTAACCATCTGGCACATCCGGTAGGAGAGTACCCCATGGTCCCTCTCCAACCACTCCTTCATGATCGGTCTCACCGCCGCAATGGTGGACCCCCCCCCCTTGGGTGCTCAAGTCGCGCCCTCCATGTCTCCATGAGTTCCCGGTGGAGCTGGGACCGCTGAGCCCTGATTTCTCGGGGGGGACATATTAATAATAATACAACAGTAGAACACTCCACAACAACACATTGCACACAAACACGCAGCAACCGTAAACATAAAATTCCTATAACAACAACTTGTAAAACTTCTTTTGGTCAAAAATTGTATCCTTTTCTTGGACGCTACTTATACAATAAGCTAAAAAACTGCCTAGCATTCCACAACAAAACTAAGTATGAGTGCAAGAAAATACTTACAGTTTATCTCCAAGACCTCTCTTACGAGCAAACTGAGTCTCTTCTACATCCTCCAGTGTGATACATACATAGTATACATTTTCACATTATAATAATATTTTCGTCTAGCAAGGCCCACTCATGTACACACACACACTAACTCTAACACACACATATACAGATACACCCTCACACACCCACACGCGCGCACACTCTCACTCTCACACACATTTATATTCAACTTTTAATTTATATCATTGCATTGTAACAATTTTTTACGTTCTAGTTTGTATCTTAGCACTGCACAGGCTGATTGTAACTAATCTACTATAAAATAAATACATTGTAAACGGAAGGTAGCTGGTGTTTATACCTCAGGTTTTCCTTTTTTAAGCATCAGCCGCATCATAATTCGATTTTTAAGTGACAAAAATGTAGCCCAATCTGTATTTTGTAAACTTACCTTGATAAATAAACTATATTATTATCTCCTTTATTACATTTAAAATTCATATAAATTATATTTTTAAATACATTCTACCTATATAAAAAAACAACAAATATATTTAAAAATATAAAAAATAGTGGCCCACCGGCATCGAGTACAGGCACCAAGATACCGGTGGTTAGGGCTCCAGAGAGAGGAACCTCCTCACAATACGTGCCGTATCGAGGAGTACCGCTTTCTTTCTGCATCAAGCCCTTGATCCAACTACCTAACGCGAGCCTCTTCAGATGTCGGTCGAGGCTCTTGGCAATCAGTCCGTGAACCGATACAACTATCGGAACAATAATTGCTGAATCCACATCCCACATGTCGACAATCTCGTGAGCCAAGTCCAAATATTTTATTTGTTTCTTTTTCGGCTTTCACGAGATTGTCATCATGGGGGATGGTGATGTCAACAATTATTGTGAGACGCTCTGATCGATCAATCACCGCTATATCAGGCTTATTGGCTACAATAGTCCTGTCAGTGATGATTGATCAATCCCAGTACACCGTGACACAACCATTATCAAGAACTGGGCCGGGCCTACCTACCTGTAATACCTCCGAATCTACAAGATCATACATCAGAGCAAGTTGTTGATGAACCATTCTGGCCACTTGGTTGTGTCTATGCAAATATTCTCCGTTGGCAAGACGAGAACAACCAGAGATAATATATCTTAGGGATTCTCCGGGACGGTGACACGCCCGACATATGTCAATCGTGCCGTCTCTAAGGATATACCTCCGATAATTATTCGTGATGACAACTTCATCTGTGATTGCACAGACAAAACCTTCGGTTTCTCCAAAGAGATCACCGAAGCGTAGCCAGAACACTGATGCTTTTATATCTACGTCGGGCCCATTTAAGGCCCGATAAAAACGTCCATGCAGGTCTTTGCTCTTCCATATTTCCTTGCGATCAGCAGCGTGGGTGGTGCATACGATTTGTAGTCAGCAACGGACTTTTCTATCCAGGGCATCTAATTCGGTCTGAGTCCATCTTAGTATGCCAAAGGAGTATACTAAGACTGGCATGACCCAACCGTTGTAGGCTCGTACCTTGTTACCGCCCAATAAAAGACTCTTCAGTACTTTTTTCAGGTCCAAAGAAACGATCCCGCAACGTCTGTTTCATGGCAGCCTCAGTAATATCGAACGCTTGTGAAATACCAAGATATTTATAGGTTTCAGTTGCCGAGAGAGATTTCAGTTGTGTAGAATCTGAAAGTTCAATCCTTTCAGATTCCACAACCCCACCCTTCTTAACATGCATTGTAACGAGCTACCGGAGCAATGAAAAAGATAAATAAATTATATAACGGTACGATTTATATTAGGGAGTCATCTAGTGGCCGAAGATGCAAAAGTCTTAATTCGATTGAACGGAAAAAGGATTGAATTAGTTGAGCAGTTTTGACATAGGTGGCAGTAAACTATATGAAAAAAATTATCAGTCGAGAAAAAAATAAAATAAAAAAGTAATTACAAGAAACTAATTAAAAATAGTGTATAAAATGGTAAATTATAGTCGTGAATATACGTAAATGTATATGAAAATGTATTTATAAATATATATATATATTAATCGTTGTGGGAAAAATAATATTTATAAATGAATCGATTATAGTAAAAATTTGATTATCTGTATAATGCCGCATGGCAATTATTTGGTTTATGACGACTGTTTAGGTATTGTTTATTTAGAGAAAATTCAATACGAAGATTAATCAATAAAATCTAAGTAAAAGCAATCACTTAAATAATATCACAAATAGTTATATGGAATGTATGTAAGTAATACATTCTAATGATGAGATAGTAATATTTGAAACGCGGAAATGCCGGAAGGTAGATTTTGTACTTTGAAAAGAAGGGAACTGCAGCGCCTCCGTGTGGGTGATTTAGGAACTAATTAGGCTTTGGCGGACAAAAGTTTTAATAAGATATACGAGGAATTACTTGGGAATGTCATGCGTAATTGGTGAAATTCATTGTTGAAAGTTTTAGTGAAGAGATTGTAATGCTTAAAAGTATACATGGGCGTTGAAAAAGATAGGAATTTGTAATATTTGGGGGGGTTTGAATTGTGCGGTTGGCATTACGGGGAGGTTTTTGATTGGAGAGAGACACGGGTGGAGCGCGGTTGGCGGGGGGATAAATACGAAAGGCGCCAATAACTCTGGCACTTTTGTTGGGGAACTCGTCAGGGGTAGTGGAGACGTCGTATATTTCTGGTGAGACTGTTTTTTAGAGCATTTAGTGGGACTTAGTCGTGATATATGTGTTGGGGTTCGCGCGTTTTCTTGTTTTAAGGGGATGTTTTGATTTGGGAAGTAATAATTCGCAGAAATAGTGGTTAACATATAGTTATTTGAATGGGAGGGATCGCCATTTTGTGAAATTGAATTTGGTTCATGTTTGGTTGTTTAGAATGGGATTGTTGGGAGTAGTATATTTGAATAATAATTAGTAAAAGGTAAATTACATTTTGGGACGCGATCGACATAGGATAGGACCTTTACGTGAATGAAGACACCTTACATTGGGCTGGATTAATACACGCATACACATGTGAATTGATCTCTGCCTTGTACCGTTGAGCCTGGCGGTGCACACGTAAAGCAAATGCTGTCGTTTTTTCATTTTTATTATGTTAGAAGTAGGAATTAGGGCTGCGGCGTGTTTAGCTAGTATTCCCGTAGGAAACCCAAGGCGATGTGCTTTGGTTATGGAGGGATACCTAACGGTGATAACGACTCCATATTCCTCTATATTTCGCTAGTAGCCGATAACTTTTGAAGCGAGCGGCAATCTGATTTTCCCTGGAAACAGGATCGGATAAGCTTCCTGGATGTGAGTGACTGTTCGTTCTGTGATAGGTAGGCACCGTCGAAGTGGAGCCGTCCAATTCGGGCCAGGATCAGAACTTACGGAGCTCACAGTTCAGTCTTATGTATTTATTTATATATACACTAACTATAATCTCGTCAGGGTTTCAGTTCACATCCCTGAGCTTCGGCTCGTGAACTGGGGCAATCACACCGTGGTAGGGATTACACAAAGTCAAGTTTCACGAACTTGCCCCCAAAGTTAGCTAGAAGGAAAACACAACTCACCACACGATTAAGTAAAATACAATGGGTTTTGAAAGGTAAATACAGGGATTAGATTCTGTAGGTAGATAGATAGGTACACTCATTTGTTTAGTGAAAATCTTAGGCATCACAACGAACGTAGGAAACCTAGTCTATTTCAAAGTCTGCTTAGTAAAATTTATTAATATCATGTTTTATATCGATTTATCGTGCGGTTTTAGTCGGTTCAAAAAGGAGCCATAGGGACTATTCGATGGTATGTAGGTAAACTACCATTATTAATATCATATTCTATATCGATTGATTGTGCGGTTTTAGTCGGTTCAAAAGAGCCATATGAACTATTCGATGGTATGTAGGTAAATTACCATTATTAATATCATATTCTATATCGGTTGATCGTGCGGTTTTAGTCGGTTCCAAAGAGCCATATGAACTATTCGATGGTATATAGGTAGGCTACTACTGCTGTAGTTCACGTAAGAGTGGTGATACAGTGTGTAAAAATGGTGGAAGTGAGATCTACAGTGAAATTTTAGTGATTCTTTTAAGAAGTGTTGATTGTGTACAAAGCCGGGTTATGAATAATCAAAAGTAACCACACCCAAGACTAAATACTAATCACACAAAAACTTGGGTAATAACGCCTACGATATCTGCTAATAACTGATTGACCAAGAGTGATTTTTATATTTGAATTCAGTGATTATGTCTCTTTGCATGTGTTCGAATCAGGGTTCAAAGAGCCATCTCACGGTAGTTGGGAACCTTATCCAAGTGGATACTGCTCGAATCTAGAACCCCGGGAGTGTAATTCCTGTATACTAAAACCCTATATCATGGGTCAGTTATACCAATTCGTTTATGTGATCTGAGAGTGTATTATACTTTACAATAAACCTTTGAAACCACATTATTCTGAAGTGAATTGGTTACTAGCACCTTTTATAAGATTACACAATATATGTTAATGTCCGAGCTGTGTACAGATTCAATTTATCGTTAAACATTCTAAAAACAAGTGAAGTATCACACCAAAATCCATGTTATTCGTGAATAGTATTTAAAGCGGCTTGAGCGAGGGGCGCTGTCGTTTGCTATAATAGCTAGCAGTACGAAAAGAATACTCCTTTGTTAGTTTCATAATAAAACAGTTTGTGTTAATATCCAAGCTGAGTACTGACTCAATTTATCGTCTTACATTTCAAAAACAAGTGAAGTATTACACCGAAATACATGTTATTCATGAACAATATTTAAAGCTGCTTAAGCGTGGCGCTGTAAGTTACTACGGAAACTATTATAATCAAAACATTATGGCAGTAAGATTTGTATGTTCTTCTGTCAGGTTCATGTTTACTCTGAGTAGAGTATGGGGAATTATATTTACCGGATGTCTCGGTGTAATAGGGGGAAGATGTATGAAAATCTTCTAATGCCTATTTAGACATAGGAAGGACCATGATATATCTATATACAATACAAGTGGAAGGGTCCTACTGTGGCTGGCGTGATATGGGGCCACCACCTCGGGGGGAAAATCCAATATAACTAGGTATTATTGTATAGGGGTCACTACCCCGGGGGGGGGGGGGGAATTCAATATAACTAGGTACTATTGTAGAGGAAAGAAATAGTTATAATGAGCAAGCACCTCGGGTAGATAACCTCAGAATAAGTAGGCATTATAGGAATAAGAATTAGTAAGTTCTAATCAATAAAGAAGTAGTCTAAATGAAGTTATTAAAAATGTCTAGATATAATCTACATGTTCTTGTCGTTCAAAGTACTAGTTTAAAGTAGTAAGCATTATAGAAAGGAAGAATTAGTAGGTTCTAATCCAATTGATATTATTCTAATAACATTGTTACGAAGGAAGTAGTGAATGATTGAGGCGGTGAACGGCAGATATCTACGTGGCTGTAGATAGTTATAGGTATCTAGATAAACGAGGTAAATGACCGGAATGTTTCTGTTCATAATAGATATTTTCTAGTATAGGTTGTTTTCATCCGCTCTCATAAAAGCCACAAGGGGATACTACGGAGAATACGGGGAAGGACTTCGGTTGATGCATGTTAGGTTGGGCCGAATGAATTAGTGTAGGTTGTTTTCATCCGCTCCCGTCAAGGTCACCAAGGACATTAGGTTAATCCGGAAGGAATTTGTGTAGGTATAATGGAATTTGGAGGATTGTTAATAAATATGGAAGGAATAGGTTCTAATTTAGGGATACCTACTTAAATGAGACTTTGTTGATTATTTAAGGAAGTACTTATGTTCGCGCACGTAGTGTAAGCTTTTGAACTACTTACGACTAGAGGGTTTAGGAAGACTTATTTGGTTATTTCATGGTTTAATATAGTGTCAATAGAAGCTGTGTAATTAGATAAAAATGAAATAGGTACGTAATGGTTAGGTTGGAAGGTAGGTTGTAAGGAAAGGTTAATGATGAATTTAAATGATAACGTTTCAAACAAAATAGGTTTAAAGTTTAATGTGAAAGAGTAAATTAATTGGGATTTGCGATTATATATAGTTGGAATTAGGTTACCGTAGGTTTAAGATAGGAGTCAGCATTCTTCACCTTTATAGAACTAGGGATACAAGGTATCATGATAAGGGTTCCTTTTAACCACTAGATTGATCACAGGCCAAGTTTATTAGAAATAAGTACAATTATTCAGTGAGTTTAAGTAGGTTGGTGAGATAATTGAATGAATCATACATGACAACAAGTAGGTGGAATAGGAATTGGGATAGCCGTAAGAGAGGAGTGAATGAGTGGTAGATATAGGAAGTTATCTAGGGCAGGAAATGTGAAAAGGATTGAGTGAATGAGTTGGTTTCGGAGTAGTAATAGGAGTAGTAGGAGTAGGGAAAAAGAATTTATTAAAGGGGGTATAGGAGTTTAGAAAGGGGGGGTACAATTTGGTGGCGCCGTTAACCAGGATTTGGTATGCCGTAATCATGTTTGGTTCATTGCTGTGAATTAGGTAACATAGTCATAGTAGTATATGAAGTAAATTTCCCTAAAAAGGAGTAATATGAACATGATGGCGATTACTCCACCGACAAGAGCAGAGCTCTTATAGTTATTTATGCAACTGTGGTATAATGAGGGGAATTAAAACATGAATGTGGGTTTATCACACGAAGCGAAGCTGAGTGTGATAATAGTATCACATGAGTGTTTTAATACCTAATTATACAGTTGCATACAAGACTTTATCTACACCCATGATAAACTAATAATACATCTTCAGAGAATGATGTACTGCCCTTTGATATTTTCCAATTCATGAAATCTTGGTACGCCTTTTCATACTGTTTTATAGATTTTCCGGTAGTAATTTGTTAGAAATGTCCTTTGCTGAAATGTCTGGAGGTGTGTTATCAAAACTTGAATCGCTCATTTTCGTAAGTAAACAAAACAATTTGCAAAAATAATAGCGACGAAAAATAGCGGGAATTCGAATTCGAACGAATAAGCTTTAATTTTTTTTTTACGGCGCGCCGCCGCTGTGGTAGTGCAATGCAATGCGCGTGAATGACAGTTCTTTTTTTGAAACTCATACAGATTCCACGCATCGAGCGGTAAGAATTTGGCTGTGTGATGAGTAACCCTTTGCGCGGAAGAGATTGAAAAAGCGAAAGGAGTGTTATTATGAAATTTCATACAACATTATAACACCCGTTCGGATGATATTATGGTTATTAGGACATTGGATGTATTAATGTTGGCAATAAGCTAACTGTTTCAGAATCTTTTATAGAGGATTTAAAGCATGGGTGTAGATAAAATTAATGATGATGAGTCATAGTAGTATATAGAATAAATAATTAAAGTTTAGCAAAATGTAAAGTAATAATAATAATAAAAATAATACCTATTAATATTAGGGTTGTTGAGTCATGTTGTAGCTAGGAAATTGGGGAGGATTTACATTTAATCAATAAATTATCGATTAGTCAAATAATCAGTTCTTGAATGTTTAATTGAAAATAGTTATTAATAAAGTTGCGGTATTCAGGTACTGCACAATTTGTTGCCGTAAAATATAGGTAAAAGGTAAGAATGTTGCACTGGATGTTATTGTTAAGCCTAAAATACAGTTACTTAGGAGTTTAGGATTATTAACAAATAGGGGTCGGAATCTTGAAATTGATAATAAACATCTTGTAAGGGTATAGTTGTGTGCGTGAATGTGTATAGCTATGCGTGGGCATGTGTATATGTATGTACCTATGTATCTATATTTATTTAAACAATACTTTAATTTTCTCTATGTCACTGACTGAGCAAAATTGTATGAAATGTAAATTGGTATTTACTATAGGTCTAAATAAACAAACTGTGGAACTATAGGAAAATAATTACAAATCAAGCGCGAACTATGAAATTCACTGTAATCAAAACTGAGCGAACCTTGAGAAAGTAAATAATAATATTAATTCGTAAATGAGGCCTGAGATGGGTGTCAAGGTCTTACGCATCGCCAAAATGCAAGTGCAACAGGGACAAAATCATTCAAAAATTAAATAACGCACGACGCGTCGACACGAGATTAGCCAAGTACCTTGTCAATTCGTAAAAATTCGTGTGTCGTCGGTCGCGCTCGGTAAGGTTCGTATAGTATAGGTAGTTGTTGAGTGCGACACATTGGTCGGTCCGCGAATCGTAGACAATGTAGGTAAAGCTAGGTTATAGTTTTTGTAACTATTATGGTTCGGATCGACTCACCTCTGATATGTATGTGTATTCGTGCAAGTATGTGTTTGTGTATAGAGAGGGTTAGATATGTTCTTTATTTTAGGGGATGGGGGGTCGCGAGTTAATTTTTTATCTATTTCAAGTGATAGATAGGGTAGGATTAAGTACCTATTGCTGAGATTAGGAAATATAACAACAAAAGATCTAGGTTGAGAAGGGTTATTGAAGTTTCGTGTCGGTTGCCACTAATGTTAGAGATTATTGCATAGGTATTCGATTTGTTGTCGTCGTCGGAACAGCGGTGACAAGCGCGCGTTGTCAACGGAAAAAAAGTGTTTTTTTTTTTTTTTTTTTTTTTTTTTTTTTTTTTACACCTTTAAATTCTAATATTATTTATTTCAATAAATGAGGCTATTATACTATAAACATTATGATTACATAAATATAATAAACATTGGATGGATGTAGGAAGAGGTATATGAATTCTAATTAAACTATTTAGGAAGTCAATGTGGTCATACAATGAACAAGAAAAGAAAATGTGGTTTGTATCTCCATAAAATCCACAAGAGCAAAGAGGACTGTCAACAATGCGAAATTTATGCAGCATTGCTGGAGTACAAACATGTCCCAAGCGCAGCCTGCAGATTAAAGACGTTACTGTTTTGTTTAATTGTATTTTTGAAAACCAGGGTTTAACAGGAATGACTGGTTGTATATATTGGTAGTATTTTCCCTTGTTATTATCACTTCCCCAGTGCTGATGCCATGTCTCAATTAAAAAAGATTGGGGGAGAGACATCAAGTCATGCCAGTAATTCTTATATGGAAAAACGTCTCCATCGACAACAGCTTCTTTAGCTAGTTGGTCAGCTCTTTCATTGCCAAAAATACCAGCATGACTTGGAACCCATGTAAAAGTTACGCTATAACCCAGGTCTGTACATTGGGACAAAAGGTGTCGTATTTCAAATATTACAGGAGCAACTTTTTGTTTTTTGAATGGAGACCGGGATAACGCTTGAAGTGCGCTGAGTGAATCAGTAAATATTATGGCATTTGTGATTTTTAAAAGAATAATATATTCGATGGCTTTTAAGATACCGGTACATTCACCAGTATACACTGAGGATTCCGGCGGCAATTTAATTTTTTGAATTATTTTGTACTGTGAGTGGTAGACTCCTACGCCCACGCAGCTATTATTGAATTTGGATGCATCTGTGAATATTTGGTGCCAAGTACTATGCGAATTATTATTTAGATTGACATTGTTATTAAATTGATTTAAACCTATTCTATAATCAATTATAGGGTCTATAACAAGAACGTTATACGGATATTGGTAAAGAGGAAGGCGGCTTCCCTGATGTACTGGAGATTCTAGACTCTTAAATCTCCTATAACTTTTTACAAGACAGGGAGCTTCTTTATGAGCCCAATAATCGGAGGATTCTACCATCTCTGAAAGTAATTCTACTTTTTTAAGTAATGGATGATCTTTGATTTGTGTAGTGCGAAATAAGAATCTATCACATATGTACTGTCTTCTTAATTTAATAGGGGGGTCACTGCATTCAACCTGTAAGCAATTTATTGGACTAGATCTCATAGTGCCAGTAATGATTCGTAGGGCCTTGGATTGGATAACATCTAACTTTTTAAAAGCACCTACATTACCAGGCTCTAACAAGAAGGTTCCATAATCAAGGACACTCCTTATTAAGGCATTATATATTAGCCTCATGGTAAATGGATGGGCACCCCATCGAACGCCAGAAAGACATCTTAAAATATTAATGTTACGTTCGCATCTTGCTAAAATATATTCACAATGGGGAGCACCGGTGAGTTTGGAATCCAAAATTACTCCTAAAAATTTTACCTCAGTGTTTAGCGGTAGTGGTACGTCATTGTAACTAATATTGACCTCTGGTATTACTCGTTTTCTAGAAAATAAAACCACTGAACTCTTTTGGGGTGATAGAGTTAATCCGTTTTTGTCAAGCCAAATATTTAATGCTCTTAAAGCTGAGGATAAAGACTCCTTACATTCATTTATGCAGTGACCTTGAACATACAGGAGCAAATCATCTGCATACTGTGAGACACTAACATTAGCATACTCTCTAACAGAACATTCTAGATCCACTGTATAAACATTGTATAATAATGGGCTTAAGACCGATCCTTGGGGTAAACCCTTCCATACAGTTCTACATATTTTATTTATTTTATTATTATCAGGCGAATATTGTATAAACCTTTCTGATAGCATATTTATAATAAAGTTGGCTAATAGAAGTGGAACATTTAATAATGCTAATTTTTGTTTCAAAATTGATATAATAACATTATCATATGCTGCTGTAATGTCTAAAAAAGCTGCTAGGACAGATTCATTGTTTGTGAACGCAAGCCTAATGTCAGTGGTGAAAGTACATAAGCTATCCATAGTACTTTGACCTTTTCGGAATCCATGTTGGCTGTCTGATATTAAATTATTGAATTCCAAAAACCAATCTAATCTACTTTTAATGAGGTGTTCTGAAATTTTAGCTAACACAGTGGACAAAGCTATGGGACGATAGGAAGAAGGGTCTGAGCTGATTTTGTTTGGTTTTAGTAGCAATATCAAGTCTTGTGTTCTCCATTCACGAGGGATATGTCCTGAGAACATCACTTTGTTTATTATATGCAGATAATAGTTAAGGCTATCATTATTAAGATTTGTTATAAATGAATATGGTATATTATCGCTACCTGGAGCAGAGTCCTTCAAATTTGGTAAAATATTATTTAGCTCTTTCAATGTAAATGGGGAATTTAAATCATTAAAATTATTGTTATTCTGAATATTAATAATGTAAGAGAGGCTAACGTGATAGTCAGGTACGGATGGAGGCGCCAATCTATCCATTATCTGTTCTACAAGTTCAGGACACACCACTTGATTTTTATTATTATTGAAGCATGATCTAAATTTCCTTATATTTTGCCAAACAATGGAAGGACTAACATCAGGACTTAAGGATTCACAAAAACGTTTCCAACCATCCTTTTTTTTTTCCCTAAGGAATGTCTGTGTTTCCTTGGCTATATGTTGATAACTATCAAAGTTTTCTTCCGTCATGAATGTACAGTACTGTCTTTCAGCATTTTTTCTTCTTTTCACTGCTTGTGTACATTCATCATCCCACCATGGAGGAGATAGTATTTTATTAGGGCCCAGACTCTTAAGAGGGAAAACTTCATCCGCCACTTCTATCAACATTTTAGCGAATGACTCACAACATGTTAGGACATTAGAAGAGGAAATGCAAGGTAGGTTCGATATCCGCTGTTCTACTGTGTCTCTATACAGGTCCCAGTTTGCATTATTTAACTTATGTCTTATACGTGTATTTCTGTTCTGTTTCAGAGGTTTACTGAATGGTAAAGTAATCATGATTGGAAAATGGTCACTGCTAAATGTATAGTCTAAAGGTTCCCAAGCTAATGAAGATGCCAGATCAGGTGTGCAGATAGTTAAATCCGGAGCAGTTGGGGGATTACAAAGACGAGTTGGGGTACCAGTATTTAATATACATAGGTTTAACTGGTCAATCATTTCTAACAGTTGTATACCATAGTATCTTGTCATGGGACAGCCCCAAGCCTGGTGATGTGAATTAAAGTCTCCAAAACAAATGAATGGTTTTGGAAAATAATTAAACAAATTATTCAGTTCATTATAAACATGTAGAGAAGGACGAGAAAAATAAATAGATACATAACAGATATTATTTACAATAATAGCAAAGACAGATAGTTCATTGCTATAGGAAGGGAGAGGAAGTACAGAATAAGATACAGAATTCTTAATGAGTATGGCAACTCCGCCATATTCATCAGGTCTGTCATTCCTTAAGCAGGAGAAACCAGGAATCCTAAAAATGGACCTCTGATTGAGCCAAGTCTCCTGTAGACATCTATTAAATGGATCATGTTTATTTACAATATCAAGTAATGAATGTTTTTTTGGTGTTATGCTACGACAGTTCCACTGAATTGCAATTGACTTTTGAGCCATTGTCATTTGAAATTTTATTTAAAGTATCTAATATTATAGCAACGTTGGACGGTGAGATTGTGGTGTTTGAATGTGAGAGCAATTGAAATAAAGTTTTTATCATATCAGATGTTTTATTGGAATCATAACTATTATTATTATTGAAAATTGGACCAGATGTTGTAATAGTAGGATTTCTAGTTATTTCACTATGAGAGACCTGATCATAGCCCTTACCAAACTTTGGGGGAGATCTGGGTTTTAAAAATACGGTTTTTTTGTATGATATATTATTTTTATTATTTATAGATTCTATAGCTGGAGTTGTTGGGGCTGTTAGGATTGCTTCTGCATAGGACTTTTTCATTATTGGGGGATGTAGTTTAAGTGCTTCTATATATGAAATGCAAGTTTTGCTCATAGTTTCTTTAATTGCTTTTTGTCTACTGAATTCTAAGCATTTTTTAGAGTTGGCTTGATGAGAGCCCTTACAGAGTATGCACCACAACTCATCCTCATCCACATCGCAACCAAAAAACAAAAAAAAGTAGTAAGGTTCGTTATAGTTCGACTTTAAGACTTGTTAAAATTTATCAATTTATCACATGTTGTGTAGAGGAGGATATACTGAAGTCCGCCTTTCCTTATGAAAGCTGGGGACATTCCTAAAATTACGAAACAATAACCATTCGTTTGTATCAAGTGCTGATTTTGGTTGGTAGTATGAACGGCCATGGAAGTCGGCTATGTTAGAGCGATAGGATTATTCACGTTAAGGAAAGGTTGTATGTTGAATGAGTATTTGTTTAAATTCAGTGTGAAGGGCCTTCCCAACCAGCACTAAGGGGGGAGTAGAATCGCGAAGCATGGTTATAGTCTAGTCATTCTGCATGCACTACAATCGGATTTATGAAGGGCTGCTAAGAGTTAGGTTAATAGATGGGCTCGAGATTGATGAATCCGAGGTCTAAGCATGACGTTAATGTACCTTCATATTTCCTCAACTACACCACCAGGTTATAACGACGCACACTATACATGCGCCATTTTCGGGGCAAATGATTTTGAAGTCTCGAGCCTTGTGGGGTGCGCGCAGCGTTGCGCTCGTCGACGAGCTCGCAAAATGCTGCTTTGGATTTATATTTTATTTTAATTTTGATTTTAATTTATGATTTAGATTTAGATTTAGATTTAGATTTAGATTTAGATTTAGATTTAGATTTTTGATTGATAATGAAATATTTGATTGATAATAAATCTAAATCTAAATCATAAATTAAAATCAAAATTAAAATAAAATATAAATCCAAAGCAGCATTTTGCGAGCTCGTCGACGAGCGCAACGCTGCGCGCAAGGCTGTGTCCTTAGAGAATAGCACTGCAGGACGCCCTTTTCTCACCGACTCCTTCGATTCACTCGTACCTGGCATCGGACGCCGAGTTCTCTTCGGCGGAGTCGGCCACACACCCTCCCCCCACGAGGAACGAGAGCGAAAGCCGCGGGATCACTCCGTCCCCGAAGACTCGCTAGCAAGAGGCCGTGCACCTCTTCGTGAAAAACCAACGGTCCCTACAGAGGACCCAATCCAATTTGAGTCCCTGCCACAGCAGAGAGGCGCAAAGAAACCGAGGAGCCCCGACGGCAAGGAAAAGGAAAGCGAGAAGCGACACTGCGCGACCGCGCCGCAACGGCCGCCGTTGTCGAATCGCGACCCGCGCCTCAACAGGCGCGACACCGACGCGCCTCCCGTCGCGGTTACCTACGCCCATGCAAGTACAAGTGCGTCGAAGGTCACGACGTCAGCGCGTACGCCGGCAGCCCCCACTACCTCAGAGAAGGCGCCAGGACCCCTAGCGGACCCGGCCACACAGACCAGCGCGCCCAAGCCGCGCTACCCACCGCTTATTGTGGAGTTCCTACCGGATTGGGCATACCATATGCGCAAACTGTAGGAGAAGCTAGGGAGGGCAGCCAACGCGTGATCCTTCGGAAAGGGCATCCGTTACTCTCGGCATGGGGAGGACGAGTACCGAATTATACAGAGATACTTAGTGGAGTTGGAAAAGGTTGAGAACATCGCCTGGTTCTCTTACTCCCCCCCTGCGGAGAGAAGCTTGAAGGTCGCCATAAGGGGACTGCCGAGCAACGCAACGCCGGATGAGGTGGAAGACGAGCTCCGTGAGCTGGGCTTCGAGAAGGAGTATGTGCGAAACATACAGGCGAGAAGCGGGCGACCGGGGTGCATCCTCCTCGTAATTGTGAAGTGGACTCCCACGACCACTCCCGGGATCTACGAGGTCACCGAGATGCTTGGCATACCGGGAGTGAAAATAGAGGCCTGGCGGGGAAAAAGAAGACCCGCGCAGTGCCATCGGTACCAAAAGTTCCGACACCAGTGCCACAGACCGATGGCCTGCGTGCGGTGCGGAGGCGGCCACCTGGCCAAAGAGTGCCCGCGCCCGCGCGAAGAACCGGCCACGTGCGCGAACTGCGGGGGAGAGCACCCCGCTAATCACCAGAACTTCTTTCCCACCTCCTTCCCATGGCCCTACCAACCATCTTGGTTATAACCGGCCGAATCATAATCATCTCCCAAGATACGCACCCTACTGGCGACTGCCTTTCGGGCGCGCATTTCTTGACTCCCTACAAATTATTTTGGTGCCCTTCTACTTATACACCCTCCCCTTTCGTGCCAAACATGCGCAAAACTCCGTAGCCGGCCGAAGTTTTGGGGTGTGCCTACCAGATCCGAATAATACATAAGCCCAACCTCCGATCTAACCACCTCACTTAACATGGTGGCGCGGATGTCAGCGTACAGGGGGCAGACCCACAACACGTGGTGTAGGTCTTCATCTTCCATACCACAAAAACATTCACTCTCGCTGCCAAGGCCTAGGTCATACAATCTCTTACGAAAGCATCCATGCCCGGTGAGGAGCTGGGACAGCTCATAGTCCGGCTCGACCCAATGCCATGTAAGCCGCTGTTCCACGAGAGGGAAGAAGAGGTACGTTGTCCTCCCCTTTTCCTCCGTGTCCCAGCGTCTCTGCCAGGTACGTAATGCGGTCGCGCGCGTGTTCGCCCTCCACTGTTTGAGCTCCTCCTGCAACCGCCCGTACGATTCCCCGTGCTCGGCAGCAAGCCTAAGTCGAACCTCCTCCAGTCCCCAGCACGGATCACCTCAAGGTCTGCCGGTAGTACCCCCGCGAGTACTTCAAGCGCATTGGTGCTGGTGGTCCTATAGGCTTTTGTGAGCAGGATTAAGCTTTGTCGCTGCGTTCGAAGTAGGGGGCTGCGGACGACGTGCAAGCCCGCAACAGGAAGGTGGGCACGGTCGCCGTGACGAGCAAGTCGCGTGCGGCTCCCGTCAAAGCCCAGCCCACCGGCAAAAAGACACAGGGTGCTTCGCTGATGGCGGCGGCGAATGAACCCAGAGCGCGCTGAGCCACCTCTTCCGGCAGTGGGCGGAGAAAGCGCAAACGGGGCCGGAAAGGGCCCCGCCGTCCTCAAGAGGCGCTAGGTATTGCGGAACCTAGCACCGACCTACCAGCGAGGCGAAACCCATCACCGCCCCCGCTCCCTGGGGAAGAAAGGCGAAGGCCCAACCTGAACAAGACGGCCCCCAGGCTAAGCCGGCAACGTCCGCTAAGCCGAAGGGCGCGTGAAAAAGCCCCGTCTTATCGGCCGCGATGAAAATATTATATCAGATAATCGCAGCCCTCCAGAACGGAGAGAATGCTGACGATGTAGCGCAGATCGCGCTCGAAGGCGCCCTAGAATAATTTAAAGTTTCCAATGGATAGATACGGGTTGAGAGTACTCCATTGGAATGCTCGCGGCCTCTGCGGTAAGGTCGCACTCCACCGTCCTCTACTGCAGGCACACAGGATAGACGTGGCGCCCATAAGCGAGACGCTCCTGGGACCTGCAGAAAAAAATAATTTCCCGGGATTCCTCGTTTATAGGAGGGACGAACGCTCCGAGCAATCTGGGAGGCCCATTAGCTTCCGTGGTCTGGCTATTCTGATCCGCCAGAGGATCGTGCACCAGCCTATTATAAAAACGCCGACTTCAACACGATCTACACGCTGGGTGTGGAGCTGCACATGGGTGGAGCCCACACTAGGATCTACGCGGCCCATCAGCTCCCCAGCTGACGTAGAAGAGCTTGCAGCAGGCCTAACCGCGTGTATCCGGGGCGCCCTCGAAGCGGCACGAACATCCCCACGCACCCAGGAGCGATCACCGCGACTGCCGGCACTCATCCTTAACCTCATGGCCGCTAAGAAGCGCCTACGGAGGCAGTGGCAAAGGACCCGCTGCCTTACGATGAAGGTGGAGCTCAACCGGCTCACGGGGAGGGTGAAGGCCGAGATCCGGACTCACCAAGCCGAGAGCTGGGAGGATTATATAGATCATATAAGGGACGATTGGCCGTCGACCCGAGACGGCGTGCGGTTTTAGTCGGTTCAAGCCCGACATAACCGCCCCCGCTGGCCGGCGGGGGGTATCCGAAGGGATTTCCGCACGAAAAAAAAAAGGTACTTGTATGTACTTTATCTGATCATCATGAATGACATATTGACATCATGATCACAGCATTAGGTCCGGTTGCATCCAAAGAAGCATACCAACATGATTCATCCGACTCAGGTCAAAGACGGGCGCTGAGGATTGTCAACAATTCCATACTTACAGGCAGTGTAGAATATCTTAGCCTTATAATATTTTGCCTCTCTGTGCATGTTCTACCTCCTATATAATGGTGTGTTCAGAAGAATTGTTTGACATGTGAGGCTGAGGTTGCGGACTACAATATGGGGTTCTTGAAGAACGGTATTAGGTTTTTACAGGGTCAACAGCGCGACCCCTGGTGTTGCACACATCCATAGGCCACGGTAACCGCTTCCCATCAGTTGGGCCGTGTGCTTGACTGCCACTTAAGTGATATAAAAAAATTATGGAGCCTGGGGTCTGCTTTCCTCGGTGTTGACGGATCAGACGGCAGTCGCTCCGGCAAACGCCCGAAAAATCAATAGAAATAGTAGAAGAGAGGACCCGGGACTCCAAACTTCAAATTTTGGATGCAACCGGGACTAAAGCTGTGATGTTGACAATGAGTTTTAAACTAGACAGTGCTGTGAAGTATGTCCTAGAATATTATACACCTGTTCAATTCCGGGCCAGGAGGTATAGTGCGCAGTGGAAGAGTGGACGGCTGCTGGAGGATGTGCAAGTACTCCAAGCTCCAACGCTTCCAAAAGCTCTGAGCGAGTTGTTGCACTAACTGGAACCGCGATAGCCGATTTCGGCTCACATCGACAAAGGGGTGCCCCGGCAGGGCGACAAGTGGTTGTCCAATCAAAAAATGGCCCGGGGTTAGGGCCTCCAAATCATTAAGGTCCGAAGAGAGCGGGCACAATGGACGCGAGTTTAGTACGGCCTCAATTCGGCAAAATACCGTAGCTAATTCCTCAAAGGTGAGAACTGTGTCTCCCAATAATCTCCGCCAGAGCAGGCCTCCGTCACTCGCTCAAGGCCGCGCGCTATATACCTAGCGCTCGCGTATCGTCGACGATACAAACAGGCAGAGGGCTGCCGAACGCCCGCCTTAGCGCTCGCATCGGACCGCACTGTACGTTTCCCGCGCTTACGCTTCGAAATGCAGAAACCACATAATATTGTGCAGTGGATGGGTGTAAAAGTCAAAAAACAAAGGAAAATTTGTCGTTTTTTTCATTGCCGAGAGACGAAGAACACCTATTTTAAATCTTATCTATATATGAATGTTGTCACCGTTTATTTCTTTAAACATAAGTAGGTAATAAGCAGGTATGTAAATCGTAAATTAAAGGAGCTTTTTGAGTCAGAAAGGCAGAAACATATTTACGTGTCGTGGCGTGTCGTGACGCGCCAGAAGCATATCGGTTTCATACATTTAATATGGTTAGAGACATATTTGCATGTCGTGTCGTGTCGCAACGCGTTCTGTCGTGGTGCCAACTGCGCGCCACCGATTGCGCCAGAGCGGTGGTGGGGGTTATGACGCGACAAGACACAACAGGCAAATGTGTTTCTATACCCGCGCGTCGCGTCCACAGGTCAGTGCGGCGCGTGGCTCGTGGCGCGAACATCTAGCGGACACTTTTTAATTTATATTGCAGCAAAATGACTGACGATCTTATTGAACTTGTACGTCAACGAAAAGTAATTATATGACTCAAAATGTAAAGAGTACAAGGATCATTTGATCAGAAATGCTGCTTGGGAAGAGATTGCTGAAATTTTGAAAGAACCAGGTTAGTCAATAAAATAGTATTTTACTTTATTATTTATTTGAAAAGGGATAATGAATAATAATACAAAATTAACAATTAATACTGTTTAAGAATTTTGTCTACCCCGGCGAATCATTTCTATTTGCCATGGCACTCTCCCTTCTTGACTAATAAAATACTCTTTATATTTCTCTCTGACATAAACAGCGTTTTGTGAGGGGTTTCTTGGTAAAGATTCAATATTAAGCAGACAATCGATGTTGCTGCTGTGGTCAGTAGAATCCATCAAATTTTCTTCAGGTTTATCTGTGCTTAGCGATGTTTGTGTTCTTAAAAAATTATGAATGCAACAGGCAGCTAGCACAATCTTGTCTACCATGTCCGGCTGGACTTGCATAGCTCCATGAAATACTCGAAATCGAGCCTGTAAAATGCCAAACGCATTTTCTACACACGTGATAAGCGATAATTAAATATTTTATTTGCATCATTGTTAACTAGCTTGTCTTTGTGATAAGGTTTTAACAAATATGGTTTCAACGGGAATGCTGCATCAGCAACAATAGTGTATGGCATAGGTTGTGAGTTTTGACTCAGTGGTTCATCCTGTGGTACATTTAATGCTTTCTGCTCAAATAATCTTCCCATCAAAGACTTGTCGTATATGCCACCGTCACTGTTTCGACCATACGCACCTACGTCAATCATGATAAATTTGTATTGAGCGTCAACTAATGCAAGTAAAACTATGGAATGTTCTTGTTTATAGTTATAGAAAGTAGAACCTGCGTTTATTGGACAAATTATGTTAACATGTTTGCCATCTAATGCTCCAATACAATTTGGAAAATGCCAAAGTTGTTTAAAGTTATTTGCAATATCCTTCCACATTTGTTCTGAAGGTGTAGGCATTACAATAGGTGCCATATTTTTCCAAATGGCTTCACACACTTCTTGTACTATAACTCTCACAGTCGAAAATCCCATGCGATAGTTGAACGCCAACGATCTAAAAGTGTGTCCAGTAGCTAAAAATCTGAAAAGAATGAATTAAAATAAATGATTATTATTTGTTACAGTAAATAAATGCAAGGATGACTGGGCGAAACTAAGGAATGCTTTCGCCAGCGCTTTGAAGCGACGAAGGTACAAGAAAAGTGGACAGGCTGCGGCAGCGTTAGTGCCCTGGAAACATGAAGAGAGCATGGGTTTTCTTCTTCCTTATATGGAATGTAGGAACACAAAATCAAATGTGATGCCTGCACCGGAATCACCACCTACAGAGGATTCTCTCGACGAAAGTCTTCCAGCAAGTCCAAGTTCTACTCAAAGTCAATCTCAATCCAGTTCGTCACGTGGAAAATCTAACCACGAACCCAAACTACAAGAGTTGTACGATTTAATGAAATCTTCCCAAGATTTAAGACGTCAGAAACAAAATGTTAGACAAGACATGGATGAAACTGATTTATTCTTCCTTAGTATGAGCAAAGAAGTAAAAGCGCTGCCAAAACTTGAACAAACAAAAATAAAGTTAGACTTGCACACCGCTATTTCCCAAGCAGTAATACGGCAATTGAAACACAGAGACAAGATTTTAAAAACGCCTATAAAAATAACAACTCAAAGATTCATCCAATCAATTCCGCAACATCAGTCCTCAACATACATCCAAACTACTGCAGACGTTCATTCACCAACATACAACCAGTCAACTACACACGCTCAGTCACCCACATATATCGAGTCATCATCGTTTCCAACCACATCTCGCGCACAAAAACATGCTGTTTCAAATTCTGACGACTCTCAACGATTCATCCAGTCAACTCCACAGCATCAGTCTTCAACATACATCCAAAAGAATGCAGACGTTCAAGCACCAACATACATCCAGTCACCTATACACGCTCAGTCACCAACATATATCCAGTCATCATCATTTCCATCCAGATTAAACTCACAACCTGTTCTTTCAGAAGACTTGAAGGCATACTATGACACTATAAATTTTGATGATGATGAACTTGAAAATGATGGTTGAAGTAATGATTTAATGATAAAATAATGATTGTTAAACTAATAAATAAGACAGTAGAGTGTGATTTGATTACTTAAACGTTGATTTCATTTAATGTTAGTTTTATGATAAATGATTGTTAAACCTAATTCATACAACAGCATAGTCAATTATATTTTTTTAAAGCAATAAAACTTACCTTAAACATAACGCAAGTCTTTCTGTAGTACCTATGGGTTCACGAAATTTAGTATGTACTTTTTTTATGTCTCCTGCAATCAGCGAATGGACTTCCTCATATTGTGCTTTGTTCATTCTAAAGTACTGATGAAATTTCTCTTCGTCACTCTCTAATTCTTTAACAAGACGATGAAATTCACCTTTGTCTTGTCTCCCTTTGTTTATAGGGTGAACCCAGTATCTTCTTTTCTTTTTTTTGCCCTCAAGAAGTTTCATTGCTAAGAGAAATTGAAGGTCGTCATCAAAATCACTATCCGAATCAGAAGAAAACATTATGTATGTTTGAACGCTGCAAAGGTTCGCTACGTACTGTTCAGAAATAACGCCAGAGCGCGCCACGACACGACACGTTAGTGTGCACACTCACCGTCACGACAGTAAGCATCACGACATGCCACGACACGTAAATGTGTTTCCGCCTTAATTATAAAAGTGTTGTTTTATAGGTAATTCTAATACTGTAGTTACCTAGTACTTACGCAATAGGTAATGTCCGTTAGTTTTAGATTTCTTTGATATTTTAGCTATGGGTATAAGCGTCTATATATATATATATATATTTTTATAAAGAATATTAGCAACCGAAATTACTAATATGCACTATTTTAATAATAACAAAATGCATTTTTAACATGAGTTTCATTTACTTACATTTCTTTTTGTTTTTCGTGCACCGGGATTACGTTATGTTTGGCTAACAAAAAAAGCGGCCAAGTGCGAGTCGGACTCGCCCATGAAGGGTTCCGTTGCAGCAAGTAACATTATATTTTTATTTTTTCGCGTGAAGTCGTATTGAACAGACGTCTTATCAGTTGTCTCCTTAATTTTAAATACAAAAGTGTGGTAAAGTGAGCTTTCATAGGCCAAATAATATACAAAACTAAAGTATAGTGTCTAAGTGTCCAGGCTGTGTATAAACAATAGTGGAAAAAGTGCTAAAACTTTAATTATACCATTTTTTCAACATCAAAATCAACGGTGAATTCAAAAACTTGAGTAATAAGTGACCTTTGGACCCATTAGTGTGCCATTAACATTAACAAAAGAATCCGAGCATTCTATTTATTGCTTCTTTGCCTACTTTGCGCAGCAGGTTGTTTATGAACGTAATTTTTAAACAACTTACACAGTACGTCCGTGGCACCGCTTGTAACACAGCTGTAGTGGCCCGTGTGGCTCGAGTTCGAGACACGTTCAACTTATATGAACTTTTTACATTTATAATACACTTTTTGCACATTTATAACATATCTTGTGCAATTTTTACTCCAATATTTACTGACAAAAGCTTTTCTTTTTTTGATATTTTTCACGGCTACTGTCAAAATGCCTCGAACTAAAAGAACACCCCCAGTTACACCCATCACCGAAAAACAACGTGTGCATTCAAGCCCAGACTTATTGACTGAACCCAAAATTCCGAACCCGGAACTATCAAATATTGCTCGAATAAATAAATCAGGCAAGCGTTTGAGGCCCGACTATTCTCCAGAATCAGACATCCAAACTTTTGAAGACAAGGTCATGAACATACTTTTGTCGTGGAAAAGTGAACAAGATGCAACTCTTAAGTCCTGGAAAGACGATCAAGATGCAGTGCTGAAGTCTTTAAAGTCCGATAGCGTTGAGGTCAAGCAGCAATATAAAGAAATAAAGAAAATGACTGGTGACATAGAAAAGTCTATAGAATACATGAATAAGGAGTATGAAGGTATGCGTTTATTAATGAAAAAACTAGAAACAGAACGGCTACAGCAACATGACTATATTGTGGAACTTGAGAGGAAGGTAGAAGACTTACAGCGCTCACATCGATCGTCATCGATTGAAATTAGAAATGTGCCTTACAAAGATACCGAAACTACACCTGATTTGACGTCTTTTGTAATGAAAACCCTCAGCGCGATTCAAAGTGAGGTAAACGCATCAGAACTACGTGACGTCTATCGCCTCCCAGGAAAAAAGGAACTAAATAGACCAGTCGTCATCGAGTTCATATCAGTACCAAATAAACTTAAGGTCCTAGAAGCTGCGCGCACATTTAATCGAAGCCGCCCGTTTTCTGAAAAACTGAGCACTCGAAATATTGGTATAGAAGGACAGCAGACACCGATTTTACATCACGGAACACCGCCCTCCTAGCATTAGAAAGCTTTTTCATGATAGCAGAAACTTTGCTAAAAGTAATAACTTCAAATTTTGCTGGCATCAAAGCGGTAAAATTTTTCTTCGGCAAAAGGAAGGTGATAAGGCTATTCATATACATTCAATTTCGGATTTGCCTCAAGTGCAGAAAACGGCCTAACTTATGTTATTACCCTTTGTCAAATTGTGAAAATCTGTCGCTTACTGAAAATCAATATGAACTAACTGTTTATCACCAACTAAATATATTACTAACTAATATCTCTCTAATAGAAATGTTAATTATCAAGCAAATTGTTTTAAGTGGTATACCCGCTCAATATAGGGACAAAAATATTTTTTCTAGATATATTGTACGCTATTCTGTAAGTGTTAATTTACATATCATGCATGATCATTCACTTTATTATATTAGAGTACACAACTTACGCAAGTCACTACATAAAACCATACATACAACCCACATACTTTTTGCTATTATAATCATATACATATACACATATACTCACGTCCTTGTCACTGATATAATGATTGATATTAATAATTCCGCTGTCATATCATACTCAAATATTGCATTCACACACACATTTTTTATAATACTGTGGCTACATGAATTAATTGTATTCTTAACTTACGGTATAAGTGGTCAACGATTCAGTAACTATCTCGATCTAATAATTACTCTGCTAATAAAGGATTACTTACCGCAGGTTAGAATGATTACCGAAACCTCTCTTGGAGCTCAACTAATTTTAGTTCGCTTTATTGTTTCCGTTTGTGCCCTACTCACATGCGGTGTTGTATCATTATATCCTGACAGACGGTATACGAATACTTATGAGTTATATAACTTACCCAGATGCGCTCGGAGTTTTTCGACACATCTTTCATTTTGCATCTCTTTGCGTTTACGCTACCTAAAATCTATCTTAGTGACTGATCAAAGCACTACGTGTGGTCAACACACATTAATATTGATACATCCAATGGCTGGTATGGAGGAACGAAAATTCCATGGTAAACATTATTTTATTAAAATTCAATGGTATAAATGATTTACAAAACGAGATTGACAGTTTTGAGATCGCCGAGTCAGTTCTATGTAATGCAGAGGATTGCTCAAGTTTAGAACTTGCCCGAGGGACTTCTAGTGGATGCCTGAAGATATTTCACCAGAATATCAGAAGCGTGAATGGCAATATAAACGAATTACAATCACTTATTGTACGAACAGGTGTCAACTGGGACTGTATAGCCTTGACTGAGTGTAGGCTGCCGGGTGTTGATATTATACCTACCTTAGAGGGTTATAATTCATATTATACTCTTAATAATATCACACAAAACGAAGGGGTTGTCGCTTACATTAAGCAAGACTTGGTGATGCTAGTTGAAGAAGTTACAATTACAAATGCAAACTGTCTAGTTATAAAACCGAATAATAGCACAGTTATACTCGCAATTTATAGGCCCCCTGGATTTAAAGATGTAAACACCTTCATTGATTCACTTAATCATGTGTTAATTAGGTTTTCATCTGTACAAAACGTAATCATAATAGGTGACATTAACATTGATATTAGTAAGAACAGTAAAGATTCCAATATGGATTTTTATTTGGACATCTTAGCCTTCCATGGTATTCTACCGACCCATACTTTTCCCACCCATGACAAAACGTGTTTGGATCATATTATGCTTAAGACTAACCTGGAAGCACGCTGTCTTGTAGTCCAAACAACACTTACGGATCATTTTGGTACTGTACTCTATATAGCGACCGCTCAAACAACTAAGCCTGAAAAAATGTATAGTCGCGTTGACCACGTAGAAGTTACTAGGGCGCTTAATGAACAGAACTTTAGCAGATTATTTACAATCGAAGACACGAATGAGGCTACAAATTTCTTTTTAAATACACTTCGCTCAATTATCATAAACAACACAAAAGTTATTAAAATATCAAGACGAAGACAAACATTAAAGCCGTGGATAACGCCAGGTTTACTAAAGTGTCTCAGGAATCGGGACAATCTATATAAAAAACTACAAAGGGATCCAGCTAATGAAACACTAATTGTAACCTATAAAAGGTACCGGAACTTTTGTTCAAGCATTCTTAAAAGAACGAAAAAAGCCCATGAAAAGGGGATGTTAAACAGTGCAGGCAAAAACTGCAAAAAGTTATGGAAAGCAGTCAAAGAAATGACATATACAAACAAGCAAAAAGGTACCGCAACAGAACTACTCAGTTCCAGTAACCCACTGCAGTCAATAAATAATGTCAACTATTATTTCGCCAATATAGGAAAATCTTTGGCACAGAAAATTAATCCTGCTAGTATAGATAGTACACGCGTGGTGGCATCGTGCCGAGATTCGCTCGTTTTGTTACCAACAGATGATCAAGAGGTTGAAAGACTCATCATGGGTTTAAAAAATGACTGTGCTGTGGGCCTTGACATGATTTCAGCTGAGGTCCTTAAAATAAATAAAAATTTACTGACTCCTTTAATTGGTTATATATGTAATTTATCGCTCTCAACAGGAACTTTTCCAGATGCATTTAAAAAGGCCAGAATACACCCGATCCATAAGAGTGGGGACAGAGGCTGTGTCAATAATTATAGGCCTATATCAATCCTTCCGACCTTATCAAAAATTCTCGAACGTATTATAAATAAAAGACTAGTTAAATATTTAGAGAGTAAAGATCTGTTGGCACAAACGCAGTATGGTTTCAGATCAAATAAATGTACGGCAGATGCTGTTACTGAGTTAACGGATTTCATTGTATTGAGTATGGATGGAAGGAAGAAAACAATAGCAATATTTTTGGATCTAGCTAAGGCTTTTGACACAGTCTCTGTACCTATTCTTCTAAAGAAATTGGAATATCTAGGCGTTAGGGGTAACCAACTCAGTATTTTTGAAAATTAGGTATTTAAAAAATAGAGTTCAGATGGTCAGTGATGAGCAAGCTGTACAGTATGGAGTACCTCAAGGGAGTATCCTGGGTCCTACATTATTCCTAACATACATAAATGACCTGTGTAAACTAAAACTGCCCCAAGGTAAGATCATATCCTTCGCCGATGACACGGCCCTACTCTTTAGTGGTGATTCCTGGGAGGAGACATATGCGCGTGCTCAACAAGGCTTCAACATGGTGACGGAGTGGTTACGTGATAATTTTCTAACCCTTAACACTGAGAAAACTAAGTACATTGCCTTCACTATGAGAAACACGGCTGTTGGTCTATCATCATTTAACATTATCTCGCATTGTTGCAACAGTAATAAGTCTCGTAATTCAGACTGCGCATGTCCTAGTCTACAGAGTGCTACCTCAGTAAAGTATTTAGGCGTTTTAATAGACAATAAATTAAACTTCTATCCGCAAATAGATATGCTCACTACAAGAACTCGTAAACTTATTCCAATATTTAAAAGAATCCGACACGTTGCGGAAAAGCAACAAATTAGGACAGTTTATTACGCTTTATGTCAATCTCAACTAACTTATTGTATTACCACTTGGGGAGGTACGCTAAAAACACAGTTTTTAAAACTAGAGAGAGCTCAACGAGCTCTATTAAAAGTAAGTCATTTTCTATCCTTTCGCCATTCTACCACTGACGTTTACAAGTAGTGGGATGTTTTAACCGTTCGCCAGCTCTTTATACTACACACTATTATGAGACAACACCCACTCTTGAATTATGACCCCGAAAATGAAGTAAACAAACGTAGAAAAGACAGAGTTTGTGTAAAACCAGTTCTTAACACAAGCTTTTCCCATCGATTCTTCAGATACCAAAGCGGTAACTTATATAATAAAATAAATAGAATTTTATGTATTTATTCAATGACAAAATTAAACTGTAAGTCTGTTGTCAAAAACTGGTTAAAAAAATTAGATTATACATTTACCGAAATGCTACTTCAATGACAGGGCAGACTTGAGGTGAGAAAGTTTTCGCTCTTTCACCTTCACGAATATTTACATATTTGCTGGTACACTTATTACATTTTTTACTCACAAACATTCAATCACAGACACACACACTCCCATTTGACAAATATTATTAACTAAATATCCTCACTCGCACATATACTCACCTTCGCACACACACACACACACACATACACATACACACACAAACACTTGCAAGTTGCATTATCAACGACCATTTTAAAGTGAATGCGTGTGCTTGTTTTGCTCACCATTACCTATGTTTCAAGATTCTGTATATTTCGTTGTTATGGTGTATTAGTGGGTGGGGACCTGGTGATCTGTAGCACAGGTTGTCTTCTAAACTTATATCAGACACCAGCTCCTCACAAAAGAAAAGAGTAATATAAAGCAGGAGAATGTATTTGGCTTTTAATACTATAGTTTTTTTGTTTTTTTGTTTTTGTGTATATCTGTACTGTTTGTTTTTTGTGATCTCTTTTGTGAGGAGAAATAAATAAATATTATTATTATTATTATTATTATTTTTACGATTTAAAAAAACTACTTACTAGATCTCGATGAAACCAATTTTCGGTAGAAGTTTGCATGGTAATGTACAACATATATTCATATTTTTTGTTCTATCATTCTCTTATTTTAGAAGTTAGAGGTGAGGGGGGGGGGACCCATTTTATCACTTTGGAAGGGTTTCTCGCGCAAACTAGTCAGTTTAGAAAAAAAAAGATATTAGGAACCTCAATATAATTTTTGATGACCTATCCATAGATATAATTTTTATTTTTTTAAGGCTCCGTACCTAAAGGGGAAATACAGAACCCTATTACTAAGACTTCACTGTCCATCTGTCTGTCTGTCTGTCTGTCTGTCCGTCCGTCCGTCCGTCTGTCACCAGGCTGTTTTTCATGAACCGTGATAATTAGTATACCTTGAACCGTGACATAGTAAATAATGTATTTATCTACACCCATGCTATAAATCCTCTATAAAAGATTCTGAAACAGTTAGCTTATTGCCAACATTAATACATCCAATGTCGTAATAACCATAATATCATCCGAACGGGTGTTATAATGTTGTATGAAATTTCATAATAACACTCCTTACGCTTTTTCAATCTCTTCCGCGCAAAGGGTTACTCATCAGACAGCCAAATTCTTACCGCCCGATGCCCGATGGAATCTGTATGAGTTTCAAAAAAAGAACTGTCATTCACGCGCGTTGCATTGCACAACCACAGCGGCGGCGGCGCGCCGTAAAAAAAAATTAAAGCTTATTCGTTCGAATTCGAATTCCCGCAATTTTTCTTCGCTATTATTTTTGCAAATTGTTTTGTTTACTTACTATTTTATAGAGGACACATCATGGGTGTAGATAAAGTCTTGTATGCAACTGTATAATTAGGTATTAAAACACTCATGTGATACTATTATCACACTCAGCTTTGCTTCGTGTGATAAACCCACATTCATGTTTTAATACCCCTCATTATACCACAGTTGCATAAATAACTATTATCTACACCCATGCTATAAATCCTCTATAAAAGATTCTGAAACAGTTAGCTTATTGCCAACATTAATACATCCAATGTCATAATAACCATAATATCATCCGAACGGGTGTTATAATGTTGTATGAAATTTCATAATAACACTCCTTTTGCTTTTTCAATCTCTTCCGCGCAAAGGAGTACTCATCAGACAGCCAAATTCTTACCGCCCGATGCGTGGAATCTGTATGAGTTTCAAAAAAAGAACTGTCATTCACGCGCGTTGCATTGCACCACCACAGCGGCGGCGGCGCGCCGTAAAAAAAAATTAAAGCTTATTCGTTCGAATTCGAATTCCCGCTATTTTTCTTCGCTATTATTTTTGCAAATTGTTTTGTTTACTTACTATTTTATAGAGGACACATCATGGGTGTAGATAAAGTCTTGTATGCAACTGTATAATTAGGTATTAAAACACTCATGTGATACTATTATCACACTCAGCTTCGCTTCGTGTGATAAACCCACATTCATGTTTTAATACCCCTCATTATACCACAGTTGCATAAATAACTATTATGTTTCCGCTATAATGTCATAATGAATCGGCCTGGTAGCACCGTATTACAAATGTTAAAAACCGTTGATTTTCCGTCGCTTTGCTAGTGTTTTCCTTATGATTATTTGTTAAAATTATTTACGCGATTTAGGATATTTTCGACTATAGAATAAAACCGCAGTAGCCTAGTGGTATGGGTAAAGGACTGCTGAGACGAGGTCTCGGGTTCGATCCCAGGTATTACCATGGCACACACCAATGACTTTTCGATGCTTTTCGAAGTTATGTGTGTATTTATAGCAGGTTTATAAGTGCCCGGTTAATGGCAATAGGCTCGCCACCTAACATTGGGACCTAAAGCATAAACTGGCGAAACGTGGGTCCTAATACCTCTGCCTACCCCTTCGGGGATATAGGCGTGAGTTTATGTTATGTTATGTTATTTTTATTGTGACGAAAGCGCCTGATCCAAGATGTGACATTCAACAGTTTATCGAGGGAGCTGTACCGATTCAACAAAAGGTCGGGATCAAACGGCGGGTCCTTCGTCTCAACAGCGAGCACCCTTAGCCCGGGCAAAGGATCCGATATCAAGACTGGCATTCGAGGCCAAGCATCCTCGGACCGAGTCAGCCAGTCTGGCCCCCACCAGAGGGGGTGATCAATCAAGTGAGGGGCCGTGCACCCACGTGAGGCCACGTCGCCGGGGTTCAGGTCCCCAGGGACATGCCTCCAAGTTAAAGGCGTTGCAGAATTTTGTATCTGTGACACTCGGTTCGCCACAAAGACCTCTAAAGTGTGGACGGACGTCTTCAACCAACAAAAAACAATTTGACTGTCCGTCCAGGCGTAAGAGGATCGAATGTCCACAGTTTCACCCAAGGGATTAACAACGTGATTCAATAGACGCACAAGAAGAGCTGCCCCTGACAACTCCAATTTGGGAATGGGCAATGCTGTTCGAAGAGGGGCCACCTTGCTCTTGGCCATGACCAGCGACAGCTTCCCCTGGCCTGTCGCGCTGACGGTGTGCAGATAAACAACGGCTGCGTAACCGTGCGACGACGCGCCACAAAATCCGTGGAGGGTAGCAGTGTAACTCCCAGGGGGGAGGATGGCGCGGGGCAACACGACCTCATTGACCGCAGGGAGTGTGGACACAAAGTGGATTCAATCCTTCAACAGGGTTTCCCGAAGCGGCTCGTCCCAACCAAGTCCCGCGGTCCAGAGACGCTGGAGAAAGCATTTCGCCCAAAAGAGTACCGGACAAATCCAACCATTAGGATCAAAAGTCCTTGCGACAGTAGACACACAAGTCACGAACGAAACGAAAGTCAAGAACACAAGTCGTTTAGTCCAAGTGTGGGGCGACTCTAGGTCGACATCATATGTAAAGATGTCTTGGACCGGTCTGTACTGAACACCGAGGACGGCCATCATGGCGGGGTTGTCAACGTCTTCAAACAAATGTGGGTTCTGTCTATGATCCTCCGGCAAACCTTCCAATAGAGCTGGAGAGTTGGACACCTATTTACGCAACTCGTATCCAGCGGAAGCCAGGATCCCAATCTACTCGTCACGCAATAAAATGGCTTCCCCAATCGTGGGAGCCCCAGGACAGACGTCATCAACGTACAGTGGGCCTACCGCCCAAGTGTCGTCGATATCACAGCCGTCGAAATGTTGCGCTGGTCAAGGTCGACGGCCATTTTGTACCGCCCCATTGATAATCGATGCCGGCGTGGCGTAAGAATGAATGAAACGCTGTTTTTGACAGTTAAATAGCTGCCGCCTAAAAAAATTCAAATCGACCGCGTCTCATGAGCTGTCGTTTTGAATATTATTTTCTTTTCCGACGGTTGATTACGATGCCGATTGCACCTAACACTGGGCTACTATGGCTTTTATGGGGGCGACTGGGTTCTGCCCTCCTATTGCACCTAACACTGGGCTACTATGGCTTTTATGGGGGCGACTGGGTTCTGCCCAGTGTTAGGTGCAATAGGACGGCAGAACCCACTCGTCGGCAGTCACACCCGGCTATTCAGACACGATTACGGCACCTCATGAGGTGCCGTAATGAAATGAGACTTCAAAGCGACGCCGTAGATTTGAATTTTTTTAGGCGGCTGCTATTTAACTGTCAAAAACAGCGTTTCATTCATTCTTACGCCGCGCCGGCATCAATTATCAATGGGGTGGTACAAAATGGCCGTCGACCTTGACCAGCGCAACATTTCGACGGCTGTGATATCGACGACACTTAGGCGGTAGGTCCACAGGTCCGTTTTCAAGATGGCAGACGCCCGAGGGAACATCAAACGCTCTCGGTCCGCGAGCTCCCAAAGCGAACGAATGGCAACAAAGGAGCTAGAACGAAGGCCGTATGTATTCGTATTGAGCTCGTACACAATCGTGGGGTCCTGGGGGTTCTCGCGCCACAGGATTAACTGATAACGTCTGTCATCCTGGTGAATGACAGTTTGTCGGAACATTATCTTGATGTCGGCCACAAAGACTACCTGATGACGACGGAAAGACGTGATGACGTCACAAAGGTCCCTTAACAATTTGGGGCCTGAATGTAAGCAATCATTCAATGAGTCACCCGAAGAAGTTCGCGCAGACCCATCAAACACCGTGCGCAGCTTGCCAGTGGACGACTTGAGGACCGCATGATGGGGCAGGAAGTAATGTTCAACTGAGCGCCAATCCAACCTTGACACCGACATGTGTCCCAAATCCGCGTACTCCTGCATGAAATCCAAGTACTTCTGCCTCAACACAGGGTCCCTGCCCATGCGGCGCTCCATTGCCAACAATCTCTTCTCGGCCGTAGGTCTAGATTCACCGAGAGGTGGTCGCACTGCGACAAAGGGCAACCTGGTGACAATCCGACCGGAACGGACTCGACCCGTGTTGTTCTGATAGAACAATTCGCAATCCTGGTGTTCCGGGTTCAAACGGGCCACCTGAGGGGGCTCCTCAACCTCCCAAAACCTCTGAACGGCGTCAGAGAGAGCGGAGCCGGACACCAATGCACAATCAAGCTCAGGTGGAGGGGGTTCCTTAAATACCGGTCCCATCAATGCAAAGCCAAAGATGGTCGAGACAGCCACCAACCCGGTTGGCTGCAAGACCCTTCTACCACCCCAAAATATTCTCCCTAGTACATCGGCACTCAACAACAAATGCGCTGTACTAGAAGAATCAAACCGGGGGTCAGCCAACTCCATACCCAACGTCAACCGAACAATATCTGAAGACAACTGTATCCGGGGATGTCTTCCCAGAATGTTCTTCATAACAATGGCCGAGGTACCAATTTTAGGCCCAACGAATGCAAAGGAGTGAGCCCAAACCGAGCCTGTCCCTCAACAGTGGTGACAGCTGCGTTGCCCACTCCTCTAATCGTGTCTGGATAGCCACGTACATCAAGGCCTACCTGTGCCACTAACCAAGACGACAAAATGCAGCCCTGGGAACCCGTGTTCAAAATGGCACGGACCACAACAGAGGCCCCCGATGCCGTAGGCAACAAAACCGTGTCAATCTGAGGGGTTGCAGTAGTGGGGCAGGCGCCGACTTCCTAATGTCTGGGCGGTGACCGATCGCCGCACCCAGACTGTAGTCTCTCGCGATGAGAATAGGGTTCAAACCCCTCGTCCGCGCGATGTCCCGAGCCGCGTGCCATCGCTGGAGGGGCGTATCCCACCGGATGCTTGAATGGCGGGGGGCGCGACTCCAATCGGGGACGCTCCGCCAACGGAGGGGAGGGCAGTCGGTGCTGGTCCGGCCACTGCCGGCAAGCGGCCGCTGCGTATTCGTCTCCATGTGGGGGAGCCCTACGGCACTCATGCGGCTCTCGTTCTCGTGACACGGGGGGTGGCGAGCGGCGTTCAAACATGCGGATCTCGCCTCGGTTCTGCACTGGCGAGCGGACCCCGTGACCGTCTCCATCGTACCCCCCCGTACGCGAACCCTCCACAGTAGGGACTGGACTGCCAACGCGGTTCGCGTTCGCGCATAAAATGTCCAAATGTGATCGCCCACAAACTCTGCAAGGACGGGGGTTGGGGCATTCCCGTTGGAAATGTGCCCCCAAACAAGAGTAGCACAGTCGGCGTGCACTGGCAATGCGGCGGCGGGCACTCACGTGCACTCCCAAAAAGGCCGCGCTAGTTGTTATGCCATGCCCCGTTGCCTTACAATACGAACAGTCAGGACGAATCTGGGTGCCGGCAAAACGGGGGGCGGGGCGACTCTCAACAGGCCCACGAACCCTAGGCAGTCTCTGGCCTCTGGGCCGAGGAGACGGTGGGCGAGACCCCATGGCAATACTGGAGTTGTCTAAAAATCTGCATTCGTCCTCCAAGAACTTGACAAGGTCCTCAAAGGGGGGGAGATGGGTGGCACTATCCCCACCATATTTCTGCTCAAAACGGGACTTCAAGTCCACGGGCAGCCGTTGCAGCACTATATGTACCAAGATGTACGACCAATGGTCGACTGGCAACTCCAGTCGCCTCAAAGCATTGGTCGCTGCCAACAACGGGTTCAAAAGGTCAGTACGCAAGGCTGACACTCTGGTAATGAAAGGCAACCCCAAAATATGGCTAATGTGAGCGTCAGCCAAACACCGTTTGTTGTGGTACCGCCGGGAGAGCAGCTCCAGAGCAGTAGGGTAAGCCGCATCCGTTACCTGTAAGTGCTGCACCAAGGCTCGGGCCTCTCCCTTGAGGACGGACATCAAGTAGGCCAACTTTTGGGCGGGTCCAAGGTCCGAGCGCGAGTCCACCAGACTCACAAATAAATTTTGAAAGCCCAGCCAGTGGTCCATCCGACCATCAAAATAAACTAATGAGTATCATCAATCAAACTATTAAAGTATTGTCAATTTACCTACCTTGTACCAAATAGCAGTAAAGTAAAATAGGTTTTATTGTTTTATTTAAAACCACGCTCTGCTACCAAATGTTCAATTCCGGGCCAGGAGGTATAGTGCACAGCGGAAGTTGGCCCTCCTGGCTACAATGGGGAATGAGCAGTTTGCGGTTCACAGAGCCAATTTTTAATACTAAATAGGTTAGACTTACCAGTTATTAGAAGGCGCCTGAAACCGTGCGCTTTTACCTGTGTCTGTATCCAAGTGTATCTGAAGTGTATAGTGTATGATGTTTTGTGTGAGACAGATCAACACAGCGCGTGGTACACTGGAGCCCTTCACATCAAATATGCAATTCGGTCGAACAACTCCCAACTGATTACGTTAATAATTCCAGAATATAACCAAACTAACGCGAGGCAAATATGATTTTCGCGGATTATACTTTCTTCGAACAAAACTTATTTTAACCAAACGGAGACTTTTTCTCAAGACAATTCTTTTAGCAAGTTGACAACCAAGTGACAGATAGATCTGTCAATGCAATTTTTTTTTTTTTTACTTCGTTTAGGAACGTAACAACACCTAACCCAAAATAAAAAGACGTTTTTATTAAGGTATACTCTGTTTTAATGTAAAAAAGGAGATGTCCACTTTTTGTATAATAATAATAATAATAGCCTTTAATTCAGACAGATAACATTTAGTTTAGAATAATTTTATAGATTAACATAATAATAATTAAACATATCAATGATTTTTTTGTTAATTACATAATATAATAGCATTATCAATTTTATTTAATTATCACTTTTCTTCTATACTCCATCTATGTGCCTTTTATAGACAAAGGCCTCCCCCAATTCTTTCCACTTTTCTCTATTGTGAGCTATTGTAGACCATCGTACACCTGCTGTTTTTCTTAATTCATCAGCCTAACGTCTCAGTGGTCTACCTCTTTTTCTCTTCCTGTGCCCTATGCACCAGGACATTATTAACCTGGACCATTATTTCTTCCCTCTTATTGTATGGCCTGCCCATTTTCATTTGAGCTTCCTCACTGTTGCTGTACTTTTTGTATGGAACTGGTTTTTTATTCCGAATAAATTCCAATATGGCTCAAATTACACTGATAAATAGTAGCCAAAATTAGAAATCGGGAATTAGCTGGAGTTGGAGTGAAGCTAAGTATAGACATTCAACTTGACTCATTATTTCTCAGCCCTTATATTCAACTTTTGACTAACTTATATTATCAACACAATGTTACGGGGGTGGCATGTATATGGCTCATTCACTATGAAATATATTTAGAGTTCCATCACATGAACCATGCTCATTTAAGTAATGTAGATATCTATGCTTCATTTGCTGTGCAAGATATAGTTATCACTAAATAGGACTCCTTACTAGGTCATTATAACTACAGGATTAGTCGTTAATTTGCATTTGTTGCAAGCCAATAGTTCATGTATTGTTTTGGTACCTCTGCAGTGCTATTCTCTAAGGACACAGCCTTGCGCGCAGCGTTGCGCTCGTCGACGAGCTCGCAAAATGCTGCTTTGGATTTATATTTTATTTTAATTTTGATTTTAATTTATGATTTAGATTTAGATTTAGATTTAGCAGCATTTTGCGAGCTCGTCGACGAGCGCAACGCTGCGCGCAAGGCTGTGTCCTTAGAGAATAGCACTGCTGATTTCAGTAGCTTGTAACTATTTAAGTCTCAAATATTTTCGATCAACAGTTATACTTTGACAAGCAGTCAACATATTAACTTGATAGCAGTACTCAGCGTGATTATGTTGAATAAAGAAAAGTGTCCAATTACGTTAATTACCTTTAATATAAACTTTGAAACAGGCTAATCACAGAACATTACTTGAGAACACACACAGAGCAAAGTCGACGACCATCGATAATAAATACAAACTAGTGAAATTGTCATTAACACCCCCATCCAATTTCACAATCATAGTTATATCTATAACATTTATTTCTCAAGGTTCAACTCATTACAAAAAGATCTAAATTTATTCACACTCAATGACTTAGTCATCATATCAGCTAGTTTTTTTTTCTCTCTCTTCTGGCGATTACGCAGTTTCCTCTAACGACTTAGCACATGGATTTGAATTCGAGTTTCGACTTGGGGGTAAGTATGCGACTGTGCTAGATTACTTGGTGTACCCACGGATTAAAACTTTGTGAATGTACAAGAGAAGGTGTATATAAAATACAATAAAGGCCGAAAGTGTTGTAGCACGCTGGAGTACCTGAGTCAAAGCAAAAAACACAGGTTAGTGGTTATAGCAGACAAACACAATTCTACAGGTTAATATTATTAGAGTTAATATAGTTACATATCAGATATATAAGAGGAGAATTAGTGTAGGTGAGAAGAGAGTTAAAATTTATGGGTCGGGGAATACGGTTGGTGGGTAGGATATCATATAGTGAACTTCTTCTTGGGCACTCAAAGAAGATGTGATCAGTAGTGTGTTCATCCAAGCCACACTCACAGAGAGAGCTGTCCCTGACCCTGATCTTAGCGAGAAATACATTGGAGCAGACATGTCCTAAACGCAGACGACAAATTACCGATGTCGCTCTTTTAGTAGCTTCGCGAAATTGGTAAAACCAGGGTTTAGTTGGTATGTCAGGCTGAATGGAGGCATAGTGTCTTCCCTTCACCTTGCTGGATTTCTCCCAAAGGGCGGTCCATCTTGAAATTAGACAGGGTCTGGCGAGTAACAGGAGGTCATGTGCATAGACTCTATATTGGTCGAGAGTACCATTGTGTGTTGCTTCCTTGGCAAGGGAATCCACAAAAGTGTTACCCGCTATGCCAGCATGACCCGGGATCCACACCAATGAAACCTCGAGTCCCTTAGTCTGACACCTGAACAAAGATTGTTTTATTAAAAGGATCAAAGGGAATTTTGTTTTACTGGTGAATTGATTAGCTAGGATGGCCATTAAGCAACCCCTGGAATCAGTAAAAATTACTGCCTTGCTTATATTATGCGATTCGATATATAGCAATGCTTCCAGTATAGCTATCGACTCACCAGTAAAAATGGAACTAAAATTTGGGGATTTGTATGATAATATGACTTGGTATTTTGGGATCCAAACCGCGGATCCCACGCAGGTAGAATCTGATGATTTGGATGAATCTGTGTAAACAGCCAGCCAGTCCCGCCAATGTTGGCTGATTAGACAATTTAACTCCTTATTAGCATCCAGAATACAAGACGACATTAGGGCTGTAGATAATCGCGGCAAATGGAGATTCAAATAAGGGGCTAGTTTTACACCGAAAACAAGGGAAAGGGAGGCGAACATAATTTACGAAGCTGTTAAATAAACATGGATGACTTTTGTGTGTCCAATATCCACCAGAAGATATAAATTCTGATAGTTTATGAAGTTTGGGTATCAGAGGATGAAGGGATAGTTGGGAGGATTTATAAAAATACCTATCAGAGAGGTACTGCCTTCTTAGTGATAGAGGGAAGTCTACACACTCCAATTGTAACGCGTTAATTGGCGAAGACCTCATAGCACCCACGATAAAGCGCATGCTTTTGGCCTGGATCTTATCCAACAAGCTTAAGGCTGCCTTATTGCACGGCTCCAAGAGAAAGCACCCATAGTCTAAATGGCTACGGATAAGCGCATTGTACAATAATTTTTGGCAATAAGGGTGGGCACCCCACCAGACTCCAGACACAGCCCTTAAAATATTAATATTTTTCTCACATTTATGGCTGATGTAATTAATGTGCTCTACCCCAGATAGTTTTGAATCCAAAACCATTCCCAAAAACTTAACTGTGTCTCTTACAGGAAAATTTTGATCATCAAGAGAGATTATACAATCAGGGATGGATCTACGGCGGCTGAAAATTACCACAGAGCTTTTGGGGACTGAAAGTGATAAACCATGGTCAGTAAGCCAGATAGAGAGATAAGAGATTGCTGAGTTCAGTCTGGACACAGCATCCGTCATATGGTCCGCTGCCACATAGAGGGCAAGATCATCCGCATATTGAAGAATGTTGCAGAAGGAAGTAACTGAGAGATCTAAATCGGCGGTATAGATGCTATAGAGGAGGGGGCTTAACACAGAGCCCTGCGGAAGGCCTCTCCAAATTATTCTGGGAGGAAGGATTGAATTTTGAACTCTAATACTAATGGTTCTCCCAGAGAGGGAATTGGAAATGAAATTTACTATCTTCTCTGGAACACTCAGATTAAGCAGTTTTTGCCTGAGCACAGGAAGTAGTACATTGTCATATGCAGATGCTATGTCCAAGAATACACCCACGCAATACTGATTTTTTGATAGAGCTATTCTAACGTCAGTGGTAAATATACTGAGATTATCCATTGTCCCCAATCCCTTGCGGAACCCGAACTGAGTTTTTGAGAGCAAACCCTGGCTTTCCACTAGCCACTCTAAACGATTTTTTATTAAGTGCTCTAAGATTTTGGACATGGTACAAGAGAGTGCAATAGGGCGGTAGCTGGAAGGATCATCACTACATTTACCTGGTTTCAGGATTGGAATTATAATCTGAGCCTTCCACTCTTCTGGAGGGAAACCAGAGTAAAAAATGAAGTTGAGCAAATTTTGGGTGGTTGGGCTGCTCTTGATAATAAGTGAGTAAGGGATGCCATCCACACCAGGTGAAGAATCCTTAAGGGACCCTAAGACATTCGAAAGCTCTTCGAAGGAAAAAGAGGAATCCAAAGGGTGTGACGTCTGAGAGCTAGAGGGAAAGAAGTTTGAGGACTCGGCAGCAGTAGGAGCTGTTGGGGGAGCAAGTTTTTGTTCAAATTTCTGTAGCCATCGAGAGGGGTCGTTTGAGGTAATGTTGTTGTTGGTTGTAGAATACCTGAACCTTCTAACATCTCTCCATACACACGATGCAGGGGTACGAGGGGCTAATGCTTCACAAAACTTGCGCCATCCAACCTTTTTCTTTTGCGACAAATGTCTAACTGTTTGAGCAGCTACTTTTTGGTAGTTTAGATAATTTGCAGTTGTCATGTTATGTTTATATGTTCTTTCAGCATCCCTTCTCATTCGACAGGCATCTGAGCAGGTCTGATCCCACCAAGGAGGAGAGGGGATGTTGTTCCTGGGAGCTCTTTTAACAGGAATTGCCTTATCGGCAGAGTTCAGAAGAGCCTGATTAAAGAGGGTATAAACAGTATCAATGTTACCAGAGTTAGGGACAGGTAAGAAAGAAACCTCCTGGTCAAGAGCATTAGAGTACAGTTCCCAATTGGCTTTTGACAGATTAAATTTAAGGAGAGGGTTAAATGGTGGTGACTCCCTGTGGCTGGCTAGAGGAGACAGTTATGGGGTAGTGATCACTCTGATGTGAGTCGCTTGCAATCTGCCAAGTCAGGCATGAGGCAAGGGAAGCGGAACAGATGGTTAAATCCACAGCACTAGGGCCTCTTTGGGTTAAAGTGGATCTGCGTGTGGCCGAACCATCATTTAAGATGCAAAGATTGAATGAATCCAGGATATCAATGAATGAGGGCGCTAAATTGTCACAATCTAGTGATCCCCATGAAGAATTATGGATATTGAAGTCACCCAGAATAACAAGAGGAGAAGTTATAGAAGCTAAAATGTTGCTTAACTCAGCTAGTATAGAGGAATTGGGATAGGGGATATAATGGAAAGAAAAGTAATGTTTGATACTGCAATAGCAACAATGTTCCAGCCATCACTGTGAGGAGGTAGAGACACAGAGTTAAAAATAATTGATCTGGAGACCAAAATGGCAACTCCAGCATATCTGTCACCCCTGTCATCCCGAAGACAGGCATACCCAGGCATCCTGAAATGGGTGCCAGGTTTAAGCCAAGTCTCCTGAATGGCAAGGATGAGAGGTTTGTGTTGATTAATTAAATAAATTAAGTGACTCTTTTTACTTCTAATGCTCCTACAATTCCATTGAAGGAGAGGTGGGAATGTTACTAGTGAAATTTAGCAGCTGAGTGAGTTTTGTTTTATATTTTTCAGGTAGCTCAGTATCATCAAAACGGGTGAGCATACTAATAAGGGTGGCGAGCAACAGATCCAAAAAGTTGTCATTGGAATCAGCATTAACTTGTGCACCAGGGAGAGCAGCACCATTTGGAAGAGAAGGCGGCGGAGATTGGGTAATAAGACAATGGGCCTGCCTGTCATAGCCAGGGCCAGAAGCAGGGGAGCTCTGCCTTCGGGGCATGAATGTAGTTTTCCTATATGATACCTTTTTTTTTTTTTTTTTTTTTTTTTTTTTTTTTTTTTTTTCGTGCGGAAATCCCTTCGGATACCCCCCCGCGTGCCAGCGGGGGCGGTTATGTCGGGCTTGAACCGACTAAAACCGCACGCCGTCTCGGGTCTACAGACGCCGGGGTGTAAGGTTGCCCATAGAGCATATCCCTCGCACCCCGACTGACCCTGGGCCATCTCCGGTTTCGAGATGGCCCCCTCGGGTTTGGGAACCACGGTGTCCCCGTCTTGCCCCGGTTTGGGGGAGGGGCGCTAGTCGCCCCACCGTCCCGGCCTGCTTCTGCTGGGGTGACAGGTGGCCTCACCCGCCACCCCCAGGCCTGCGCTCATGGAGGACGGAGGTCGTTAAGCGACCTCCGGCGCCTGAGTTGCCTGCGACGCGCGGCGAGCAAGTTGCGGGCTCGGCGGACCGGGAGAGTTCTAAGTCTCTCCCGGGCGCGCTCCGCCACCTCCTTCGCGAGCATTACATGCTCGCAGAAGGAGGCGGCGGCGGCCCACGCGCTCGCGCTCCGCACCATTGCCGCAATCATGCTGCCGAGCGAGAGGACTCCCACCCCGATGGCTGCCACGAGGTCACGCCTCGGCGCCTCCCACGCCGGGCAGTCCGCCAGCGTGTGCAGCCCTGAGTCCTCGCTCGCGTCGCAGTGATGACACTCAGGCGTTGGCTCCTTCCTGATCCGATGCAGGTGGTCCCCGAAGCACCCCTTCCCTGAGATCACCTGCGTCAGTCGGTAGGAGAGGCTTCCGTGTCGCCTCTCCAGCCAATCCTCCATGATGGGCCTTACCGCCGCTATTGCGGCGTGCCCTTCCTATATGATACCTGAGGTCCTTGAGACCCCCGGATAGAAGGCGAGGGAGGATGATGAGAATCAGTGTGAGAATTTAGTGGTTGAGAAGATCTAGCTGTGTTGGCAAAAGACTTTCTCACTTGGGGGAATCTAGCCGATGCCTCCATGTAAGAAATGCTCTCCTGAGACATGGTAATCTTTATAGACTTCTGCCTGGAGTGCTCTGGGCAGGAAGGGTCTTTGGCTGTGTGGGGACCTAAACAAAACATACATGTGGGAGTTTTTGAGGCACATGAAATACCCTCATGAGCCTGGGAACAAATGAAACATCGTGGGGCAGATCGACATTGTGTGGAAGTGTGACCATAACGGCAACATTTCCAGCACTGTATGAGGGGAAGAACATAATTTTCTACAGGGAGGGAATTATAAAAACAGTAGACGTGTGGGGGCAATTTTTGTCCTGAGAAGGTGATCACGATGGTTTGAGTGGGAACATATGTAGCAGTGTTGTTTTCACCCGTGACTCTCCTATTGAGCCTTCTAGCTTTCATTATAGACCCGTATCCTGATGGAACCTCAATGGATAGGACCACTTCTTCTAATGTCCACTCCACTGGTATTTGTCGAACTATACCCATTCGTGAGGTAGCAAACGAGGGAATTGAGCAATTATATTTGGCCCTTGCCAAAGAAGGATGACTAATAAAGTTGTTGGCATCACTAGCATTTCTAAATTCAACTGAAAGTCTGTTACGACCAACCCGCTTAACACTGCCTTCAATAATGTTTGTAATTTTATTCATGAACAAGAAATGACCAAATTTAATGGATCGGAACACTGTTCCCGCAGAGGTATCGCCGACATCCCTAGTCACGTGGACCAAAAACGGGCCAGAGTCCGACTCTGAGTATTTTGAAACCTTGTCCTGAAAATCGGGATGAATATATGTACTTTGAATGGATGGAGTCGCTTGGGAGGGGACAGTTATTGTTTTTTTAGCGGGGACAGCGTCTTCCTGTGAGGTATGGATAACACGCTTCTTGGCTGTGGCTGTACTGATTTTAGAAGTATCCTCTAGAACAGGGGTCTCCAAACTACGGCCCGCGGGCCAAATCCGGCCCGCCAGTGTCATCAATCTGGCCCGCGACAACCAATGATTTATTGTCATCAATCTGGCCCGCGACAGCCAATGATTTAGTGTTGTTACTATTGCTGTGATAAGTTGAAGAAGAAAACATAGAATGATAATTACTCAGTTTTATTTACTTGCAAGGTAAAACTTAACGACAGAAATGATGACACAGAAAACTTGACTTAAGTATCTAAGTTTAAGCATATTAATAACTAACAAATAATTGAAATGAAAACACTAATGAGATTTATGTAATTGTGATTTTCCACCGACAATAGTTTGTAGTTGTGGATCAATTTTACTTGTAAATTATCAAAAGAGATTTAAGATTCTCATCGGTTAATTGAGATCTGTAAACATTCTTTGTGTACTTCATCTTGGAAAACGTTTTCTCACACAAGTAAGTAGTACCAAAAACAGAAAACAACCCACGAGCAAATTTATGCAAATTATCAAATTGTTCCAGTGGAAGACTCTTATAAAATTCCAGCAATGATGAATTTTGATACTTGGTCTTAATCATATCACTGCACTATAAATCAATAATTTCCATTTGGACTTCCGGAGCCAGGGTTTCAATGTCAGAATCAAAAGGATTTTGAAAAAGCTTAATTTCATTCGCAATGACATCAAAATCTGAGAAACGAGTATCAAAATTTATCTTCAAAGCACTCAAAGTTTCGATTGCAAAATCGACGGGAAATTCAGTCTCTGTAGTGTGGCTGAATATTTCTCATGTTTTAAAATGTGTGAATTTTTTTTACGTAATTGCGATTGAAATAGTATTATTTTCTGCCTGAAGGATTTGATATTGGTGTATAAATCAGGGAGAAGCTGATTTTCTCCTTGCAACCTCAAATTCAGTTCGTTCATATGATTTGTCAAATCGACATAGAATGCTAACTTCCACATTCATTCACTATTTTCTAAATCGACAAAAGGGCGCTGCTTCTCATTTAAAAAAAATTTGGATCTCTGCTCGAGGTTCAAAAAAGCGCTTAAGGACTTTTCCGCAACTAAGCCAGCGTACGGCAGTATGATATGGTAAGTCATTTTCTCCAATCTCTTGAATAAACTCGCGGAATTGTCGGTGATTCAGCCCAGTGGATCTGATGAAGTTAACAACTGATGTGACTGGTTTTAGAACTTCAGACATATCCAAACATTTCCCGCACAAGGACTGTTGATGAATGATACAATGTAAGACTAATGGTTTTGAACCACCATCATTATCTACAGCCTTTGACACAAGTGCCACTCCTTTATTTTTACCACACATATTTTTGCCTCCATCAGTTGTTATAGATTTCAAATTTTTCCATCGAAGGTTCTTTTTAATAATGGCATTCTCAACTCCCTTAAAAATATCTGCCCCAGTTGTCGTACCGTGAATACTATCAATATCAAGAAGTTCTTCATACACTTCATAGCTTTTATCTACTCCGCGAATAAAAATCAACACCTGAGCAGTATCTGACGCATCCGTTGACTCATCCAATGCTAGAGAAAACCACTCAAGATGTCCATTTTTGTCAGACAGTTGAGATGATATATTTTCTGCGATGTCTTGCACCCTCCGAGCCACAGTGTTTGCTGACAAACTGATACTTTTAAATAAATTTACCTTTTCGGGGCATATTTCTTCGGCTACTGCAATCAAGGATTTTTTTATCATTTCTCCATCGGTGAATGGTTTGCCACGTTTTCCAATTTCAAGAGCCACACGAAAGCTGGCACGAGTTGCAGACTCTTGTTCAGTATTCGCTTTGGTAAACAAACATTGCTGCGATTTGAGTCCGCGTTTCAAAGCTGAAAATTTTTCCGTCCGCAAACTTCCTGTATACTTGGAGTCATTTTGAAGATGTTTCGATTCATAGTGTCGTTTAATGTTATATTCTTTGAGAACAGCTATGGTTTCATTACAAATTAAACATATCGCCTTATTACTGGACTCAATCACAAAATACTGAAAGTTCCATTTATCTTGGAACGTTCTGCATTCGATTGTCGATTTTTCGCTTCTTTTCCATACTAACAAATCACACATAAAAACAATAAGTAAAATCAAAATACTTTTAAGCACGGGTGTTACTTTATTTCACAATAGAGATAGACAGTTTCGCTTCCTTCGCCTTTCCTACGCAGACTGACTCGCGGTTGCGCCGCTAGCCTTTTTATATGCAATTACTGCCATCTCGAAGTGATCGGAATACACTAGCCAGAACTAGAACTTTCTCGAACCAACGCGGTAATTCCAAATATTTAATTACGACGAATGCCACCTGTTAGCGGGTAGCTGAAATAGATAGTACATAGTACCACTACTCGCCACTAGATGTCGTTAAGTGTCACAATACACAATAATAATTGAAATGCAAAAAAGCGTTAGTTTGCTTAGGTCGCGCACTTTGCGACTATTCTAGTCTAGTCTAGAAATATAGTTAAGGGCAGAAAAATTAAAACTGGTTTGGCCCTTGGAACAAACAGAAAAAATCATTATGGCCCGAAGGCTTCAAAGTTTGGAGACCCCTGCTCTAGAACAATTCGTGAAGTACCGGGGAGTGGAGTGCCTGGCCGTTCACCGGGGACGCTTCCCCCGCCAGGGTCTGGTGGATGGTTATCCATGTTACTGTCTACGTGTTAAACAAGAAACTTACCCTGAATACGAACACAAAGCACACTTAGACAACACAGAAGCACTTAAATACTCCAGCAACTCAATATCTTCAAGTAAAAAGATTTTGGAAGGGACGAACACTTGTAGCAAGCACGCGTTCCAAAGCCCAACCAATCAGCTAGTTGTTTATTAGTCTCCAAATATGAAATTTCTACTAGTCCCTTAACTATCAAATCCTTCACAAAATAAAATTTAATATCAATTTGTTTAGATCTCTTTTGTTTTCCATGTCCTAGCCATTTTAATAGTTGACATGTTATCTTCAAAAACATATATTTTTTCCTTAGATTATTTAATAATCTAAGATTTTTTCTTTATACTCAAAAACTTCACTTAACAAACTTTAAAAAAAAAGACTCTCAACTAAACAGTTTGAAAGAGCATAATATTCAGACTCACAACTACTAAGAGCAACTACTGTGTGTTTCTTTGATTGCCAACTTAACACATTATTGTTTAATTTAATTACATGTCCTGAAATACTCTTTCGGTCATTCACATCAGATGCAAAATCAGAATCTACATAAGCTTTGATTTTAAGACTCGAACATTCAGACTTTACAAAAATCAACTTGACATCAATAGTAGACTTTAAATATCTTAACACATTTTCTAAATGAGACCAATGTTCATCATTATAGCAGTTTTGAAATCTACCAAAATATGACACTGCAAAACACAAATCAGGTCTTGAACGAATCATTAAATACATCAAGCTACCAACCAATTCTTTATATGGTAACAATTTACTTCCAGTTCCATTACTCTTAGTTAAACACAATTTAGGTTGCATAGGAACTTTACATGGTTTACAGTCAGACATGTTAAATTTTAACAAAATTTTCTTTATCAAATTACTCTGGCTTACACAAATATTCCCATTTTCACATTTCAAAATGTCCAAACCTAAAAATTGGAACAATGATTCAGTACCTAAAATATAAATCTCCATACTGGACATTGAATGACATTTATTTTTTTCTAAATGCTGAACACTATCTGACATCACTAAGAAATCATCAACCCAAATCAGAACATAAGTATTACCCTTATAGTATAAACATGGATCAATTTTCGATGTAATAAAATTTATTTTTAATAATTCCAAATTAATAAATATGATCATTCCAACTTTTTGAACTTTGTTTTAAACCATACAATGCCTTAACAAGTTTACAAACTTTACCATTTAAAAATTCTTGACTTTCATCTATACCTCTAGGTATTTCCATATAAACAGGTTCCTTCAACTTACTCTTCAAGAAAGCTGAACGAACATCTAACTGTTGCATATGTAATTTTCTTTCAACAGCAATTGATAGCATAATACGTAGAGTAGTCATACGTGCAACAGGAGCAAAAATATCTTCTTCATCAAGAGTAGTTTGTTGATAGCCACGAGCAACTAATCTAGCCTTTTTACGAGACTTTCCATCAACAAACTTCTCCGTAAAAACCCATCTAGAATCAATAATTTCCTGATCACTAGGCACATCAACTAAGTCCCATGTACCATTTAAATCTAATGATTTTAACTCCTTATTTATTGCCATTTTCCACTCCTGGATCTTTGATGGCATCATCAAATGTCTCAGGCACATCAACACAAGTAGCCAATGCCAGCATGTCAACGACTAAATCCTCTAAATAAGTTGGTAATTTTCTTACTCTAGCCTTTCTAGAACTAACATGCTCATCACTGGCCCCTTGTGAAGGAAGAATATCTTTATCTTTCATTTCCAAAGATTTAGAAGGTGACTTAGAACCCTCTTGTACTTTGCAATACTGATTACTTGATTTGTTTAAATTATCCATAATACAGGTTTATCATGTTTATAACATAGGTTTATCCCAAGACATTGAATCATCAAAAGGTGGTTCAACAATATTGTACTGATCGTTACTACTAGGTTCAACAGTTTTATCATATTTATTCCAAAACTCATCAAATATAACATTTCTCGCTGTCTCTACCTTTCTAGTATCTGGGTTCCACAATCTGTAACCATTATCACAATAACCTATCATATCCAATTTCTTGGTTCTTTCATCTAACTTACCACCCTTTCTGTCTTCCTTATGAATATATGCAAATGCTGGACAACCAAATACCTTAATTTTGGTTAAATCAGGCTTAAAACCGTAACAGAGATGAGCAGGAGTAATTCCCTTAGGTAGTACAGATGATGGGAGTCTATTTATTAAATATACAGAACACATGACAGCTTCTCCCCACATCTCTTTAGACATACCACTCTGAAATATAAGACACCTAGCCATCTCTACTATAGTTCTGTTAAAACGTTCTGCCTTGCCTGATTGTGCTGGATTACGAGCCATTGAATAGCTAATCTGTATCCCTCTCTCTTTACAGAAGTTAACAAATTCTGCAGACCTATATTCACCTCCTTGATCACAAATTTTTCGAAAACCTCACTTTTCTGTCTCATTAAATATACAGTACAAAAATTACTAAAATGATCTATGAAACTCACATAATAATTATACCCATCATGTGTAGGAGGACTTATTTTACCACAAACATCAGTAGAAATGCACTGTAAAATTCTCTTGGCTTTCCTATCTTCGGGCAACTTCTTAAGGTAAGGTAATCCGTCTATGCCACAAGTCTGCAACACTATTTCTTACATTGAAATATGCACTTTCTGGCAAAGATGACAATTTAAGAATATACAAGTTACCAAATGCATGACCACAGGCATAAATCTAAAAATCCACCCGTTCTCGAGTTATAAATGGTATCACTTAACCGACTTTGTTTTATAGATATAGGTCACTATTTACATACCAAAAGAGACAATTTTTTTTTTAAATGGGAGTTTTTCAAAATAAAACAATAAAAATAAAATAGAGGCAATAATTATTCTTATTACACAGTTCTCTAGTAGTCAGATTAGATTAATGCAGTTGACAAACAGTCTTGCTCGATGTGCTTTATCATTATTGGTATCGAAATTATTATTAATTATTCATTCATGCGGCTTTTCATTTTATAAATCGCTCCAACTGTATGTAAAGAATAGAAATTAATTACATTTTCTTTAAACATTATTAGGGCAATTTTTTATTTCTTTGTCAGTCGGTTTTTTGGCAATGTCCTACCCAGTTCATACGGTATTTCTCTAAAAGTTAATGCTTTTCGTAATAAAAGTTCTATTTTATTTGATAAAGACTTTATTAGCTTTAAGAATCGTAGTTAGCGTATGATTAAAGCCTGAATGATATTTAATTTTTTAATAAAATTCGTTTATAGTTTGGTGAATTGATCAATTGACTATGTCCTACTACACAATAGCCATGATTAAATGATTGAAAATACCGCTTTTTAAAAATATTTGTGTTGGAGTAGTTATTATTCTCAAAAAAGAGAATATGTACTTTTAAAAGGTTTCAATAACATAGTTTCTTTTAAATCAACATTATACTAAAACATAATTTATTTCTGGGGCATAAAACAGAACTTGGTGGAAAATCCTATTGAGTTACGACATAATTTGCTCTCTCCTATAAAATTTTACGTAAAAATATGTTATATTTTTTGAAATAGCAACTCTTTATAGTCTGACTGGACGCCATTTTGACATTCGAGCGTCAGTTTTGCAGTTGCAGTTGCAAAAATTAAGCGTCTGGTGAGACACGTCTTCCAGTGTTACTTTTCGTGTTCCATTGAAAAACGGACGTTTATAAGGTATTTTGCATGATTTTGTGTACTAGCTCAAACGCATTTGGTTACTTATTATGTTTATTCCAAAATTTTCATTACAAGTTAAATAGAAAGTAGGTACAATGATATTTATTTATATTTTTAGATACTCAAGAAACCAGACGTTACGTTCCAATGAGAAATTTCGTAACTCAGTGGAACAAATTGTAACTCAGTGTAAGGCTAAAGGCGCGATACAAGTAAGTAAAATACAATAACACCAGAATAACTAAAATATAATATTTTACATTATACAAATAAAACTGAACAAAAAAGGAACAAATTCGATATCTTACTGACACAGTCCGTAATTTATTTACAATATATCGTGAAGAAGGAGGAAAATGCAGCCTTTCAACTTTTTATAAATATAAGCCGTTCTATGTACTATCCCCTACTGTTCAAAATAGAGAAACATGCCTGTGCATCAAGCATAACAATATTGAGTTATTGTTTTCTGCCATGAAGAAATTCAAAATACTAAATAATTTCAATACAGTTTTGGACGTTATGAGAAACTTAGGTTGTGATATAAATTCAAAAATAAAATTTTCATGACTGATTATGATGGTAATAATTTGTTAATATTTGTGCAATATTATTTTTGTTCTTTTTATATTTTAAATCAGCGGAAAGCTCATACGCGACAAGCCAAAGAAAAATGTAAATATTATGTAAAAATTAATGAATAATTTATAGCTTTTCTTACTTTTTCACGTAATTTAGTTAATAACACGCAAAAATTTGTTATTGAAATCTTCAAAAATACAATTTATTTTTTAAATGAACTTTAAAAAAAATGTACAACAAAATAAAAATTTGCCCATTAATAAAATTATAATTAACTTAGATGTTATTAATATGTTTTATTAACCATAACCTAATTTTTTGTACACGTATATGTATACTTTTGATTTAAAAACTCAAATTATGTGAATACAAACATATATTTTATACTTTCATATTACATTCTGTATTAACAGACTGCCTATTGGTTTCCCACTTATTTTGAGTTACTCAATATACATTAGGTATAGCTTTACCTGGGGTGTGTGTTGGGTAACCTCCTCGAGTGTCGCTCCGATTCCGATCCCGCTGCAGTTCGGGGGGAACGGAATCGGAGCGGCCGGTACACCCTAGGCGGCGGTCAATGGCTTCCCCTTGACCCCTTCATAGGGTTGGCATCATGAAGTTATAGATAAACTGGAGGCCACACTTCGAATACCTACTTGAAGCGTAATCTGTATATTACTGTCTTGCTCTGTGTGGGCTGACGTCTCTTTCTAAGTAGGGTAACCTTAATTTTATTTTTGCCAGGATATCTCATTTTTACAGTTCCTCATTGTACACAATAAAAACAATATATTCATAATACATTCAGATGTACAAAGGCAAGCTAAAATCAGTATTTTCTCTCTTTTCTACGAAGACTGATAGGTGGTTTTCTCTATAGATTACATAGGTACATTTCGATAAACGAAGCTATTCATCGAAGTGGGTTATTTTATGCGATAAACGAAGCTATTCATCGAAGTGGGTTATTTTACTTGGTAAAATCAACTGTTTGTTGCCTTAACCAGTGCGCATTTTTGATATTGTATATAAGTTCTTCGGAAGGGTATAGAATGAGGCTATTTACTAGGATTTAGTGTTCTTGCTGAAAATGAAGAAAGACAAATAATTTCTAAGTCAAAACATGGCAGTTTTGGATTTATATAATTTATGTTAAACAGGGTGTAAAGAGGTGAGTTCAGAAACTTGTTTAATGATTTGAGATACGACATGCGTACATTTTATGATTATTACAGAATGGACTATGATTTTGTAAGGTTGTCTGATTTGTTAAGACCGCATAAAAAATAAAAAAAATTTCGCTCGCCAACACCTTTTTTTCTGTTCACTGCGATTTTATTACCGATCAAATTATTTACAATCGTATTTAATTGACGTGAGCACTCAAATTCCTTTAACGATACGAAATGACGTATGCGTCTCGCGTGATGCGGTGGCGTGCTGCAGCGTCTCGTGGGAGGCGGGGAGGTGAGCTGCCGCGGCAGCTCGCAGCCTGCCGCAGTATGACGATGTCTCTTCGTGTCGAAATGAAGGAATGTAAGTGCTAAAGTCATTGGAATAAGATTATTAATCATTTGATCGCTAATAAAATCCTTTGGACGTTCCACGCCATTCTATCCCGTCAGTGGACGGCGGCCTTTATAAATCAAATTAAAGTATTTTTTAAATTATCGTTTCTGTAAAGAAAATAAAAACACTTTTCAAATAGAAACCATTTATTGTACTTATGTATTATACATGACTAAATATCGTTCTATGTAGTTTTTGTCGCTTACCACGTAAATTACTGAGTACATTTTCAGTATGATTTTTTAAGTAAGCACGTATACGCATTTTGAGAAATGTATTTGCTATTTGTTTAACTAACATACTTTCGTGCAAATCATTACAAATTATTGAGTCTGTGATCGGATGGTTAAACATTTGCTGCAATACAGGAGTAAAATGTTGTGAGATGACATTAATTAATTTATTTACAATATTTTTAGTTTTAAGTTGGCCCATCAAATTAGCTCGTTGGAAAACTTGGTCGCAATATTTAACAATTTTGTAAGCTGCTACAGAAGGAAAACACAGTTTGCCTCGGTTCACAAATGTAGTAAATGAATTAAATTTATTCACAATTATATGATATGTATGATCATCTGTTGCAATATCTTCAGGCGCTACTAAAGCATTCTTACAGTTTTCACAGGAAATATGGGTAAGAATTTGTCTTATAATGTAGCCAGTCACATAATATAATATATTTTCCTGATATGGACTAGTTTGAATTGTTTCTAAATTTTCAAACACATTTTCAATGTCTTGTTGATAGTCAGGTTCTTCCCGAGGTTGAAACAAACTTTTTGGTTTATTGAAATCGAACACGTGTGAAGTGTCGAAACCATTTTCTAAGCAGTTGGCATTGATGGAAGGTTGAATGGAATGTCTGAACAACATCTTTCGCATTATATACCGGAACTCGAGAGGACACGGATTATCTTGTGCCCGACCACGAGCCCTAATGCAAGAAAAAAATATTTCTAGGTTGTCCTGTGAACACTTAATAGTTAACAAGTATTTCATTGGATTTTCCTCTAGTGTACACAAATCGTTAATAAGTAATGACAAACTATGTATGTTCATTAAAAACCCTAATATAAAAGTTTTTCTAGGATGATTTAGGATACCTCTACCATTTATTGTTAACGATTTTAAATAAATTTCAGTATCATTAAATATTGGTTCCCAATAAGTTTTGTTTTTCAACGATAATGGTGACTTAGAACCTTTTCCAAAGGGTGATGTTGAAGTCTATCAATCATGTGCAAGAATTCTGTAGTCGCTTCGCTGTTTACAAAGTCAGGATGACCACTAACCCTCAAATAATCTATTGCATCAGCAACAGATGAACTCAGTACTTGCGCAGCGAGCCTAACATTCATTTTTTTATTTTTAAAATCTACATGTAAAGCATTTAATTTATTCGCGAATTTTAAACCCTCTTTGGTTTGGATTTCGTGTAATTTTCGTATATATTTAAATGAAATATAGCCTGTATTTGATTTCATTTCAAAATCGGCTAGCACATTTCTAGCAAGTTTTAACATATGTGCAGCGTCAAGCAAACAATATATATTACTCCTCCCGTTGGGATGTTGAAAAAACGGTACTAAATTATTTTGATCTAATCTGCAACCTAAATATTCATAAGCCTTTACATTGGATGATGCACCATCACAAGTCAAAGATCTTACGGTGACACCAATTTCATCAAGCAAAATAATTGCTGTTTTTATTAATTCGGATAGCAGTTCCCCAGACAAGTTATTAGCAATAAAAAAATATGCAATTGGACACTTAAAGCGTATACCGTATGATACTATTTGAAATACAAGAGCTTCGGAAGCCAATTTTTCTGGATCACTTACAGAAATTTGTCCTAAATCTACATATCCAACCACTTTACCCAATTTTTGATCATAGGCCAAATTTTGTTTTAATGCCATTCCGTCAAATATTAAAGCTACATTTTGCAAATATATTTTTTCAGGTAATTTTACTTGCTCTTTTAAATATTCCAGTACTTCAGAGATGAAACCAACATTACAGTTAAATAAAGACAATGATCTTCGTATAGTTTCTTTATGAGGCAAAGTTATGTATTTTTTTAAGAATTCGTAAGCTTTAGGTGAATAAAAATGTAAAGTTAATGCAAAGGCTTTCACTTCTTCACTATATCGAACGCCGTGTGGATTACTTTCTGGTTTGTTGAATTCCTTACAGATGTCAGCAAAACGCCCTTGGATTATATTTTCTATTTCCGACTGACACGTATACTTTTTAATAGTTGCCATCAAAGTAGACATATCGTGAATTTTTTTAGTTTGGCGCATCACTTTTTGCTTCAGAATCTTAGTTTTTCTCTGTAGTAGTTTTTCGTTGGTTGACTTTATATTTACTTGCACACTCTTATCAATCTTCGCGGGATCGTGGTCTTCACTGCTGACCTAAGACAATAAGAACATACCTTGAAATCTACTCGTATTTTTAGCATCGCAATCGCAGTGCTTTGCTCCTATTGTTCGTAGAGTGATGTTAGATAGCTTTCCTGAAGAATTCATTAACCAAATCCAAAAAAATATTAGCTGACTAGTAGTTACATAGTTCCACAAAAAAAACTTTTCAGCAGCCTAACCTAGCCTTCTTACGAGGGTCAAACTGAAAGTTCTTAGAACTGGCCACTTATAAACAATATAATAAAAAAAAAATTCTAAAATTTGAAAATAGAACTCTTTGCCAATATTACTGAGTATATATTTCATTCATTTATCATTTGTTTTACGATTTGGCGGCAAATTGAAAATTGTCTGTGTCACGTTAACATGAATTTAACACGAGAAAATTTTCGTGCAATGATTTTTTATGACTTTCGATGTCATTTAAGTCAACAAGAAAGTTATGATAGACTACGATTGGCCTTTCACGATGAAGCCCCATCTCGTGCGACTGTTTACAACTGGTTTAATGAGTTTAAACGTGGTCGCACTAATCTCACTGATGATTTACGTGAGGGACGGCCTTCTACGGCGACGACTGAAAATAACATCTGTGTTGTGCGGCGTATGATAGAGACTGACAAAAGAGTGACCTATCAGCAGATTCGGACAAGCTTAGGCATCGGTATGAGTCAAGTGCACAAAATCCTCCACGAACATTTAGCGGTCAGGAAGCTTTGCGCCCGGTGGATACCTCATAATTTGACTGAGGCTCAAAAACTCCATCGTGTGGATTGGTGCCGTAAAATGATTGAAAGATTTAACGGAGGTGACTCTAATGCTGTGTTCGACATACTAACAGGTGACGAAAGCTGGATTTACTGTTATGATCCTGAAACCAAAAGACAATCTGCTCAGTGGGTGTTTCCTTTCGAGGAGTTGCCAACTAAAGTGAAGAGAGATCGAAGTGCGGGAAAAAAAATGGTGGCCTCGTTCTTTGGAAGGATAGGTCATTTCGTAACAATTGTGTTAGAGGATCAAAAAACAGTTTCTGCAGAATGGTACACTACCAATTGTTTGCCACTTGTCTTGGAAAAAGTTCGAGAGAAACGACCTCGCAGTAGGATCCTCCTTCACCACGACAACGCCTCGTCGCACACCGCCAAGCGAACGATCGACTATTTGGCGACATCAAACGTTGAATTACTGGGTCACCCGCCGTATAGCCCCGACCTCGCGCCTTGTGATTTTTATTTATTTCCAAAAATTAAAGAAAAACTTAAAGGAAAGCGGTTTATGAATGCTGAAGAAGCGGTGGCTGCGTATCGCGATGCCATTGAAGAGACCCCTAAGGACGAGAGGGCAAAGTGCTTTTCCCAGTGGTTCCATCGCATGCAGCGGTGTATTGACGTGAATGGACAATATTTTGAAAAGATATAATAAAACTAATAACTGGCTAATGTAATCAGTTTTTGATTTTCTAAGAACTTTCAGTTTGACCCTCGTACTAAACGGCGCCGGCAACTAACAGCCTGAATGATATTCGGCCGTAGCGTCAAATACAACATTTAATAATCTGGCTGGCTGATGCTTAGGCCATTTATGGAATACGGTGATCATGTGACAAAAACGATCAAATATTTGACATTAGGAATTGTTTATTAAGTTTTTAAAATCTTTACGTCATAATGACGCGATGTCGATGGAGCCCCACCTCGCGGGGCTACTATTTCTTCGTGCATCAGGTCACAAGCGACCTAACACGAAGGATAGGAGACCTAATAAAATGTCAAACAAGATGCTCAGTGCTTAATGTCGTAGTGGCGGTTATCACACTGATATTGGCTCTAACGAGTTTGAAATAATTATTTAGTATTTGAAACTACACATAATAAAATTGAAATGCAAAATCTAGTACATTTTTGTACACTAAGAGTATTTAGTGAAGGAAAGGGAAACTTACCGGTAACTTGATAAAATTGCTTATATTTTCAAGAACTCTTATGCATTGCTTTTTATTAATTTGGTCCGTAATATTAGGACGTTTTACTCCTCTTTCCTTAAGTGGAGAATCACTTGCATAAATGCCAGAACTAGTGCTTGGTATATCTTGAGCAGGTATTTGCACGAACAATTCTTCATGTAAAGAAATTGCATTCTGAAAATTATAAAATATTTAAAAAAAAAAACGAAATACTACATTTCTAAATTTGGGTAACGATAGCAGAGTGGCGAGACCGGTGGACTCGAGCCCACGAGAGTCCAGAGTGTCTCGTGTTCGAATCCGGATCGCGCACCAATGACTTTTCAATGTTATGTTCGTAATTATCCGCATTTTCCCTCGGAAAGCATGTTAAGCTGTTGGTACCGGCTGTCATGACCATCTACAGCAGTCGTTATTAGGTAATCAGTGCCTTCAAATATCCCCTGACAGCTATTAACCATAGAATGTTTCCTCTGGGAGCAGAGGTCAGACGGCCGTCGCTTTATGGAAATAGCTGAAATTCAGCCAAATCTGGTTAGACCAGGGAGCACACCCTGGGTCCTAAGGCAACCGGGAAAAATTCTAGGGTGAAGACTATATTTCTAAATTCATAATAATCATTATAAGGTAATTGTAATTAGTAATGGTGGGGGGTAAGACAGCAGTCACTCCCGTAAAGGTCAAAATAAGCCACTCAAAAAGAAAAGCGGACTCTGGGCTCCAGAGCTGGGCTATGGATGCAACGGGGACCTACCCCTCTATTATGTAGTAATATAGAATATAGATAATTATTCAGGTGATGACGGAGCTAGAATACGAATTTCACTACTCCCTCTTGTTCCCAGAGGTGACTAAGGGAAATAGTGTCACAACAACTGTCCTAGATGGAAAACTTAAAACAAAACCCTGTATCGACCCAGCAGGCCAGCCTGGTAACAGTAACTACCACCTTATATGTGAGGCCTATGTTCCGAGTGGATGTCACTGGGCAGAAATAATGATAGTGATAATATAGATAATAACATCATTTTAAATATTTACCTCTACTGGTGATACTGCTTCTTGCTTTAATGCAAAGGTAGGAACTGCTGATGGTTTTAAGCGCTTTGTTACTAAATCATAATCTGTTTTTTGAAAATGCAAATTGCAAATCCTTGCGCTTTCATAGAACTTCGTTTTTAATGGTACATTGGATAACCACATTTTTCGCTGAATACTATTTTTAGGAAATCTAAAACAATTATTCATCATTAACATACCATAAGAACATTTAAAATAACTTATTTACTTTAATAATGACATTCATATTTACTCTAATTATACACGGGAAGTCCCAGATAAATCCTCAATATAGGCACACTACTTCAGAACGTTTCCTTTTATATAAAAACAATGAAATTACTTTAAGTCAATGAAATTGAATGTAAGTCTATTTGATTGTGAAATAGTTATCATTTACCGATATGTTGAAAACACAGGAAAATAAGTGACACAGTTATATGAAGAAATTAAGTGAAAATGCAAAGAATTATCTTTACAATGATTCGAAGCAATAAATCACCATTTAAACACTTACGGGTGGAATTTTATTTCACCTAATGGACGCCACGTACTACCGCAACCACGCACTATACAATTTTGCACCATTTTTTGAGTTTTTAAATAATTATCTTAAAGTAGGTATGTATGCCGACCTTGTGAACAACCACAACATAAACAACTGTAAACGATATTGCCATATTGTTGAGATGTAGGACCAATGTTGTGTGAATTACATTACCGTTTCCTAAGGAATCAGAAATGTGGATTTCTGATTCCTTAGGAAACGGTAATGTAATTCACGGATTCGACAACCCAATCATGGATTGTGGAATGGAATTTGGCATACAATTATTCGATTTCCGCATTAAACAATTGTAGTCGAACTATTTAGTTATTTATAACTTATTTTACTTGTATTTTTGGTTAGTGGGGTTCTATTTTTATTAATTTACTAGGAGATATTAATAAGAAGATAGCAGCACTGCACAATTCACTAAAAAAAGAAGTTGGCCCACAGAGAGTGAGATAGAGATACGTAGGTGTTTGACTCAAGCTGTTGTTCCAAGTTTGGCCTCCATGTTTATCTACAACTTCATGGTTGGCATTGATCGTCGGCCAATACCCAACGTGGCGGGAACACATCGCTCTCCGTACTCCTCTGCTAGTGCTTTCAGAGGAGACAGGATGAGCGATGCTGTTAGTGGTGAGATGGCCCAGGGTCAGCCGGGGTGCGAGGGATATGCTCTATGGGTAACCTTACACCCCGGCGTCTGAAGAGACCCGAGACGGCGTGCGGTTTTAGTCGGTGCAAGCCCGACATAACCGCCGACGCTGGCCGGCGGGGGGGTATCCGAAGGGATTTCCGCACGATAAAAAAAAATAAAAAAATGTATAGCTTTACCTATCAGTGCAGTGTACAATTAAGTAGGTACCGGTAATGTGGTAACAACAATAAATTTACTTACTTGTCATGCCACTTTACTGTCCTTATAGTTATGTTTCATTAAACTTGTACCTTTTTTTTTTTTTTTTTTTTATCGTGCGGAAATCCCTTCGGATACCCCCCCGCGTGCCAGCGGGGGCGGTTATGTTGGGCTTGAACCGACTAAAACCGCACGCCGTCTCGGGTCTACAGACGCCGGGGTGTAAGGTTGCCCATAGAGCATATCCCTCGCACTCCCACGCCGGGCAGTCCGCCAGCGTGTGCAGCCCTGCGTCCTCGCTCGCGTCGCAGTGATGACACTCAGGCGTTGGCTCCTTCCTGATCCGATGCAGGTGGTCCCCGAAGCACCCCTTCCCTGAGATCACCTGCGTCAGTCGGTACGAGAGGCTTCCGTGTCGCCTCTCCAGCCAATCCTCCATGATGGGCCTTACCGCCGCTATTGCGGCGTGCCCTGCGCTTGGTCGCCCAAGTCGTTCCTTCCACTCCACCACGATGGCCTGGCGGAGCTGGGACTGCACGGCCTCGATTTCTCGAGGCTCGGGGTTCCATCCCTGCTCCCGCGCCTCCTTTCGCCACTGGTACAGTTGCGAAAGGGGTCTCGCTTCCAGGTCCCATGGCGGAGTTCCGGCAAGGAGACTCGCCGCTTCGAAGGAGATCGTGCGGTACCCTCGGATGACCCTGATGGCCAGAACTCGCTGCGGAGCGCGCAGCATCTGCACAGTTCTGGTCCTCAGGGCCTCCGCCCATATCGGGCACCCATACAGGGCCATGGACCGCACGATCCCCGCGTAGAGTCTCCTGCAGGAGTCATCGGGCCCCCTCATGTTGGGCAACAGCCGAGCCAGAGCAAGAGCTGTGCCCTTCAATTTGGGGGCCAGACTTCGGATGTGCTCTCCGAAGTCCCATCGGCCGTCGAGCACGAGCCCCAAATATTTCATTTGGGGCTTGATGCCGATGCGATTTCCTCCCACGATGAGACTGGATCCCTCGGGTGGCTTGCTCCGAGGCCCATGGAAGAACAGGGCCTCGGTTTTATGCAGGGCCACCTCGAGACCCAGCCGCCGGATCCGCCTAACGACTTGGGCAACCGCGGTCGTGGCCTTTCGGGTCGCTTCGCGGTACGTTGCCCCGCACGCCGTCACGAGCGTGTCATCCGCGTAGCACGTGACGGCGGCACCGCCTACGAGCTCACCGCGAAGCACCCAGTCGTATCCGATGTTCCACAGGAGCGGCCCCAGGACCGATCCCTGTGGAACACCGCACGACATTTCACGCCGACCGAGACCGGTCACGGTTGGGTAGATGACGGCTCTCTCCGTCAAATACACCCCGACTATGCGGCGGAGATAGAGAGGCACTTCGTGATACACGAGCGCCTCCCTAATGCAACTCCAGGGCAAGGTGTTGAACGCGTTGGCGATGTCCAGGGACACCGCCAACATCACCTCACCCCGGGCTACTGCATCCTCCGCCAGAGCCCTCACGCGCATGATGGCATCCACGGTGGAGCGCCTCTGGCGGAAGCCATATTGGCCATCCGCCAGGTCCGGCCCCACTCTTGAGAGGTGCTCGACGAGGCGCTTCGCAATTACTCTTTTAAAGAGCTTGCACACCTCGTCGAGCAACACTATGGGCCGGTAGGCGGACGGCGAGTCCACCGGGCGCCCCTCCTTTCGGATGAGGACCAGTTTCCCCGTCTTCCACAATTTCGGAAACTGGCCCCGCTCCAAACATGCGCTGAGAAGCCCTCTCAGTCGGGGCTCGAGAGCGTCGTCGACTAGAGCTAGGACCCACGCTCGGCCTGGAATGCCGTCGGGTCCCGGGGCGGTGTGTTTGGCTCTTAGCCTTCTCACCGCCAGCTCTAGTTCTACCCAAGTGACCTCGGGCACGTCGTCGTCTTCCACGTCGGGCGCCATGCGCAACCGAGGCGGAGTCATCTGCGGTGGAACATGTTCCACCGCCCGCGCTGGGAACAGGGAGCCAACAACTCCTCCGAGCAGATCCGGCTGGAGACACCGGGTTAACGGCGGGGCCTTGGGGCGCAGCTTGCCCCTCACCATCCGCTAGGGCCGCCCCCAAGGGTCCCGCTCCAGCGTCTCCAGCAGCTCGCGGAAGGCGTCCCGTTTGGAACGCCTTATCTCCGCTCGGAGGGCTCGTCTGGCCTCCCTGTATCCCTCGTACAACTCCGCCTCTCGGGCCTCCGCATCTGCGGGGCGGCGACGCCTCCTACGGAATCGGGCCCACCGGCGGTGTGTGATCTCGCAGGCCCGTCTGAGCTGCGCGATCTCCGACGACCACCAGTAGACCTGACCCCTCGGATTATAGGGCGGAGCCCTAGGCATCGCCGCGTCACAGACACGGGTCATGGCCTCCCGGAACCACTCCGCCTCATCGTCTATGCTAACAGGCCTGTCCGGCGCAGGGGCCCAGGCCTGTACGATGGCGGCTTCCAGGAGGAGCTCCCGATCAAGTCGCTTAAGTGCCCAACGTGGCTCGGGTGGAGCCGGTGCAGCCGGCGCGTCGCTCGCAGGGGGGGACACGTCAAACCGAATGTATCGGTGATCCGAACTTGTGTCCTCCCCCAAAACGACGCGCCAGCCCTGAACACGTCGCGCCAACGAGGGGCTCACGAACGATAGGTCCACGATGGAGCTACCCCTCGAGGTCACGAACGTGTCCACGGCTCCCCGATTTAGGAGGACTAGGCCGAGTCGTGCGGCCCAGTCCACCAGTGCCCTGCCTCTATGCCCCGTCGCGCCCCTTTCGTGTCGGGAACCCCAGGCATACGACCAGGTCATTAAACTTGTACCTACTGCAGGGATTGAAAACCGGTACCAATTTCGGTTCTGGTTCTACATTTAGGTTCTTATAAAGGTTCCTCTTTTCGGTACGGTTCCGGTTCCGGTATCGGTTCCGGTTTGGGTTCCGATGTACCGGTTCTAAATACCGGTTCCTAGAACCTTTAAATCGGATGATGTTATACCGGTTCCTTGTCATCCGTTTTAAAGGTTCCTTACGGAAGAGGGGATGTGTGTTCGGAGTAGGGAATGAATAACCGAAATTTATTGATGTTCGTGCCTCGGCCGAGCCAGACAAAGCAAGTTGTTTTGTCATTTTGCCACCATTCATGTTTCCGCGTCTACCTTGTTTGTTAACATAATCACAAGTGTGTTGGAACTTTACAACTACATAGATTGTCGCCAAGATGAATAATAAAAGTAAGTAAGGTAAAGGCACCCAATACCGATCCCTTAAAATTGGCACCAATCTCCGACCCATTCTAAAATCGTCATATTAGGCTGTTGTATGTAAGACAAATGTTTTCTTTAGAGAAAATAAAGATGTATTTGTAATGCACACATTCATTACTTGCTTGTGTACGTAAACCAGCGACTACAAATTTTAAATTAATTTTTATTTTCAAAATTAATAGTTTCTCGTCGGACTCTGAAGATTCCGCACATTTCATATAGCTTTAATTTGCCTAAAATACAATATTAAAAAGTGGCGGTGATAAGAGCCATATTCACAATTTTATTCCTAATGCAACCCATGGCCCTGTTGGGTTTTTAAAAAGTATGTTAATTTCCTTTTTGTTTTGTTATAAGGCGTCTATTAATAGATAGTGGGCTATACCTATTTAATATCTTAGTATGTCAAGCTTTATTAGAGCTATTAGCGTCATATGTTTAGTTGTACCGATAGCTGTGAAAATCAATTTTATTCTTGTGCAAATGTTTTGATTTCCCTAGGATGTATAGTTGTCAATTGATGTATTTTACGGTTAAAATATGTTTAATATTAAATATTCATGGTTACTGCAATCATATAACCATATAAATGTACATAAAAGTAATAAAATTACGTAGTCATTATAAATTTTAATGGGTCGGTAACAGGTTTTACGAACGTAAAACCTGTTACCGACCCATTCCGGTAACAGGTTGGAAGTTACCTTCCAACCTCGTAGAAAACTCCTAAAACCGACCCACATGTAATATTGCAGTTTTCAACGTACCTAGATAGGGATAATATAAGAGCTCGTGACACCAATCCTAGTTCAATCAGATTAAAAATCGATGTCTTTTATAAGAAGATTACCATGCTCATTTATGAATGATCTTCAAATTGTGTGTATGAACTGCCACTGCTGCCATTTCTAAATACTGGCGAAAGTGATGGCAGCAGTAACATAATGTTACATCAATGTGTCTATCTATCGTTAAGAACGATAGTGCGTTGGCACCTTTTTGCGACTTATAATTATTGCTGCCATCACTTTCTCCAGTGTTTAGAAATACACTGAATTTTAATGATCTTGCACATGAGCCTGGTTTTTTCTGGTAATCTCATCATATAAAACATCGAATTTTTTAGCTTGTTAAAATAGATTTTATCACCACCAGGTTTTTGGTACATGCTGCGTGCTGGTTTGACGTCGAAATGAATAACATATTATGTGCCAATGGCCGCACTACCAGTTTGGCTTGGGAAAATGGGTGAAATGGCCCACTCACGAAGGGTAGATCACCCACTCGCCGGCGTCCCCGTTGAAAATAATAATAACGGATGCTCAACATCGTGCGAAGTGGAGAAGGAAAATGGGCTTTGAGGTGAAATCTCATATGCACTATGCATCGGAACACAACGCTAAGATGATGATGATGATGATGAATTTTTGAGTAATTGAAAAGAAGTGGAAAAAGCAATCTATTCATAAATAATAAGAGTACGACGTGCAATCAAAAGTAAATATTAAGTTATGGTTAAGTCATATTAATAACATATAGGTATGTCACCTACATAATATATGTAAAAGAATAACTAAATTCTCTGTATCCTAACCTACAAGTAAATTTTATTATGTAAATTGATATCGTGTAAATTGACATAAGATTTTTTTTCTTTCTAGTTGGAGTTGATTGTTTTCGGAGCGTCTGAAACATAAGAATCTCTAAACAAGAGATGTGAAGTGCTTACAAGTTGCAATAATACTTACAGTAGGTCAGGGATTGAAAACGGTTCCGGTACCTATACCGGAACAGGAACCAGAACCTAAATTGGAACCTTTAAGAACCTTTATTTTACCGGTTCTTTGGCAAAGCGAGTCTAAACTTGTTTTTTGAGGTGCGGTCGGGTGACAGGCGCGATGCAGCGCGCGGTGGAGTGTGAGGAGAGGGGAGTTTGTAGGAAATCACATTTGTATTGGTGTTTGGTGGATCTTCTGTTACCAAAGCGCGCGCCAGTCGCTCGTATTTGTACTGATAAAATTATTGTTTTAAAATCACGTAATCTATACGTATAAATAAAATTGGAGTGTCTGTTTGTAATATTGAAATAAAAGTTTTTTACTACATATGTATATGAATATATATATATATATACGGTACATACACCAATATAACATTTTTTACAATTTTTGTCTGTCTGTCTGTTTGTTTATTCCGGCTAATCTCTGAAATGGCTGGACCGATTTTGACAGGACTTCTATTGGCAGGTAGCTGATCTAATAAGGAGTAACTTAGGCTACGTAAATTTTTTTTAAAGAATTAGGGCTCCACGCGAAATAAATAAAACCCAGATCTAAGTCCACGCGAGCGAAGTCGCAGGCACAGCTAGTTTAATAATAAATACTAATAGACAAGGACAGAGATGGAGCCGGCGCTGTCATGCGAGCGAAATCGCGTTGGCTGCCGAATGTCGCCGAATGAACGCAACGACAAACATTGTATTATTAAAACACTGTTTAGCTGCACAAGTCATTTTGAGCTGTATTTATTACAAAAATAAAAAGAGTTAACTTTAGACCACACGAATGAAGTAAAACTTTACGTAAACGCATATACGCGTAAGGTAAAGGCACCTAATACCGCCAGTTCATCAAGCCATGCTCAATCTTGACATACAAAACATAAGCACATGTTCAATACCTAGAATTTTTTTTATTATTTTTCAGGTGCTGAAATGAATGATCTTTTTACTCGATTATAGAAATAAATAGCAAGCCTAAAAGAAAAATAAAATAAAAATAGTTATTTATGAAATGGCTCAACCCCTATCACCGAACCCATGCATGTGTAAAACCCTAATACCGATTTTATGGCACCTATTACCGACTGCTAAATAAATGAAACAATTCAAGTTAAATAAAATGCTTCTTTATGTTTAATTACATTATCATTAGGTACCTATTATTAGAAAAAACAACATTATTTTAATTAACCAGTTCTTAAAAAGTTAAAGTATGTGTAAACTGAATATTATGTATGTGCCTACAGTCGGCAAAAGAGATAAGTACACCTTTTCATATAAATTTGTATGGAAAGGTGTCTACTTGTCTCCTTTGCCGACTGTACCATGATAAGAAAAAAATAAAAAGAGTAAATATCTACTATTACGAAACAAATGAACGCTCGTGCTTCGAACTAATTTACTATAGAATCATAATCATAGTATCAGAGCCCATGATATCAATCCTAGTTCGATCACATTACTAGATGAAATATATGTTACTAGTCGCGTCTTTAGTGGGAGAACACGAAATGGCTATGCTGCCAGGCTAAAAACCTGGTGGTGATACGAAAAATCTATTTTAACAAGCTAAAAAATTCGATGTTTTATATGATGAGATTACCAGAAAAAACCAGGCTCATGTGCAAGATCATTAAAATTCAGTGTATTTCTAAACACTGGAGAAAGTGATGGCAGCAATAATTATAAGTCGCAAAAAGGTGCCAACGCACTATCGTTCTTAACGATAGATAGACACATTGATGTAACATTATGTTACTGCTGCCATCACTTTCCCCAGTATTTAGAAATGGCAGCAGTGGCAGTTCACACACACAATTTGAAGATCATTCATAAATGAGCATGGTAATCTTCTTATAAAAGACATCGATTTTTAATCTGATTGAACTAGGATTGGTGTCACGAGCTCTTATATTATCCCTATCTAGGTACGTTGAAAACTGCAATATTACATGTGGGTCGGTTTTAGGAGTTTTCTACGAGGTTGGAAGGTAACTTCCAACCTGTTACCGGAATGGGTCGGTAACAGGTTTTACGATCGTAAAACCTGTTACCGACCCATTCCGGTATTCCAAATCGATGTCTTCTATATGTATAAATATTTAATTTATCATCTCCATATATATTATTTGTTTATAGTAAACTTATATATATTTATAACTATCTATAATTATATATATTTATAAAAATCCAAATCCAAATCCAAATCCAAATCCATATCTAAATCTAAATCTAAATCTAAATCATAAATTAAAATCAAAATTAAAATAAAATAAAATATAAATCCAAAGCAGCATTTTGCGAGCTCGTCGACGAGCGCAGCGCTGCGCGCAAGGCTGTGGTCCTTAGAGAATAGCACTGCAGGTGAGATGACCGGTTACCCGGTCAAGGCCCAGCTGAGGGCATCCAGCTACAGAAGCGGCGGCTGGTCGGAGTCCTGGCGCCACTGGGTGTTCTTCTTTTTGGACCGTCTGCTCGTGCGCCCGCCCGCGCTTCCACATAGCGTAGGTATCGCGGGGAGTACCCAAGCCTGTCGGTTTGCGGAGGACGGACACTGTGAACAGACGGTGTTTGTTATCTTCTTAATATATAAAAATGAATTGCTGTTCGTTAGTCTCGCTAAAACTCGAGAACGGCTGGACCGATTTGGCTAATTTTGGTCTTGAATTATTTGTGGAGGTCCAGAGAAGGTTTAAAAGGTGAATAAATATGGAAGTTGTTACCGATTGAGGCAGTACGAAGTCTGCCGGGTCAGCTAGTTATAAATATATATAAGTTTACTATAAACAAATAATATATATGGAGATGATAACTTAAATATTTATACATATAGAAGACATCGATTTGGAATACCGGAATGGGTCGGTAACAGGTTTTACGATCGTAAAACCAAGCAATTCATTTTTATATATTAAGAAGATAACAAACACCGTCTGTTCACAGTGTCCGTCCTCCGCAACCGACAGGCTTGGGTACTCCCCGCGATACCTACGCTATGTGGAAGCGCGGGCGGGCGCACGAGCTGACGGTCCAAAAAGAAGAACACCCAGTGGCGCCAGGACTCCGACCAGCCGCCGCTTCTGTAGCTGGATGCCCTCAGCTGGGCCTTGACCGGGTAACCGGTCATCTCACCTGCAGTGCTATTCTCTAAGGACCACAGCCTTGCGCGCAGCGCTGCGCTCGTCGACGAGCTCGCAAAATGCTGCTTTGGATTTATATTTTATTTTATTTTAATTTTGATTTTAATTTATGATTTAGATTTAGATTTAGATTTAGATTTGGATTTGGATTTGGATTTGGATTTGGATTTGGATTTGGATTTGGATTTGGATTTGGATTTGGATTTGGATTTGGATCTAAATCTAAATCTAAATCTAAATCTAAATCTAAATCTAAATCTAAATCTAAATCTAAATCATAAATTAAAATCAAAATTAAAATAAAATAAAATATAAATCCAAAGCAGCATTTTGCGAGCTCGTCGACGAGCGCAGCGCTGCGCGCAAGGCTGTGGTCCTTAGAGAATAGCACTGCTGGTTCACGAGCCACAATGGGATCATAACCCGAGCCAACGACCCTCCCTTATTCAGGGGAGGAGAAGAGCTCTTCGTGTATCACGAGTCCACGCACCCCAGCTGGGGTGTAGTGAACTATAACTGTCCTCTACATCGGGACCGCCCGAGTTGCCCTCGGGTGCAGTCGCAAGCCTCGCTCCGTCGCGCACTCGATCGCCATGCGGACCTAAGTCGCGCGCGCGCTCTCGGCGACTGCGCTTATGTCCGCGTTGGATACAGCCGTACTCGCCGAAGCGCGTCGCGCGCTGCCGTACTTCCCGCCGTGTTTACGTCGTTGGGTCACGGCCGAGCAGCACGCAAAAATTGAAGAATGTCTTCGTGGCGCAGCCCTCCAGGGCGCACCCTCGTATCATCCGCTCTGCAAAAAGTCCGGAAACGCGAAGAAACAGCCCTTCTCAGGGCTCGGCAGCCGCCGCTGCCTGCAGATCTCCAGCATCTGCACCTGTTTTTGTGCAGATGGAGTTATCGGCGCCGACGCACGCGGCAAGTGCGTCCGGCTCGCCGATAAGCCGCTTGCCCGCGAGCGCGGCCGCATCATCCGCCCCCCGGAGTGCAGTCCCCGCCGCGGCCCCCCGACCGGCGCTCCCGTCGGTGCCGAGGACGTCACGCGCTGCACCGATGTCGCGAATTCTCGCGCGCGGTATGCATAGAGGCGGACATCAAAAACCAGAAGCAGAAGAAGCGGCAGGTGAAAATTATCCGCATCACGGGCCTAAGCCCGGAATGCAATGAAGAGATCTTCAAGCAAGTTGCCTCCTCGGGTTCGGAGTCCCCCTCGGGACCCCCGACCCCCGCCCAAAAAGCCCTTCTAAGGGCTCCACCGCCTCCAAGGGACCGGTAACCAGTCCCAAGGAGACGTCGACACCGCCGCGCGCACCCGCAAGTGCGTCGATCGCTGCGCACGTATCAAGGTCTTCCGCGACTCCCCGCTCGCCGTCGGGTGGGTCGAGCGCGTCTCGCGCTGCGCCAGCCAAGGCGCCCGCGTGGCGTGCGAGACCGAAATCGGTTCTAAAACCGACACCGCGCGTTTCGCCCGCCGCGACTCCGCCGTCCGCTACGGCGTCGACGTCGAAGGCGATACGGACGCCCCGGTAGCGAAGTACCAGAACGCGGCTTCCCCGCGTCAAGACACCAGCGAGTGTCCAATACCGCGCGCGTGGGACACGCGCCGAGCGAGGAACTGGAGGGCTCACTAGCATCCATCGAGTCGTTCAGAGACTCGCCCAGGACGCCCGCAGCCCCGGTCACACCGGACCTGCGACTTTACTCAAGCGTCGCACGAAGCCGAGGTCAAGCGTTCCAAGACGCGCTACTCAGACGCCGCCGCCAGAAGCAGCCCCGCGTCTCAAGCAGACGCCGCCCCCGCCGCCGCTGAAACCGCGACCGCAGCGCCCGCAGCTAGCCAGGGCAAGAGGTACCCCCCGGTTATCGTGAAGGAGCTGCCTAACTTCGCCCAGCACCTGCGAGAACTGAAGGCCCAATTGGGAAGATCGGCCAACGTCGCGGCGGACGACCCGGATGCATCTTCCTGGCGATCCTGAAGAAGACCCGAGGTGTCATCCCACACATATACGACATCTGAGAGCTTCTCGGCATGCCCTAGATTAAGGTTAAGAAGCCTGGCACGGGAAGCGGAAACCCGACCAATACCACCGCAGCCAGCAGTTTCGCCTTAGCAGCCATCACTGCCACCCCACGCAGGCCTGGCCTCTTCCAGAGGAAGACGCCGAAGAAGAAGGGGTAGAAGAGTCCGGAACAAAACACACCGAGCGACTGAGAAGGAGGCCGTCACGCCGGCACCCTCGTCGCCAAACACGCCGTCCGTCCCACCGGAGCCCGCCTTGGAGTTGGTGGACGCGGCGTGCCAGACCGACCCTACTCCCAGGAGGGAAAAGAGCGCGACAGCGAACGCCCCAGAGGCAATGCAGGCCGACATCAGGGAGGAAACCAGGAAGGCCTTGGAGATGGTCGTCACAACCATAAAATTTCTGTTGTACCCTGTTGTTGTGTGTACCCACATTGTTGGTTTTTTTCAACAGACTTTATTAAAGGAGAAGGTTCTCAATTTCATCAGTTTTTTTTTGTTTTTCATAGGTAATGATTGATATAAAAAAATAAGAATGATTGTCATTTAATCTTACATAGTTACTTCTGTCTCATGATTGTCATTTAATCTTACATAGTTACGCATGTTTTTTATATTGTGATCACTTTTATCATAATTTTTTTACATATTTTTATGATCTGCTATTAGTGCAAACATATATACAGGGTATATACCATTAGGAAAATTAGCTTGCTTACACTGCTTGATCCGCTTCAAGTTACATTTCTTGAAAATTTTAATATATTGCTTGAAAGTCCTGGTAACTGATGAATCTTTGTCATCCTTTTCAATTTTCCCTGATGAAGTAACATTTTCTTTGATAACAATAACTCCATTTTCTGAAAGTGCATCTCTGAAAAGACAATTGTGAAAGGAAAAGAGTCATCCAAATAACAACATCATCATTACCATAATGTATGGGGGCCCCACCAAGGTATTTAGGACCCAAGCCAACCTCACTTTTGATTGATGGATGAGGCTCTGGTGTAGGCTTTTGAGGTCAGACAGCAGTTGCTTCCATAAAAGCCAACCAACCCAAATAAAGAAGAGTAGGGGAACGGATGCCAGAACTCTAAGAGTCTTCCTTTTCTAAAATTAAAGCAGCCCATGTTATGCCCGGTAATATTAGCTATTTACCAGTGAAATCCCCGTTTAAATTGGCCCAGCCATTCCAGAGGTTCAATTAGGTATTCAAACAGACAGACAGGCAGTCAAATGGTTTTTTGTTATACATATCATGTTACATTCATTGAAAAACTGTATTTTAACATTGCAACAGACACTTCAATTTTCTTTATTTGTATAGATGTATGCAGGCTGAAAATAGTAACTTTTATGCAATAAGCTTATTACCAAAATATCATATCTACTCAATTTCATAAATAATGGCAATGAATGAGTATTTAGAGTATAGACATAACATTTATTGAATGTATAAAATATTTACCTGCAGCGAATAAGGTATGCTATTAAATCATCATCAGTCAAGTATCCTAAAACCCACTGATTCCAAATAACATCATACTTTCTATTAGGCTTAAATTCCTGTAATCCAACTTTATGTAAGGTACCTAATTTTGATCTTTGTTCTCCAACAAATTCTATAATAAAATTAATAAACTTCTCATCCGGTTCCACTGCATCAACTGTTTGAAAATATGGTAAAAGTAAGAGTTTTGTTATTCTTCCTATTCCAGCACCACAATCAAGTGCAGTATTTGATAGAGGCGGGTTATCAGAAGTGAAAAGTGATTTCAGAAACAGTTCTGAACCTTCGATGTCGATGTTTGAAATAAACCCAAAGCCTCCTAGTACTCCATCAATTGTAGGTGGGATGTCTGCCCAATATTGTAAGGATTTTTCGTAATTAATAATACCATTATCATTATTATCATTCATGATAAAATATATATATATGCACCATAGATTATTATATATATACTAGAAAATAATTATCAATGAACCATGAACCAATCCTTCGCTTCGATCGCTTCGATTATGTCAATTATTGTTTTTTTTTTGTTTTATTCGTTCCTTTTTTTTTTTTTTGCTCCTTTCGGAACAGGCTAAGGTTCTATAACCATGCTGCCTTGTCATCAGTTTATTCTTCTTGTTCATATTCTTTTTTTTTTAATTTACCATTTATTAAGTTTTTATTTATATATATATATATATATATTTTTTTTTTGGGTTCTTATCTAATATACGTGTATATTAAACATATATTAATATTATTTTTATTTTTTTTAAATTAATAGCTTCAATTTACATACAGAGAAACCATACAAAATTTTAATTAAATTTGACCTACTGTAGTAACAATAAATTTATACATAGCTGCGTATGTGGAGCTATTTAAAAGAAGAGTCTGAATGTTGCGCGGTACTAATGCAGATTCACCATAAATTTCAATTAGCTCATCCATTAGCACAAGGCGCTGAATGCCAAAGGATGTGCAAACAAAGAATATGTGAGACAAAGTCAGCTTAGACGACAATGACCAAAACGAAGCCTTAGAATAGTGGAGTAGAATTTCCTGTTGGCATAAAATTTGCTTTTGCAAAACCAGGGTATTGATCCAATAGGAACATTATAAGTAGCATACCATAGGCCTTTACTTTCAATTTGCACAGATCGGTTCCAATATCGCCTCCATAACTGAATGGATCTATTCTTTAATAAGGTGATTATATCTGTACATGGCACTAAGACATTAAGACGACTGCTAGAATCAGGAATAATGATCGAAGAATTTGTAATAGTTCTGGCCAAAAAATCTGCCTTCTCATTACCTAATACACCAACATGTGAAGGAACCCATATGAATAATACTTCAATTTTATGTACAGAACATAAATCAAACCAAAGTTCTATAATTAGATGAATATAATGATTCGTGTCAGCCTGAAACTTGTTATTCTTAAGATTTTCTAAAACACTCATGCTATCACTAACTACGACCCATTTGTTAGATCCATTATTTCTATGTTTAATGTGCTTCAAAGCAGCTAGAATAGCCACAGCCTCAGCTGTGAATATACTTGATTTTGTATTTATTTTATAACCAGTACCTGTATTTAGGTGACCATCAAAATTAGCGAAAGAGACAGCAGAATCAGTTTTGGACCCGTCTGTATACACGAATCTATAACCACTAAACTCTGAAAGTGTACTATATACATCTTCTTTGGAAGATAGTTTCTGATCAATAATGATGTTCATTGCAGGAAATTTACTATCAAATTCTCCCTGATAACAGGGGAGAATGGATGACCTATAAATTTGCAAAGATTCAAGATATTGTACATATTGCGAAAATCCCAACAGTATGTATGGGGAATTAGAAGAGGGTGATAAAGAGGAATGTTTTAAGTTTACAAATAAATGATTGTTATTTTTGCTGTAAAGTTTCAAAATAAATCTTTCTTTTAGATATGAAAATCTTATATTTAGTGAAGGTAGTTTACACTCAACTTGCATTACATTAATAGGAGTACTTTTGAAGGCTCCAGTAATAAGTCTTAAGCATTTGTTTTGTATTTTATCCAAACTATCTACTATTTTGGTATCTTTTGCAAAGCATAAAAAGCCATATTCGAAGTGACTGCGAATTAGAGATTTATATAAAAGCAGTAATATTTTGGGATCAGCTCCCCATGATGTACTACACAGTGTTTTTAAAATATTGAAAGCTTTATTAGCTCTTGTTGCAATTAATTCGCTATATTTTTTCCAAGAAACATTATTAGTAAATGTTACTCCTAAAAACTTAACTTCACGAAAGACAGGAATAGGTACTTCATTATAATGCACAGAGGGAATAGAGAGGCTCGAATTACCAAAAACTACCAAGTTTGATTTTAAAGCATTTACTTCAAGATTCAGGTAAGAGAAATACCTGTGTAAACCTTCCAAAGATTTATTGAGAGTATTTGTAACACTAATTAAATTATTTCCAGATGCGTATATGACCAAATCATCAGCAAACTGAAGATTTTTGACTTCTGAACCAAGAATCATATTCAAGCGACGTATGTATAAAATGAAAAATAAAGGTGAAAGGATTCCACCTTGACAAGTACCAACAGAAGCAAATCTTGGACCTTAAAGATGACAGTTATATTTGACAACTTCACGTTCAGTTAAGAAATTACGAACCCAGCTAGTTTATTTGGTATTCCAACAGAAAGCAATTCTGAGTAAAGGATATCTTTATTATAACTATTAAAGGCACCAGAAACATCAAAGAATACAGACATTAAGAATTTATTATTATTTAGACTTTTATTTTGAATATCAAGCTGTAATTGACAGATACTTTCACGTGCCGACGTTCCCCTTCGGAATCCAAATTGATTTGCAGGTAAAATGTTATTTTTTTCTAAATAAAATTCTAACCTTTGTTTTAATAGTTGTTCAAAAACTTTACCAACACAAGACGTAAGACCAATGGGACGATAGGAATTTGGATCTGTTCTTAACTTATCGGGTTTCAAAATAGGAACCAAACAATCTGATTTCCATGAATTAGGTATGTCATTATTCAACCATAAACTGTTTAATATCTGTAGGAGGATATGAAGTCCTTTTTCACTGAGTTTTTTCAACATAATGTATGGAACGCCATCCAGACCAAAAGCACTGTCCTTTCTAGAGTATAAAGCAGAAATCAACTCCTGTATGCTAAATTTCTTGGTTATAAAATTATTTGTAGAATTATCACTATCAGCAAAGTTAATATTATTATTTACATAGTCTGGAGTATATTTTTTTAGGAAATCATGTACCCAACTATCATCACTATTGTTACAAGAATATGTTCTATTAAATCTTCGCATATAATTCCAGATACGTGAAAGTGGAGTACATCGATTGAAGGAATTACACAATTCAACCCAACTTTTTGATCTCTCTATTTTCAGTTTAAGTTTTTTTAAAGCTTGTGATCTTTTGAACTCTATATAAGTCTCATCTGAGGGGTTGTTTTTAAATTTAAGATAAGCAGATTTGGAATTTTGAACTACTTCTGTAGATTTTTTATTCCACCATGGAAGAGGGGGTCTCTTCTTAAACTGACTAAAACTATTTGAAGGAGAATTTGTAGGGGACTGAGATGTAGAATATGGAAGAGATTTATCAACTGCAGAATGTAAAACTTTCAAAAACCTAGTATATGCATCCAATGGAGTAAAGTCATATGGCTGAAAATTTGTTAAATCTACATATTGTGTGTACATTTTCCAATCTACCATTTTAAAGTTAGGGTAAATGGGCAGTTGCATGTTACAATTGTTTTTAAATGAACCACTATTTACATTATTTTCAATATTTATAATTACAGGAAGGTGATAGCCTCCAAGAGGATCTTTACATACGGACCAGTTAGAAGAAAAAGCCAAAGTAGGAGTAACTAAAGTCAAGTCTAATGCATTTGGTCGCCAAGTCAGCGAACCCACTGTTGCCACTTCACCAGTATTTAAAAGAACAAGATTATTATTATCAACTATTTCCAAGATATCTCGACCTCTAGGATTATCTGAATTACATCCCCAGGATGTGTGATGAGCATTAAAATCACCTGCAAAAATCATTGGTTCAGGAACAGATTTTATTATTGATTCAAATTTGTTTATTAAAAGAAGGAGTACAATTTGTTGAACAATAAAAACTAACTATACTTATTTCTTTATTATTTATAGTAACTCTTACACAAATGTTTTGTAAGGAGTTATCAAAATATGTATTTAATTTTCTATAATTGATACTATTCTGAATTAAAATAGCTACACCATTATGCTTATTGCCAAGATCATTTCTTTCAATATTATATCCCTTTATGTTAAAAACTTTACCCATGTTTCGGATATTATTGCTATGTGTATATTATGATTGTAAAGAAATTAAGTTAATACAATCCTGTTACTTATAATGCTTTGGGCATTCCACTGCATAATGTTAAGATCCATTATGAGGAGTAAAGGAGCTATTCAGAAGTGTTTGTTGTAAGGTTTCTTTAATGGATGCAGAGTTTATAGGAGTATCTTTTTGGTTAAGTACAATTTTAGTTATAGTTTTTGTTAAAATATTCATGAAAAATTCGGATTTAGTAAGATTTTTTATTTGAGATTCAATATAGGACATAGTCAATTGTGGAAAAAAATTTTCATTAAATAAATCGGAATATTGAATAGATTTTGACTTTATTTTACTTTCTTCAATTTTGGCTTTCTTAATGGGACAAGTATTGGATATGGCAACATGATTGCCACCACAATTAATACATTTGGCATTCTCAGGGTTTTCTTGGCATTGTCTAAAGTTATGCTTTAGAGTGCAAATTGAACAAACTTCAGCATTTCTACAAAATTTCGCAATATGACCAAATTTCAAACAATGCAAACATTGTTTTACTGGAGGAACATATATGCTTACCTGGTATCTCCATGAATCGAGGTATACATACTGTGGGAGTTCAGTGGAGGCAAAGGTGACGGCGACGGTTTGGGTGGGCTGGTACGAAACCGTACCACCCTCGCTTCGCACACGACGCATGAAGCGTCTTACCTGAATTACATTCCTAGAACTGCCGATCAACGAAAAATTTCTTTTATTCGATATGTCAGTAGGGACTGAAGTAAGGACGCCAGTGACCTCGGTATCAGCTGCTGGAATGGTTGCTTTTAAGCTTAATTCATCTAACATTTTTTTATTTTGTAGAAACACATTTGCATTATTGGACAAGTCAAATGTGATTCCTATTTTATATTTGTTTATTGATTTTAGATGAAGAATGCCTGTAACAATATTTTCGAATGGCATGCGAAATAGCAAGCCTGTCTTTATCAGTGAAGAACTTTTGATCATCTTGATGGGCAAGAAATACGATGTATTCTTGTTTTTTGATATTTTCCGGGTACTTTCTTGAGTACCCTGGTACCTTTTTTTTTTTTTTTTTTTATCGTGCGGAAATCCCTTCGGATACCCCCCCGCCGGCCAGCGGGGCGGTTATGTCGGGCTTGCACCGACTAAAACCGCACGCCGTCTCGGGTCTTCAGACGCCGGGGTGTAAGGTTACCCATAGAGCATATCCCTCGCACCCCGGCTGACCCTGGGCCATCTCACCACTAACAGCATCGCTCATCCTGTCTCCTCTGAAAGCAGAGGAGTACGGAGAGCGATGTGTTCCCGCCACGTTGGGTATTGGCCGACGATCAATGCCAACCCTATGAAGGGGTGAAGGGGAAGCCATTGACCGCCGCCCAGGGTGTACCGGCCGCTCCGATTCCGTTCCCCCCGTGCTGCAGCGGGATCGGAATCGGAGCGACACTCGAGGAGGTTACCCAACACACACCCCAGTACCCTGGTACCTTATACACCCGATAAGTGTTTTCTCCACTGTCGGAATCCGAGGAATCCGAGCCTGGTAGTAGGCGGTCATCAGGGGCATCAGCTTTTTTCCTTTTTTTGGGGCCCATTTTCACAGCGAATAGTTACTTATAACACTAATATGCTAAAAATAATAATTTTAAACAATATTGACGCCTTTTACTGTTCAAGGTTCCCGCGCTTTTTTCCTTTATTCGTTCCTTATGGAACAGGCTAAGGTCTGAGCCATACTGCCTAGTCATTAGTACTATTTTTTCTGTTGTATTTTTTAGCAGTTTACGTCTTTGATTGATATTATTAAGTAGTCTATCATCATCATCAACCTATTCTAGCCCACTGCTGGACATAGGTCTCCCTTTAATGAGCGCCATAGTGCCCTGTCTTCAGCTTGCCGCATCCAGCATCTGCCCGCTGTCTTTCGCAGATCGTCATCCCACCTGGCCGGAGGGCCTCCTACACTACGTATGCCGAGTCGTGGTCTCCATATTAAGTAGTCTATATAATTCATTAAATCATTTCATATATTTTGTATATTTATAATAGCTTAATAACTTTGAGTATTTTCTTAATACTCAAAGCATAATAATGGCATCTCTCCTTACTCCTTAGTAGTAATCTGTGCTGTCAACTGTCAAGTCAACAATGAAATCGGGGTTAATGACCGCATCCGAAAAGCATAACCTCAACGACTCAGCTGGACTCAGCTATAATCAAAATATTTTTAGAAGGATTTATGTACAGCAAACAAAAGACGTGAAAACAATATCCACACTGAAGCAGAGATTATCTTATCAAAAAAAAAGAATGACTGCTTTGCAGAGACACCTACTTAGTATTTACACACACAAGTCTGCAACTACCAGATTCTCTTATTTAAAAGAAAGGTTTTTTACAGTAAAAATAATAACCAACTGTTTTTAAACCTGGTAAACTCCCCTCCACCACCAATCTGCAGTCCACTATATATACTTCAGGGCATTCAATATATTAATTTACTTGAAACACTTCAAATACATAGATCAGCCCTTGCATGCTATCAAGGAGACTTTGATAGTAAATTTCCTGCAATTAATATCATTATTGATCAAACATTATCCTCTAAAGAAGATATCTATAACAAGTTTTTAGAATGTAATAACTTCAGATTCTTATACACTGATGGATTTGCTATTTTTGACAGTAAAACTAATTCAAACACAAGTATATTTACCGCTGAAGCTTCGGCTATACTAACTGCTTTGAAACATAAAAATTAAAAAATCATTGGATGATAGTAAGTGATAGTATGAGTGTCCTTGAAAATCTCAAAAATAATAGGTATAGTGCTATGATATTGTCGGAAGTTCACGCGAATGTCACACATTGAAATAAAACTATAAATAATAATAAACATCAGGATCAATGTAAAATATAAAATAACATCAAATAAATTGTGATAGAATCCGTTAAAAATAGTTTTATTTCAAGGTATAATGCTAGTTCTAATTACATTGTTTCTTTATTTAAAAGGTCTTGGCTAGATTTGCTAACTGTACATAACATCAATGTTTCCTTTATGTGGGTACCCTCTCATATTGGACTATTAGGAAATGAGAGGGCAGACTTTTAAGCCAGAACTATAACAAATTCATCAAACATGATCCCAAGTTCCAGCTCTAGCCTTAATATTTCAGTGCCATACACTGATATAGTTCCACTCCTAAAGAAAAGATCTATTGAAATGTGGAAAACGCATTTGAACCTGACAGTTCAAGTTGAAAATAAAGGCTTATGGTATGCAACAGATAACATTCGTATGGGAAGTAACCAATGGTTCTGCAAAAACAATACTTACATTAACAGAAAATGTTACTCAAGTATTATGAGACTTCGTTTTGGACATTGTCGTCTAAATTATCATCTCTTTCGTTTGAAAATGGTACACAGCCCAGACTGTGATCGTTGTAAATGTTGTAATAGCTCCCAAGCGGAGCAATCCCTGTCCCACAAATTATTTAAATGCTCATCTTTTGGCATTCAGCGCCTTGTGCTAATGGATGAGTTGATTGAAACATATGATAGTTCTGATTTAGTCCCGCGGTCGGTCCAGGCTCTTCTTGTGAATACTGCAACTTTATTTCTTTAGTTATGTTTTATGTTTATAAATACTATTGTACTGATTTAACCTACTACAGTCTAAGCGTGTTAGTAGATACCTATGTATATATATATATCGGCTATATACATATATATATATATATATATATATATATCGGCTATATACATATATATATATATATATATATATATATATATATATATATATATATATCGGCTATATATATATATATAACCCTTAACTACCAGATTCTCTCGTTACTATTTTCAGCCTGCATACATCTATACAAATAAAGAAAATTGGAGTGTCTGTTGCAATGTTAAAATACAGTTTTTCAATGAATGTAACATGATATGTATAACAAAAAACCATTTGTCTGCCTGTCTGTCTGTTTGAATACCTAATTGAACCTCTGGAATGGCTGGTCCAATTTAAACGGGGATTTCATTGGTAAATAGCTAATATTACCGGGCATAACATGGGCTGCTTTAATTTTAGAAAAAGAATTAAGGTTCAACACAAAAATTAAAACCCAGTTCTAAGTCCATCACAGCTGCATCCAAAGCTTGCACTTAGAGTTCTGGCATCCGTTCCCCTACTCTTCTTTATTTGGGTTGGTTGGCTTTTATGGAAGCAACTGCTGTCTGACCTCAAAACCCTTCAGGAAAAAGCCTGCACCAGAGCCTCATCCATCAATCAAAAGTGAGGTTGGCTTGGGTCCTAAATACCTTGGTGGGGCCTCCATACATTATGGTAATGATAGATGTTGTTATTTGGATGACTCTTTTCCTTTCACAATTGTCTTTTCAGAGATGCACTTTCAGAAAATGGAGTTATTGTCATCAAAGAAAATGTTACTTCATCAGGGAAAATTGAAAAGGATGACAAAGATTCATCAGTTACCAGGACTTTCAAGCAATATATTAAAATTTTCAAGAAATGTAACTTGAAGAGGATCAAGCAGTGTAAGCAAGCTAATTTTCCATATGATATATACCTTGTATATATGTTTGCACTAATCATCATCATCATCATCATCATCATCATCATCATCATCATCAACCTATTCTAGTCCACTGCTGGACATAGATCTCCCCTAACTTTGCACAAATAGCAGATCATAAAAATATGTATCGCCGATATATACCTAACCTCTCCAAAATTGCTAAGCCTTTGACAAACCTCCTTAAGAAAGATATCCCATTTTTATGGCAAAATGAGCAGCAGCTAGCTTTCGAAACCCTTAAAACATGTCTTACCTCTGCTCCAGTATTGGCATATACCGATTTCTCACAACCCTTTGTCCTAACTTGTGATGCATCCAATTTTGCCGTCTCAGCCATTTTATCTCAAGGCCCAATAGGGAAAGACAGACCAATTGCCTATAGCTCCAGAACTCTTAATAAGGCTGAAGCCAATTATAGCGTAACTGAGAAGGAATGCCTTGCCATCCTTCATGGTACCCAAGCTTTCAGACCTTACCTTTACGGCCGTCGCTTTAAAATCATCACTGACCATCAGCCACTCAAATGGCTCTTTAAGTGCAAAGACCCTGGCTCCAAACTTGTAAGATGGCGATTAAAATTAGAAGAGTTCGACTACGAGGTAGAATATAAAAGAGGTAAGACGAATAGTAATGCAGATGCATTATCCCGTTACCCCGTGAACCCTGTTGTCCAAAAGGAAAATGACCCTCAACCTTCTACTTCTAGAGATCCTGTCGACCCAATCTTCGAACAAAATTCTAACTCATCAGGAAACTCTGATATCCCACAAGAGGTTCTGAAGGACCTCGAAGACTTAGGTGCATTTGATATTAGTCCCACGGAAAACCGCGACGAAGACCTAAGTCCTTCAAATCTCCCATCTCTATCAGGCACCCCTAATACCAGTCCTAATCCTATCCTATCTCCTTCTAATTCTAACGAAGATTATAATAATTTTTTACAATCCTTCTCTAACAAAGATAAAATATTCAACACCTATATAAAGGAACATAACGAAAATCTTCTTAAAAGCAGTTGTAAAACCATCTTATTTCCAGTTTCAATCGATTTTGATGACTCAATCCCATATCTCCAAGATATTCTTTCTGAACTCGATGACTCTTCTATTATTCTCGATGAAGAACGCGAACTTCACTCATTCAAAAGGCTTGAAATAAAAGGAAAAACATTCTACCTACTATTCACTAAGTTATACTATTTTGATAATACCTCATATCCCGAAATATTCAAAACCATTAAATCTGCTCGTGATGATATACTGCTAGCTGGAGATATCAGTGAAATAGCGGTATCAGATTTCAAGAACTTATTTGAGCAACGATCTTTTGTTAAAATCTACGGCATGTTCATGTATCTCTTTGATAATACTAATATTACAATAAATATTCATCACAACACTATTATATATCCAGTCCCAACAGAAATCGCAAAAATACTTAAAGAAAACCATGATATTCCGATAGCGGGGCATGTAGGCTCAAATAGAATGTATAATAGAATTAAAGAGCGCTATTATTGGAAAAATATGCGGTCAGACATAGAGAACTATGTAAAAAATTGTAAACTATGTCAATCCAACAAAGCTCTAAGAAGAATAAATAGATCCCCTATGCAAATTACTACTTCTTCTACCCGACCTTTTGAGAGAATTGGCTTAGATATTGTTGGTCCCCTTCCAGAAGCTGGTCTCCACAAATTTAGGTTCATCCTCACTTTACAGGACGACCTCACTAAATTCTCTTTAGCATACCCTATCTCAAATTGCACTGCAGAGGAATCCTGTGAATGTTTAATACATTTCATATCTGTGTTCGGGATTCCAAAATCTGTATTAACTGATCAAGGGCCAAACTTTACTGCAGAACTGTTGAAGCGTAGTTGCGAATTCCTTAAGGTGAAGCAGATTTGGAGCTCTCCTTATCATCCGCAGACACAAGGAGCAC